>BDMB01000066.1:496033-999768 GCA_016859785.1 Macrotyloma uniflorum | reverse complement strand
CTTGTGGATGCAACAACAGGATTTTTATCATGTCTACTAGAAAAATACGTGGATTGAGCTTGAAGAGTGACCCCACTATTCTGCATGGTACTGTTATCATCTTGTGACTTTGTGTAAAAGGAACACTTATTGATATCATATGCAGTATAAGTAAAGACATTATATTTAGGCTCATTTGCAAGACATTTTAATGTTTCAGAAGCACTAGCATCACTGAACACTTTTTCTTTAAACCATTTCAAGAAAGTCTTGTTATGCTCATTGACCAATGCTTTTTCATTCATCCTCGGGTTATTTTTCTTCAACAGTGTTTGGTGTTCATATATGTAAGGGAGGACTTCATCAGTGTTGTTCAATATATACAAATGTGTTTGAAGTAATTCCTTTCAGAGAATGAATTTAACTTTTAATCCTTTTGTACCCTCCCCTTCATATCTATCCTCATGATGAGACTTAGGAATCCCAACAGGTTTTGCTTTGGACATGTAATTAGAAAAAAATTCAATAGCTTCTTCTGCAATGTACCTTTCAACAATAGATGCTTCTAGACGATATGGATTCTTGTTATACCCTTTTAAAATCTTCATGTAACGCTCAACTGGGTACATCCATCGTAAATAAACAGGGCCACACAATTTGATTTCCCTAACTAGATGAACAATCAAGTGAACCATGATGTCAAAAAAGGCTGGAGGAAAATACATCTCCAATTGGCATAGGATAATAACAGCCTCATTTTCTAACTCATCCAACTTGCTAGGATCAATCACTTTAGCACATATAGCATTGAAAAAGAAGCACAAACGAGTTAACACACATCGGACATTCTTTGGCAAAATGCCCCATATAGCCATAGGTAGGAGTTGTTGCATTAAGATGTGACAATCATGAGACTTTAAGCCAACCAATCTGAGATCATTCAATGATACAAGGCTTTTAACATTTGAAGAGTATCCCTGTGGAACTTTCACACCTCGTATACACTGACAAAAACTCATTTTCTCTTTTTTTGACAAAGTATGACATGCAGGAGGCAAATATGTCCGCTTACCTTCCGATCTTGGATGTAACTGTGAACGTATACCCATCTCTAACAAATCTTGACGGGAACTTAATCCATCCTTTGTCTTGCCTTTAATGTTTAATAGTGTGCCTATTATACTATCACATACATTTTTCTCCACATGCATGACATCTATATTAGACATTGTATAAATGTCATGTATGTGGAGAAAAATGTATGTGATAGTATAATAGGCACACTATTAAACATTAAAGAATGACACCAATACGGAAGATTAAAAAATATTGACCTCTTCTTCCACAACATTTTCTCAATAGACTTCTTTTGGGTCTTTCCAAACATAACATTTATGTCCTTCACCAGACCATAAACTTGTTCACCAGTTAATGGTGTCGGTGCAATTTTATGTTCTTGACATCCATTAAAAGCTTTTTTCAATCTCCGATATGAGTGATTAGGTTTGAGAAATTTCTGATGCCCAGTGTAAACAGTCTTCTTTCCATGCTTCAATTGTAGGTAGCTTGTTTGTTTTTCACATATAGGACATGCTTGATGTCCTTTAACACTGTATCCACTCAAGTTCCCATATGTTGGAAAATCATTAATAGTACAAAACAACATTGCACGTAGCTTGAAACTTTGTTGTTGAAACCCATCAAACAAATCAACACCTTCTTCCCATAACATTCTCAAGTCCTCAATCAAGGGACTTAAATAAACATCTATGTCATTCCCAGGTTGTCTTGGTCCCGCAATCATCATACATAATATCACATATTTTCTCTTCATGCATAACCAAGAAGGCAAATTGTAAATTGAAAGGAGAATAGGCCATGAACTATGGTTGGTGCTTAAGTTACCAAAATGATTCATCCCATCTGTAGCAAGTCCAAGCCTTAGGTTTCTTGCCTCACTACCAAAATCTGAAAACAAATCATCAATTCTTTTCTATAGTGGAGAATCAGCCGGATGACGAAGCATGTCATCACAATTTCTATTATTTGCATGCCATGTAAGATTAACTGCATCATTTGCATTAGCAAACAATCTCTTGAACCTTGGAATGATTGGAAGATACCATAAGACCTTCATTGGGGAGCCTTTCTCTACAACATCTTGATCACTACTATCGCTACCACTTTTCACTTTATAGCGTGATAGCCCACAACAATGACACTTGTGCAATGATTCAAACTCTTTTCTGTATAATATACAATCATTAGGGCAAGCATGTACTTTTTTGTACTGTAAACGCATGGGACACAAAACCTTCTTCGCCTCATAGTGACGGTCCGACAATGTGTTGTCTTTTGGAAGCATTTACTTTAACAATTCGAGCAACTACGTGAAACTTGTATCACTCCAACCATTTTTTGCTTTTAAATTCATCAATCTCAACATTGCTGATAAACGTGTGAAGATCGTACAACCAGGAAACAACGGTGTCTCTACATCACTTTTTAAAGCATCATACACATGTGAATGTGCTTGTTGAAAAGACTCTTGCCCACGTCACGAATCATGTCCTCTATTTCATCATCCATTTCTACATCAGCTTGATCAGTTTGAGACATAGTATGACACATAGTTCGACTTTCTTTATGTTCACCATGCCATATCCATGTTGTATAACTCGTTAGAAACCCATCACATATCAGATGGTCCCGTATTTCATCAATTCCATGTTGCCTCCCATTTAAACAGTTAACACAAGGACAATAAAACTTCCCATTCAAATCCGCTCGATTTCGTTGAGCAAAATCCAAAAGCTGTTCAACTCCATTTTGATACTCATCAATTTACCGTCTTGCTAGCATCCAACTACGCTCCATATATACTCTTTTGTTATACACAAGGACAATGAAATGGGGTATAAGGTTTGACCAAACTAAAAACTATAATTAATTGACCCATGAGCAAAGTACTCATGAGTCACGTTCGCTATTGGAAAGTAAACTTAAGAATTTGTTCTTTGAAGTTAAAAGGAATTCTAGCATAATAGTCACTCCTACACAACGTAGTTAAGCTAGTTTTACAGTAGGAAACAATACTAATAGAAAGTATAGTTATTGGTTTAGTTCTAAAAAAGAACTTAACTGGGAAAAAAAATATTGTGTACAAGTCCATGATTAGAAAGATTAATAGAAGGGACTAAAATACAAATATAACAAAAATCAGTGTAGTATGCATAATAGAGATACATGATGACACATTTACAATATAAGTTCATATTTACAATATATATAATTCTACCAAAATATATAGAAACATATTTACAATGATCACACATACAACTTTATATTTGAGAAGTTTGTCATTTTAGTAATGTCATCAAAACATAATTAGCATGAGGAATTGGAACATATTTTACCTTAATTTAATGGCTGAAATTGGAAGTACAATGTCCACAATTTCTAGATTTCAATCTTTTCCTGGATTAACCAATACAGATAAATCTAAATATTAATTTTGTTGTATGAATCAATCTAGAAAAACCAATTCCAAACAAAAACAAGCATAAAACTTGAAAAGAGAAATGTTATAAGCATTTACCCTGCAATAGCAAAACTATGCTACAAAATCAATTATAGGTAAACTATAATCTGCCTTCCTACTGCAATAGCCAAAAAAAAAAAAAACAAATTAACAAAGGGTTTGACAGCATTGCACAAAAGAAAAAAAAAACACATAAACTTGCTTCTTAAAATTAGATTGAAGAGCTTAAAGTTATGCTCTAAATCTAAACTGAGCGTAGCTTTGTCAATACAGTAGGCTTGTTAGAAAACCATTTTCTCAAACAGCTTGGAGAGCAACTCAAAAGCAACAGCTAGTTCACACAGATATTCCAGCAATTGGCATATGAAGACCTAAAAAGTTTGGGACCTAAAACCATTGCAAAAAAAAACACCACATACATATAATATACTAGCCAGCAACAGAAGCGAGAATCATATAAAATTCATAAGACCTTAAATGACAACAACAAACCATAGTAGAGCAACAATCACCTCCATGAAAAGGAACAATAGAGAGTAAGGAAACAACAACCCTAAAATGGCTCAAATAAATTCAGACACAAAGCGAAAACAAAACAGCAACGAATTAGGATAACTAGCTACATGCGTTTTTATCCATTCACTAGCCCTATTTCATTGTTTTACAAAAATGCGAGAATGCAATTGGGCACGCACCGATGCAGCAGCGAGAGACGTTAGTTTAGGGCAAACGAAAATAACGATAATGGGAGGAAGAGCAATGTTACCTGAGACACAGCACGAGAGAGAGCAACTGATGAAGAGAGAGAACGGCTGATGGAGAGAGAGCTCGAAGGAGAGAGAGCACGAAAGAGAGAGAGCGATTGATGGAGAGAGAGCACGAGCACAACAGAGCACCAACACGAGAGAGCACCAGTGATCGCCGCGGCCTGAGAATCGATGTAAATATGCGATTAGTTTTTCTTTTATTTACAAAAATGCCACAGTTTTCATATTTACATCGGTTTACTTAATAATCGATGTAAATTTAACGATGTAAAATGTTTTTTTTCTAGTAGTGATGGCACCAAGCTGAGATGTACCCAACATGTAAAAAGGTAAACGGCCGAGGCATTCAAGGTTCAGTAGTAGAGTATTTTCTCATAATTATAGAAAGATTTGTAACGATTATAAAATAATTAAAAGATTCGTAACGATTCCATAAAAGAAATAGATGATTATAAGGAATCCATTCACTCTCTCAATTTCATACAAACCCTACTTATAATATTATTTTAATATTTAAATATTAAATTGGAAGAATTAAAATTTCCTTTTCAAAATATAATATCTTAATTTATGTTATTTTTGTATTTAAGATAATTGTTTGAGATAATAGAAATTATTAATTATTTTGCATCTTTATTGTAGTTAAATCTTTGTGTGTATAATTTATATATTATTGTTTGTTTTGGCTTAAACTCAATAAATTTGACCCATGCATAAGTAGAGAAAATGTATCCATAATGTAGGGTTAAAGAAGAGAGAAATCGATTTTCTTTGGTTTAACCCACATTACAATCCACTCTCTTAAGCTCTCTAAATCATCCCATGACTCCTCTTTGATGATTTCCATTATTTTTAAGGATTATTTGATAATGACAATAATGTTAAGGAAATTGTAATAATGACAATGGTGTCAAAAAAATTGTGATGGTAATGATGGCAAAGAAATTGTGATGGCAGGAAACTAATGAAAATAAAATGATATTGATTTATGTTAATGAGATTGGCTTGATATGTTGTATAATTTTTGGATTGGTTGTATTTTTTATGTATGGAATCCAGATAGTTACTACAGAATACTATTTGGTATAACTTTAGTGTACATATGAAAATTTAGAGATATCAAATGGGGTATCTAGACTTCTAATGGTATTCTAGTCACATAAACAAAGGTACCATGTGGTGAGAGGTCGGTGAAGACTTCTACTGTACTTATCACTAGGTGGATTGAACCATCAATTTTTTGATATGTGCATGTAGGTGTTAACTTGATGTGTCGGTACCAAAATAAGGAATAGGTAGGAAAATCCAAAAGTGAAAAAGACTCTCAGAGTTCATTTATGACCCATAACCAAGGAAACATGTTAAGGTGCTAACTTTAGAGGTCAAGAATTTCATATAATTTACCGGAAGAGTCTGTCTAATATATTATATGTATGTGAATGAATGAGTGTGATGAATGCATGTGATTGAGTACGACTATTATTGTTTGAATACCTGAATGTGTTTAGATAAATGATCATGAGGATGAATTTATGAATTATATATATTGTGATTGGTTTTGTTTACATTAACTCACCTTTATTGTTTGTGTTTATAGTTTTGTTGATACTACGATGATCAAGAGCATATAGTAATGAAGGTAAAAGTGAAGCAGTAACTTTAAGTTTTGTTCCAAGGAGAATAAAATTTGTTATTTTTGTAAAGATTTTTTTATTTTCATGTCATAAATTTTATTTGAATAAAATAAAGTGTTTAGATATTTCACATTCTACAATATTTTAAAATTATTAATAATATATAAGTAGATTGTTATTTCGTTATAAATATGAAATATATATATTTTAGTTCGTTACACTTTGAGGTAACTTTGAGGTAACTTCTCCCAACTTTATTGGGATATAATGGGTCAAGATGTGTGTTAAGTTGTTAGTCAATTTTTTTCTAGCAATTAGATCCTTCCTAATAAGAACTTTAGTGCTATATATCTAATCCCTAAACATAATGGATTAGATTGTACCAAGGATTTTCATATATACTTTGGCCAATTTTTGTTTTAAGATCATCATCAAGATATTGGTTAATAAGCTATCTTCCATTGCTAGTAGAATCATTTCTTCTCAACAAAATGAATTTTTCAAAGGTAGACAAATAAAAAATTGCATATTCATTACATTTGAGGCAATTAATATGCTTGATAAGAAGGCTAGAAGAGAAAATGTTGAGATTGATATTAGTACTACTAGAAAATTACTAATTTACATCAGTTATTTTAGGTTATTTACATCGGTTATGGAACCGATGTAAATAAGGCCGATGTAAATTTAAAAACAGATTTATATCGGTTGTTTAAATAACCGATGTAAATTTGCTTCCAGATTTACATCGGTTATTTAAACAACCGATGTAAATCTGAAGCAAATTTACATCGATTATTTAAACAAACGATGTAAATTTGATTCATATTTATTGTAAATATTAAGCAAATTTACATCAGTTATTTAAACAAACGATGTAAATTGGCTAATAGCCATTTGAAACATCCAGTTCTCCATACATTTTGTGCAACCTGAACCTGTAACTCGTACAAGGGAATAATTTAGTTTAAAAATCACACTTCCAACTAAGGTTCACCCATCCTCTGCTAGAAGCAATTTCTATAACTCTTATAGCCCCTCATAAATTCAACAAAAAAGAGCAAATTTCAACCCAAAAAATATATACACTGCTATCCCAAAATATCCCACTACAAGTTGCCTACAATTTTACTATCAGAATTACATATCATCAGAGGCAACCGTGTAACAAGTATGATTCACAATGCCTTAGCAAGACGTACAGTGGTTCCAATGCAGAAAGTGAAAGTTTTGGTTAAATATATGAAACCCTAGTAATGGGAGGAAGAGCAGTGTTACCTGAGACACAGCACGAGAGAGAGCAACTCATGGAGAGAGAGAGCGACTGATGGAGAGAGAGCACGAAGGAGAGAGAGCACGAAAGAGAGAGCACCACTGATGGAAGAACAGTGTTACTTGAGAGAGAGAGGACGAATGTGAAATGAGAGGACAGTGCGCGAAAGAGTTAGGTTAAGAAACACATTTACATCGGTTCTTTAAAGAACCGATGTAAATATGCGATCAGCTTTTCTTTTATTTACAAAAATGCCACTGTGTTCATATTTACATCGGTTTACCTAATAACCGATGTAAAATGTCAATTTTCTAGTAGTGTATAAAACATTTGCCACACTTGATTGTGTTAACAAAGTCCTATATTATTTGTCTCAATCTGCAATGTTTATTAGAATAGGATTGCTTGATTCGACAGGTATTTATTGATGAGGGATGTTGGGAGAAAACTCATATCGCTTATCTCAATTTGTAGAGTGCAACTTATATATCTATTAGGTAACTTTACTTGTTACCAACTGGTTTTAGGCTGAAATCTAATATGGTATCAGAGCTTGTATCTCACATTTGTTTTCTATTATAGTAAGTTCTCCTATTTCGGTAAACATCTGTGGAGGAGTGATGTTAAGGAAATCCTACCTCGCCTGCCTCAATTTGTAATACTTATTTGAATAGGATCGCCTGATTCGACAAATATTTATAAAGAATTGATATGGAATAAAACCCGCATCATTAGGGGTGTTCGCGGTGCGGTTTGGTTCGGTTTTTCGCTAAAATTTATCCGAACCAAATATAAAAATTATTTGCGGTTCGGTTTGGTTCGGTTTGAAATAAAAAAAAATTCAAACCAAACCAAACCAATTTTAGCAGTTTGGTTTGGATCAGTTTTTGCAATTTTTTTTTTAATTTTTAATTTTATTTTTTTTATTAATAATTGACTATTTTTATCTTTTTAAATAATAAACTAATAAAATTATATCATTGACTAGATTTCATATGGTTAGATAAATGATTGAAAACCAAAAATGATAATATTACTATTTAATTTTTTGCACACTTTTGCTCAATTATATTTTATAATTATTTTTGGTNTTAGTACCAATTTTTATCAATATATTTGTCATTACCGATTAAAAAAAATATGGAATAGAAGAAATGTATCTTTTTAACCATCAAATCATATATTGTTTTAATTTAATACCAACAAAATAACAATATAATATTTGACAAAACCACTAACAAAAATACACAAAAAAAATTCAAGTAGATCAATTGTCAAATGTCAATAATTGTAAAAAAGAAAACATGATTAGTTAAATTCAAATTGCAACATTTCTTGAAACTTTTTATAAGAAAAAAACATAATTTGTCAAGAAATCATCATACTGTATAAAAATTAATTTCTGTAGCAACTAATCAGACTCAACATCAGATTTTCTTCATGTAGTGGTAGGACTAGACCAATTTCTAGAAACATATAAAATATAATAATCAACAGAATTAAAAAAGTAGATAAAAAATAATTAGACAATAAAAAAGTTTAGGTAGAATATGAAAATACCCATTTCAATTCTTTCAATGTCTTGCAAGCATTCTTCAATCTCTATTGACCATGGAGAGGGTGAAATGGTGTGATGAAGATGGATTTGAATAAGAGTTAACGATGAGATAATGAAATCAAAGTAAGGGAGTTTCAAGTAAGGAGCCTTGAAACCCTAAGATGCGTCTAACGAGATGAAAGTTGTAATAGACAACGACGGTAGGTTAGGTTTTGGTTTAGGGAAATAAAATTAAAAATAAATATAATATTATTTAATAATTGCGGTTCGGTTTGGTTCGATTCGGTTTTGAAATGCCAAACTGCAAACCGAACCAAACTGCATGGTTCTGAAATAAAATATCTAAAATAATCCAAAAATTTGCGGTTTTAATCGGTTTGCGATTTTTTAGATCGGTTTTCGGTTTTTTTTTTTTTTGGATCGGTTCGGTTCTGAACACCCCTACGCATCACCTACCTCGGTTATCACCTACCTCAGTTTGTAAAAGATAACTTTTATATATATATATATATTAAATATATATATATATATTAAATATCTTAATTTAGTTCCAATTAATTTTATAATATAATTTAAGGGATTAATCATTCTTAAAAATATGTAAAAGATAAATATATTATCTAAAATTGATCCATAAACCACACTTAACCTTAATATACGTAGAAGAGGATATTAAAAAATTTTAGATCATTTATTTCAATTTATAAAATGTGGTTCATATACAAAATATGGTACATATATATGTTTGATTAGTTCACTTATTATCGAAATCTATAAAATAAAATGTACTAGAAATCTTCGGTTTCAATTATATGTACTATAAGTCGGTGAGCACGATACTAAATTCACCTTTTCTGATCATTTGGACCCTTAGAAGTGATTTATTAAATATAACATTGATGGTGTTCCTAAAAATGCTCTAGGTATTGCTACCTGTGCTAATATCTTCCGTCATCTAATGAGGGAGTATATTGCTACTTTCTCAACTTTCTTTAATATCACTTCGGCTCTTAAGGCTAAATTAGTAGTAATTCAGTTTTCCATAAAAACAGATGACATGCTATATAGTTAGAATAACACTTACTTTCGCTGGTCCTGATATTTTAAAATGTTAAAATTATTCCCTAAAATATTAGAAGTAAATGTTAAAGAAAGTGATTATGGGCCTAACTCACCACCAAAACCGTCACATTTTTAGTCAATGTGGGATTTTCCAATACCCTCCCCTCACGTCGAGAAGCCATTCTCAACTCGAACGTGACCCGTTAATAAGTGGCTCAATCTAGGTCTAACTATTTTGCTAACAATCAAGGCTCTACATAGCGGCCCGTTAACAACTTTGTTAACCATCAGGGCTCCTCCAACCATATAGAGGGGATCATAATCTATTAACCAGGCTCTGATACCATGTTAAAGAAAGTGATTATGCGCCTAACTCACCCCCAAAACCAGCTCAGAAGATGAGGTTTACACCTCACTTATATACCATAGATCAACTTCATTTTTAGTCAATGTGGGATTCCCAACAGTAAATAACTTAAGTGCATAAAACTTTGTAAGAACATTCAACTAAATATCACCCATATTTAAAAAAAAAAATAACAAATGTAATAATAATCTTACCAATTTTAAAGTTAATAATAAGAATTATTTTAAACCCAATATTCATGTTCACTGTGTTCCTTGTACATACTCCACTTTCAATCGTCTACTAAATTAACAAACAACTCATTAAAAACATGGCAGTATTGACAGCCATCTAAAATCTTTAGTAATTAAATATACTTATTCGAAATTCAAAATTATAAAACATTGACCTAAGTAGAAAATGCCAAAGCAAAGGAAAGAGAAAGTATATAAACCTAATAGCAATAGACCCCATTCCCTGCAAGTATGTCTCCAAAAGAAACAGTGGTACTAGGCCACTAGGCCAGTTCAGTTGTAACCATGACAACCATACAATTAGGCTACCTTTATTAAATTAATGGGACATTATATAAATATTTGAGTCAAATTAAATATGAATTTGTTAAAAAAATTATTTGTGGACACTTAAAATGATATTTGACATGAGAGAGATAAAAGAGAGAAAATTTTGATGTATTTTAATTTTAACTTTAATCACTGTCAACATTTTTATTTTCACTCTCACACCAAATTTTGAGATTGGAAAAGAACATACAAATTTAGGAGTTAAATGAATACTCGCAATCATGTCATAGAAAAACAAAATTAATTAGAACGTAAATAAAACACTTATGCCTCATGCTACTAATTATTTTTTCAAAGTGTGGCCAAGAATAAAAATATTGAGTGAAAAATGGTGACAAATCATCTACTATTACTAAATTAAGACGTTTATCAACTATAATGGGTCCAGAACAAAAGAAAAATAAGCATCAAAATGTCATGCTACATTTGGTTGCGTGAACTAGAGGAAGAGAAACCTAAAGGTGATAAGAGAATAGTCATTATCATTTTGAAAAGCGTTCAAGAAATTAGTTGTTGCTGTACAGAGTGATTGATGGAGGTTTAGATAATGATATGAAAATATCAAAATTCAGCTTAAAATAAAAGTAAAAGGATCAAACAAAGATGTTAAAGAAATGTCTAAAAATATTTTTTAGATGTTGAAAAAAACCTCTTAAATATTTTTAAAGATGTTAAAAACACCTAAAAATAACTACAAAAGACATCTAATTAGCTAAAGGTGTCAAATTGAAGAACAATATATGATATTGAGACATGAAATAGATCGTATATTTGATCCATGTTCCTTCATCACGATCTAATAAATTCGATTAGGTAAGTCCAGATTTTTAAAACTTTAAATTCTTTAAACACTTAATCAAACCCTTATTATTATCTGTATCACTTTCTTATCAGATTGATCACATCACCTTATAGCTATATTTTTTCATTTTTCTGTTTTATTACTTTCGTGTCACATTTTAAGTGTCCACAAATAATTATCGTAAAAAATGGTCATTTAATTTTATTCAATTTTTCATAAAGTCTCACCGTTTATGGACTTAATATGATTAACTTTTACTCAAAAAGTGACAAGTATCGAAAAAAAAAATTGTATATAAAATTTTAAAAAAATTATAAATAAAAAAAAAATTAGTCTTTCAATTTTTATTATTTTAAAATCTATTATCTCTTTAAAAAAAATTATAAATTTTTTATTCTTTTTTATTTTTTTTTTTTCTTCATTTTTTTAAGATCTAAATATACCTTTGTGAAACCTTTGAGAAATATAACTTTTGAGAAATATAACATTCTGTACCGATTGGAATCTCTAATTGAATATATTCTTAATGTTTCATTTTTCTCCTAGGGTTTGAAGGGGGTTGCTCTTTTGGGGCTTCTTGAATTTGTCTATGTTCTATACTAGTGGGGGCTCCTAGTAATGTGGTTGATGTGGTCTTTAAGCACTCTCGGAGTACTTGGAAACTTTACTCTTCGTGGAGGTAGCTAGCTATTTTAGGAAATCTATTTGAGGTAATGGAAGTTAGCTTGTTTCTAGAAATTAGTTTTAAACTCTGGTTTGAGGATTTGGTTGGGAAAGATTTTAGTTTGGCTGTTGACCTGCTGTTATGATGCCCAAATCTAAGGGCTTTGGTTGTTGTGAATATTTATTTTAAGTTTTGTTTGTGTTGAGTTGAAAATGTATTGGTTGAAATTATGATATTGGTGATGTGTGGAATATTGTGGTTGTTGAATGAGTTTTGGTATGAAAATCCTTGTTATGTTATTAGTCCTGAAATGTGAATTGGGAATAAAAATTCGGGTTTAGTATAATTGTGCAGTGATGTTATGAAATTATGAAGCCTACTATGTAGAAAGGTTTAATAATACTCTTAGATCCAACATTTTATCAATTTGTTGTGATAAAGGATGATTTTTAAAATAAATTTGTGTTTAGAAGTGTACTTAAAGTTGGAAAATGGGGTCTAGAAGTGAATTAAGACTTTCTGCATAATCTGTGCTTCATGAAATGTGCTGAGCGGACTGGGCTTCAAAGGTTAAGGGGTGCTATCGGATTTTAATCTGTTGAGTGAAGCAGAATTCACTAAGCGGATTTCGCTGTGCTGAGTGCATTAATATTACACTAAGAGAATTTGTTCCAATTTTTGGAACTGCTCTCTAGACCTAATCAGTTGAGTAGAGTTAAGTTTTGCTAAGCAGATCACCTGTTGAGCAGAACTTGGACTCGTTGAGTGAATTCCCTTGTTCAAAAAGATGTTTTAAGTGAGATTTGAGTATAGTGTGATGATCGATGATAAATGTGAAGTGATATGAGATTGATGAGCATGAAAGTGCGCATGAGGCCATGTATAACTTGGAATTTCACAACTGATCAAGTAGAACTTAGAATTTCACAAATAATCAAGTATTACTTGGAATTGAGGCTTAGGAGTTGCCTCTCTACCAAAAATTATCTAAGTACCCACACAAAAGACATTCCCCACTCCCCCTCTTACCTCAAACGATGATATGTAACGCACTAGAGATATTACGCTACATGATTCCATAAGATGCAACGCTACGCAACGTTTCACATATTGTCTCCTCTAAGATTTTTTCCAAACATTAGGAAAAATATGGAATTAAAAATAGAGAAGGTTTAACGTCTATCTTATATAGGTAAAGTCGGGTTTCTGAAGATTAAATTCAACTAATGATATCTTTTAGAATATTAAAAGCCTTACATTATCCTTTTAGAATATCAACAACCCCACATTATCTTTTTTAAAATATTAATAACATCACAATATCTTCTAAAATATTAATAACCTCACAACATCTTTTAAAATACTAATAATCTCACAATATCTTTTATAATATTAATAATCTCACAATATCTCTTAAAATATTAATAATCTCACAATATCTTTTAAAATATTAAAAATCTTTTAACATACACAAAATACTAGTTTATACTAATATATTCCATAATATTTTAAGATTTAAAAGGGCTAACTTTATTACATTGTTCGGAAAAACTAAATAAGACCCTAAATATATATATTACATTTTCATCCCTTAATATTTCTAACTCTTACTACAACAACCCTACATCTACTGTCGCCCAACTGATGATCCCTCTCCAAACCTGGCATATGCACCCGAACAATTACACGATCTTAGTAGTTAACATACACAACACAGCTAAGCAAGGTAAGTTAGTGATACAAAAGAGCATGTATAAATTAATAAACTATACAAAACATTCCACAACATGTTTAAAGTGTAAGGGCCTACCGAAGGCTTTATGCATATCAAAATGTACACATCACAAATAAGATGGACACCTTTCGGAAGACTGTATGAATCTTGTATATCTAAGGCTAGCATCTGATGTATCAAAACATGGACCACAGGTCTTATAACAACCGGCTACATTAATGTAGTCTCATCTAGTTACCTCCTCTGAGTAATTGATGGGACCTCTATCGATCTCTCACCACATGTAGTATCAGTCTAAATGACCTTGATCCAAATTGAAGTCTAGATACCTTATAATATCCTTCCTTAGATTCGTATACACTAAGCTACCACATGCCACATTCTATTTATAATAATAACTCTCTCTCTCCTGAAATATACACGGCTTCATGCCCACTTTCATGCTCATCATTCTCATATAACTTCACATTTATCATCTATAACACATTATACTCCAATCTCACTTAAAGAATATTTTCTGGAATAAGGGAATTCGCTTAATGAATCTCAATCTTAGTAATGATCCGCTCAGTGAAACTCAACTCCACTTAGTAGATTCGATCTAGAGAGTAGTCCTAAAATTGGGACAAATCCGCTCAGCACAGTGTTAATGCGTTCAACGCAGCAAAATTCGCTCAGCGGATCTGGTAGCACTCAACATATTAAAATCTGAGAGCACCCTTTAACTTGTGGAATCAGATCCAATTAGGGAATCTGAGGAGCGCTCAACGGATCCTTAATAGATTAGGATTCTACAGAAGGTTAACCTTAAATCCTTGACCCAAATTTCATTTTAAACATTTTCATAGGTTCACAAATAAGTAGTTTAGGTCTACTTTCTCAAAATAAGTGGGTCAACAATTCAAAGTAACTTTCTTCAAGAATAAACCAGCCAAAAATCTCAATTCGTCACATCACAACAAAACCAACTTAAACCAGTTTTCCAGTTCCACATGTTTGTGTTCAATTTGGGATACTTTCACACTCCATATCATACATATCAATAAACCAAGCCAATCCATTATCAATTCTCACATTCTAACAATCAACATTGAATTTAACATCACAACTTTAATGATTTAAAGGAAATATTTCAATACAAAAATTCCCAATTCTCACACTAGTACCAAAATCCCCAAACCTTCACAATTTTGAAATTGCCATATCAAGAATAGGTGTACCCTCAACTTAACCACAAATTCATAAATTCAAGAGAATCATAACAACTATCTAGCTTCTCTTACCTATTTTGATTCTCAAAAATGGTTCTTTCTCAACTCCACAGGACAAAGTTCTCGGTGCTCTAACTAGTTATCCAAATACCTGTTTCGCAATCCAAACACATCACTAAGAACCTAAGGTAGCATAGTTGAAGGAGAAAAACTCACATGCAAGGGGTTGGGGCCCATATGCAACCACGAAAATAGTGGGTGATAAAGGGGTTTTGGGCATGAAAAATTTACCCAAATCAAAATTTCAATTGGTTGGATGTGATCTATTCTTCACAAGCTTTGATTTGGTATCTTCAAATCTTGAAAATGGCGAAGGATGGGGAAGACAAGTTAGAGAGAAGGTAAAGAGAGTGGAGAGAAAAGGGTTTTAGAGAAATAGTGGATTTATAATAATGAAGGTTGAAAGGTTTTGTTTTTCTATTTATAATCCTTTTAAAATTTTACCAAACATTTTCACCCTTTACCATTTAAGCCATTATCTCACTAGAACTATCTCACACTAGGTCCTTACAATCTCCCCAACTACAAAATTTTCGTCCTCGAAAATTGAACGTACCATGAAAGAGATGAGGGTAGTCCCTTCTCATCTCCTTTTCCAACTCTCAGGTTGAGTCTTAGTTAAGTGTATTCTAACACATTTTGACCATTATGATAGTCCTGCTACGAAAATCCTTGGTCTTAACATCTATAATTCGTACAAGTGTAGCCTTAAAAGAAAGATCTTCTCGGGCTTGGACTTCTTCATTCTCTAGGGTGTGGTTGTGGTTATGTACATCATTCCTCAACTGAACCACGTGGAGCAGCTTATGCAACCTGGCAATAGGGGTAGATTGAGCTATTCCTAAATCACCAAATCAGTCCTCCTTAGAATCCAATAGGGTCCAAATGAACTTAGAGGGTTAGCCTCTTAGACTCGATAGCTCTCCTCAATCCTATTGTAGGATAACTTTTAAAAATACGTGATTTCTCATTCCAAACTCCAATGGTTGTCCTCCTTTGATCTGCATATGGTTTCCAATGGCTTCTGGACACTCTCATCTGTTCTTGAGTTAGCTTCACCATTTCTCTGATTTGTTGTAGAAATTCAAACTGCACTAAGATTCTTTCTCTAATCATGGTGCCAACAAAGAGAAGTTTTGCAGTTCTTTTCATACAAGGCTTCATATGATGTCGTCTCAATATTGGTGTGGTAGCTATCTTCGTAAGTAAACTCCACAAATGACGAAATCTCATCGCAGCACTCCAAATTTGTCCAAAACGCACGTCCTAAACCTATTCCTTAAGGGGTGGGAAGGGTTCTCTCAGATTGTCCATCTGCTCGAGGATGATAGGCAGAACTAAGTCTCAACTTAGCCCCCAATGTTTCTCGAAAGTTCTACTAGAATCTAGAGGTGAAACTTGAGTCTCGATTGGACATAATGCTTGAAGGTATCCCATGCACTCTCTCTATTTCCTTTATCCAAGTTGAGTAACTTTCTCCATAGGAATCCTTAGGTACATTTGGTTTGGAGAGCGAAAATTGGAGGAATAGCAACAAATCCCAATTGTACTCTATGTGGACTGTAAAGTGAAAACGTTGAACATTTATTCTTTGAATGTAGGTTCTTCTCTTGGTGGTTCTTCTCTTGGTAGTTCTTCTCTTGGTGGTTCTTCTCTTGGTGGTTCTTCTCTTGGTGGTTCTTCTCTTGGTGGTTCTTCTCTTGGTGGTTTTTTTGGTAGTTCCTTTTTATGGTTCTTCCCTTTGATGGTTCTCTTGGTGGTTCTTCCCTTTGGTGGTTCTCTTGAAGCCAACATCATTAGTTTCTTGTTGGTAAATTGTTGTTGGTTGACTTACCAGCATCAATTTGAGGGGGGATGTTAATGATGAATATATTTTATTATCTTTTATAGACTAACTGTTAAGAATCTCTTAATTATATATTCTCATGAATCTATCGTATTAATGTAAAAGATATGCTCTACCACCTATTTAAGAAAGGGAGGCTGAAGAATAAAATCAAACTTTCATAGATAATCATGTCTTATTATAATATGCTTGTTTTTATCTTAATATTCTAACATGGTATCCAGAACAAGGTTCGTGATTAGAGTTGTGCAAGGTAATAAAATTTGTCTTGACACTATTTGTTATTCAACCTAGAAGTTTTGTTCTGCTGTGCAATTTGGAGGTTCCTTTTGGTGGTTCCTTTTGGTTGTTCCCTTTGGTGGGTTCCTTCTGGTAGTTCCCTTTGGTGGGTTCTTTTTTGTGGTTCCCTTTGGGGGTTCCTTTTAGGGGTTCCCTTTGGCGGTTCCTTTTGGTGGTTCCCTTTGGTGGTTCCCTTTTGGGGTTCCTTTGGTGGTTCCCTTTGGGGGTTCCTTTTGGTGATTCCCTTTGGGGGTTCCTTTTGGTGGTTCTCTTTGGGAGTTTCTTTTGGTAGTTCTCTTTTGGTGGTTCCCTTTACGTGTTTCTTTTGGTGATTCCCTTTGGGAGTTCCTTTTGGTAGTTCTCTTTTGGTGGTTCCTTTTGGGGTTCTTTTTAGTAGAGAACCATGTCATATTATAATATGCTTGTTTTTGTCTTAATATTCTAACAAGTTAGTGTTGTTTGGGATAAATGTTATTTGTGGTCTGGGATAAACACCTGTAGGGCAAGTAATTTAAAAAGGCATTTACTACAACATTGTTGGATGATTGGAAATAAACAACTTAAGAGCGTATGGAATATACTCTAGGTTGGAATGGTATGGTCTATTTGGTTACATAGAAATGAAGTGCTATTTCTGAATGAAAAGAAAAGTGCAAATGAAATTTTTTATTTAATTCAAATCAGAACTTGGTCATGGGTCATTAATAGAGTAAATAATAATTTTGGGACTTTTACTCAATGGTGTATAAATCTTTTATTTTGTGTAGAATAGGTTAAGTCATTGAATAGTAATGAAAAGGATAATTATCTTTATCAATTGCTGAAATTTTTAATATATTTTTATACAATTATATATTATGTATTTGTAATTATTATTTTTTTAAAATTTGGTACCAATTTTATTAATATATTTATGTTTAGCCATAAAAAAAACACTTGATGTCATTAACTTAATTTTTAATAATAATGAGTGCGTAGACCTAACTTATTTTGAAAATATTGTTTATATTTTTTATATTTTCTCATGAAGTTTTTAAAAGTAATTATTTTTGTTAGAAAGGGTTTCCAATGATGAGTACTATAAGCAAAAGGTTGGGATATATAGGAAGCAATTATCATAGAAACTTACCCTCCAAGAAAGATCTGTTCTGCAAGTATAAAGGAACCCATGATGGCTACAATGATCATCGGGAGAGACTAAATGCAGTTGCGAAAACAGGTCCTTTCTTCTTAATTACCAATCCTTGGACGTAGTATGATATGCTTGATGTAACAATCCCCTATTACAAAGTTATTCAACTTATAATTTCACTAAAATAGTATTGGAGAAAGAACCTTGATAGTTAAATAAGAGAAACTACAGTATACATATGAATTACAGTGGATCAATCATAAATTAATAATAAATTTATTAATTCTTATAAAGACTTTAATCTTACATAGGCAGCAGCAAGTAAGTTCATATCCCAGCCAATTGTCCACACTGATGGCTTGTGTTCCATAACAGAAGTAACAGCAGTAGCTTGAATAGTGCCTATGAAGCAGATAAGTGATGTGAGGCTTAGCTGGTGATTTTTTTAGGTTTCAATAGCTTTGGCCTGTCAAAGACAACGTGAAAAATATTATTAAAATAGATGTGAAAAATGAGATAAAGGAAAAATTAATATATGATTAATATTTTTGTTTGGTTTAATATGACTATGATTATGAGCATGGAGCCAATGAGCCAATCTTTGTCTGCAGGTGTTGTGGTATTTGTTGTTGCATTATTATTGGTTTTCCTTGAAGGGCATGTTTGGTCCAAACCATCTCCATTATAGGTCCTTTGTACAAGGTCATCAACATGGCCCCATTCACAGTCACCAATGTTCCCACCACCTTTGCTTGACACCTCACCTTCTTCATGTTGATCTTCTCCATCCTTTAGTTTCACACATAGTCCATCCATGCTTAAAATCATCAATTACCAACCTCAAAGAAACCAATAATTTGATTCTATTGGAATTATCTTAATTTTACCTGCATAAAACTGCTATCACAAAAGTCATGGCAGGAAGGACGTTGCTCATTGCACAGGAGAAGGTTGGGGATGTTAATTCCAACCCAGCATAGTAGAAGTTTTGATCAATCACAGGCCTCTGATACAATAGTAATAAACACTTGAACATATAAGCAACTTATTCATTTGTCAGTGTATTTAGTTCTTTAAAGAAATAACATTGTTTCTGTCTATTATATTTTAAAATTATAAGAAACAATTCCTTCTTTTTGGACTTTGTTTGTTTCCAAGCAATAATTTTGTATCAAAGTATTTCAATCAAATTCTCCCTTATATGTATGAATTTAGATAACCTTAAGCCCTAGTACATAATTGAGAGTTCTCTTCATACTGTATAAGTATCCAAGATCACTGTAAGTCTGTGAAATAATCAACATAATTGGAGTACAACAAATAAATAATAGACTCGATCAGGAAAATGAACATAATAAACCTCTCACACTCAAAGGATCTGTTTCTCTCTTTTCAATCAGAACATGCAAGTTAACCATCATTGTAACTCTCACTTCTTCATACTCATTAGACAAAGTTTGAATCAAAAGGTCTTTTTGAGCTTGTAATGAGGCTAGGCTATCAAAAAATTCTGGTTTTACTAGGATCACAACAATTTGAGTGTGTCAAGAAACTATGATAAGCATTGCAATCCCCTTTGTTAATTGTCCCAATTCCTCACATTTCTCTATCTGTTCCTCCTTCTTTCTCTCTTTTCTCTTCTCTCTCTTTTCTTTTCTTTTTCTTTTTTTAAGAGAGAGATTTTTCATATTTCACATTGACCTTTCTAAGAGAGCATTTTCTTCTATACCTTTCTATTTCCAATATTTCCACTGTTTCACACTTAACATAGTTTCTTGTGAACACTCAAATGAAAAGGTAGGGAAACAATTTGTATATGTGGCTTACAGGGTAAAAACATTTGGTCGGCCTCAAAATAAGGATAAAAATTTCTCAAATTTTATAAGGTTGACTATTTGGCCATAGTTTCTAATCCAGAGAACAAAAACATGTCTTTATCATATCCAAACTTTGTCCAACAGCACAATTAACAAGATTCAAACAATAACAGTCACAAGCATGTAATGATATCACTCTCAATTGTGTTTAAGGTACTCTTCTCACTTGGTTAGGTTGTTCTGATCAAGTCATATTACCACTAAATTTACTCCTTTCATGGTAACTATCATACACATCTCACATTCACCTTTTCAACAAACACGTAATCATGTATTTCAACAAGGAATTCTCAATCATGCATATGATCATCAATTGCAGCTCAGAGACATTCAAGTATTACCATAGAAACATGTAAGGCATATAGAGGTACTGCTGATGGAAAGACTCATTGAGGGCAGTTGAGCGCTCAACTTCAAACTAATCAACAAAAACACTTCAAACGTGACAAACAAAAAAAAAACAAAAGCAGGGAAAGAAATTACTGGGTTGCCTCCTAGCAAGCGCTCGTTTAACGTCAATAGTTTGACGCGTGTTGTTCTTCAAGAATGTCAACTTTCAAACACTCTTGTTTCTCTTTTGGGTGTTGCATTGCCTCAAATAAGTTGAAGTGAACCTCGTCATCCTGAACCCTCACTTTGAGTTGGCCTTTATCCATATATTAAAGGAATTTCAGTATCTTCCTATATGTCCATTATGACAAAATCCACCGGAAATAGGAACTTGTCAACCTTTACTAACACGTCCTCAGCTATCCCATAAGGAAACTTCATAGAACGGTCAGCCAACTATAGAGTCATTCTGGTTGGCTTAATCTCCACATCCCCAATCCTTCTAAGCATGGATAGAGGCATCAAATTAATACTTGCCCCGAAATCTAATAGAGTTTATTCAACCTGTACTGGACCAATGGTAACAAGAATAGTGAAGCTACCAGGATCCTTAGATTTGAGAGGCAAAGATTTCTGGATGATTGCACTACACCCAGCTGCTAGTTCTATGGTTTCTTCCCCCATCAAACCTCCGCTTCTTTGTGAGTAACTCCTTCATAAAGTTTGCATAGGTTGGCATCTGCTCCATAGCCTCAATGAATGGTATGTTGATCTGGAGCCTTTTGAATATGTCCATGAACCGGCTAAATTGTCTTTCCCTATCTTGCCGTGAAGGAGCATGCGGGTAAGGAACACGTAGAGGGGGTGCACTTTGACTCACTCTCTTACCCCTCTCTCTTTGCCATTTGCACTCATTTTTTTTATTTCTTTTTCTTTTTCTTCATTTTTTCCTATTTCTTTTTCTTTTTCTTCTAAAATCTCTTCCTTCTCTTTCTCACTCTCTTTTCTCTCTACCCTCTCACTCTACTGAAAAGATTCCCCTACATCTCTCCCCACCACCTTACCACTACGGGTAGTGATGGAATTGCATTTCTCTTTTAAGTTAGTCTGGGTGTTAGTGGAAAAATTTCCTATTTGTTGTTCCGCTAACTATTTTGCCAATTGTCCCATTTGAATTTCCATATTCTTCGTGGCAACCTCTGAATTCTTCTAGTGGTTGGCCATTGCTTGTGTAAGGGCGAGGAGACCTTCCTCAAGCTTGGTCGGCCGATCTTTCTGCTGAGAAGGTTGCCCCTGGTACTGTTGTTGATCGCTAGATTGTGGTCTAGTTGAGGACCCTCCTATGTTATGTCTCCACCCATACGGTTGTGACTGCTTCTGTGGTCGTCATCCTGAGTTATAATTGTTCTTGAAGTTTCCTTGTCGGCCCTGATTATTGACATAACGGGCCTCTTCAGGAGTATTGGTTTCAGCTACACGGTAGTATTCATCGGGATGATTACCATCACAAAAGGTACATGTGTACTCCTGTTGGGTCTCCACTTGATGGCGTGCTGCAACTTGTAGCTTATTCAACTTTTTATTCATCTCCTCCATTTGTTGAGAGATGAGCTTGTTTTGGGCAAGGATTGCAGTCTGAGTGTCAAGCTCCAGTACTCCTTTTCTAGATGGAACGACTCGATCATGATGAGCGTGATGATCGCTCGCAGCCATAGATTCAATCATTGCCTTGGCCTCGTCTGGATTTATATCCATTATGGACCCACATGCAGCAGCATCTAGGAGTATCCTAGTTTGCGGTCGCAGCCCCGCACAGAACATGTCTAGCTGGGATTCTTCATCGAACTCGTGGTCTGGGCACTTGTTAAGAGTGTCTTGTATCTTTCCCAGGCTTCACTTAGAGATTCGTCGTGCCCTTGCGAGAAGGTTGCTATCGTTGCTTTTGCTTTGACGAGTTTTGATGGTGGATAAAATCGGACCAAGAACTTCTCTTCCACCTCGTCCCAGCATGTCAGACTTTGTTTGGACTGGGACTGGAGCCAAATTTTGGCTCTCCCAATCAGTGAGAATGGGAAAAAGTGTAAATACGCTGCCTCCTCAACTTCCCCTGTGACTCCCATAGTAGTACACAACTCATAGAATGTTGAGAGATGTGCGTATGGATCCTCATATTCCATACCTGAGTACTGGTTCGAGATAATTAGGGTCAGCAATGTTGGCTGCATCTGCACCCTCCTTGCTGGCCTGACAATACTAGAAAATTGTCGGGGTCCTCGTATACGAGTATTTCTCTGCACTCGTCTCTGAAGTGGTTGTTGTTGCTGATCAACTCCTTGGTCAGCCATTGTCTCCTCTTCAGATGCAATACTCTCTTCAGGGGTAGGAGTAGATGGGTTTGGGCTTTCCTGTATTTGGGCTAAGTGTTTTTTCTTCCTTGCCCTACTGTTGTTTATTCTAACTGTTCTCTCGATTTCTGGATCGAAAATCAATTTAGCAGCAGGAGTCTTACCTCGCATAAACAAATTAGCAAATATACCCACTACATGGAGCGTCAATCTGAACAAGATATAATTATAGCAATGGAGAATGAGAAAAGAAAAATTTTAAAAGAAAAAAAAAAAACAAACACACAAAACTTTAAAAGCACAATTTAAAACCAAATCCCTGGCAACGGCGCTAGAAAACTTGTTAGGGTTTTCAAATAAAATCTCTCGGCAAGTGTACCGAATAGAAGGTATCGAACTCAGGGATTTGGAAAAATTATGCAATCAATGGTTTAATGTGTTGACAAAATTCTCAGGGTTTGATTTTTGTAATGTAGATAAGAATAAAATATTATAACACGTACGAAATCGCACAAATATATAAAAGCGTATAGGGATCAAATTCTATTGTAATCTCTTTAAAACTTGAAACATCTAATGCAAGCCTTTATTTTAATTATCAAAATAAAATTATAGCTTCCGTCAATTCCTTGAACGAAAACCCTAAAAATTTCCAAAACCTTTTCAATTTCTTTAGAGATTAATGGAAATTCCAGCAGTAATGATTAGATTTTGTAAAACCCAATTACACTAATTTCGTTCCCAAAAGTAGGAAAATTGCGGGTTAGGGTTGAAGTCAGAAAAAGTATTAAGTTTCCACAAAAATACCAATTCAAAGATAGAACGAGATGAACACAACCAAAACCTTAATTAAGAATAATGAATTGCATAGATGAATCAGAAAATCAGAAATTACAATAAGAATTTGATCCCTATACGCTTTTATATATTTGTACAATTTCGTACGTATATTTTATTCTTATTTACATTACCAAAATTAAACCCTGAGAATTGTGTCAACACATTAAACCATTGATTGCATAATTTTTCCATATCCCTGAGTTCGATATCCTTTATTCAGTACACTTGCCGAGAAGTTTTATTTGAAAACTCTAACAAGTTCCTAAAGACCAAATCAACCACATTACTAAGAGCTCACAATAGCATAGAATCATTTTGAGTTAAGAAAAGGAACATATAAGGACAAAGAAACCCCCAAAACAACAACTCCATTCTTGCCCTAGAAGCGAAATAGAGCATTGAAAGATTTCAATCGATTCAAAAGGTTCTACTCCTCAAGAATTTTCTAAGTAGAGATTTTAAAAAAGAAAAATTTTAAAAAGATGCTAAAATTATTTTATATTATAAAAAATAAAATATTTAATTTTCTATTTATATACTTGAAAATTCAACCTTATCAAAATAAATTTATGCATCTCACTCTTTTCTGTATCTTACCATTATAAAGTTTTGTATCTTACCATTATAAAGTTTTGCGAACAAAGTTTTGTATCATCCTTATTAAGTTGTCATATATTATGAAGCTTTCCCAAGTGCCACTTCATATTAACATATATAATAATAATCTAACATTTCCTCTTCATTCTACCTAATCACTCACATTCAACCAATGGTGGAGTTTAAGGCCCCTCAAATTTTTTTAACATATATATAAATTAATATTTATATAAAAATTATTTTTTTATAAATTTTTTAACCAATTAGGAAAATAAATTAAGCGGAGTAAGTCACGACAAACTCACAAGTTGAAATCCATTTTATCACTCTTATATATCCATCAAGAGTTATAATAATATTTTTTGAGATTTTTTTTTTTAATACACTTACACGGGCTTTTTTATCATTTAGTTGTAAGTAGAATACTTTTAAAAATTAAGAAACGTATTTATAATTTAAAAATATAATAATATAATATATTATTTTTAAAATAAGAGTGGGAAGTTTGTGTAGAAATTTGAAAAACTAAAGTTACTGTGTAAATTGAGAAAATTTGATAAGGTCACAATATAATTTATTCTCTAATTTATTTATCATGATGGTGATGTTTTATTAAAGTCTTGCATTTTTGGGTCTGAGCTCATAATTTGGTAAAGTGTTACGTATAAACTATATTTTTGGATTGGGCTTCTACTTAGATGAAAATAAAGGTTTTCTTTATCAATAATTTTCTTGTGACACCTCCTATTTTGGATTGAATTTTCTGTAACATAAATAGTCCTACCCAAAATACATGGGAAGTGCTTTTTTTTTTTTTTAAATGGGAAAGAAAAACACGTTTTTTAAAATACTATCATATATAAATAAGTAAGTCGTTAGTAATATGACTAATAAAGTCGTACTATTAAATATTAAATATGATTTTATTTTTTTATTTTTAATCAAGAAATTAATTCATTATCGTATTTAAAAAAAATATCAATTACAGTAATTAAAAGAAAAACACTAAAATAGTGTTTTTCCTAAAAAATATAGGTGCAGAAAGTTGGAATCATATAACAAGTTATATAGGGTCAATACGTGGAACATGGACCCTTTTTGAGTAGCTTAGTATTGAAAGCAAATGGTGGAAAAGATGCAAAATAACAAATACTTGAGTTTCTGTATTCACTTTTTCTTTGTCATAGATATGTCATTTTCACTAATTTTTTATTATTTTAAAAATCATAAACAATTAAACTGATTTTTAATAAAAGTGGGTGAAACTATGATTTGTCTAATAAATTCTAAAAAGTTATCTGATCAAAATTGAGTTTGTTTTCTATATATTTTTTAAAAAAATAAAATCAATTTTAATTTCGTTTTAAACATGTCAATTTAACAGTAATAAGATGTTAATATGATGATAATCTTTCAGATAGTACTCAAGCCACAAGTTACTAATATATCCCTTTTGAAATTGAATATTTTTAAATAAATTGGTTTCTTTTATTAAAGTTATAGTATTTTTAAACAAATTCAATTCCTTATAAGGTGGTTTGTATTTGTCATATCACAAAGATATTTAGGGGTGATGCGATTCTTATTGTATGTTATTTAATTAATTTCATGCGGTCAATTGTTTTTAACAATCAAATTTCATATTCTATTTTGTATCCCCAATAGGATTTTTACTTTATTTTTCTTCTTATTTTTTTTTATACATGTTTTTTATTCATAACCTTACTCTAGCTAAATATAAACTCTCTACTAAGTTTTTTAAGTTTTTTAAATGTATTTTTCTATATTACTCTCATATTAAAAAAGGATATCCATTGTTTTTGTCCACAGTTCCAACAATATCTTGTTTCTGCTGATATTACTTTCTTTGATTCTATTTCATTTTTTTCAAACATTGTTGACAATAATGATTCTTTGGTTGAAGAATCGATTGCTCAAACTCCAAAAATTATTAGTAATTCATCTCTAATAATTATCTATCAGCAAAGGTCACAACATCTATCGGTGGTTACAAATTTTGATCCCCTAGTATCATTTATTGCTCCTAACGATCTAGTAATTTTTTGTTTTTTATGAAGGGTAAAATCAAAATTATTAAATTGGGAGTGTAACTGGCAGAAATTACAAAAATGGGTTATGGTTCCCATTTGTAGAGGGAGTTACAAAACATAGAAAGTTAAGTTTTGTTATTTTTCTCATCATCTCCATCAAACAAGAAACTTAAAAGAAATGGAAACCTAAGGATCATTACATTTGGAAGATCAAGTACTCGTTTATCTCATTACCTTCATTATTCTCAATGGCAAATTCAAGTACGCTTTCACATTTTATTTTTATCATTAATGGGGTATGGTTCATAAGGATTAATTTATGATTATATTGTAATTTTGGTTCTATGTGGGTAGGAGCATGTGGTTAGACACAATTATTATTTATTAGAAAACCTACAATTCATACTTGTAATCCTAATCTTAAATACGCTTGTACTCTTCATTGTCATCTCTTATCTCCTTCTTATTTCTCCTTTATATTCTCTTTGGATTCTGTGTCTATTCTTAAGTCTATAGTTGAAGCTATGGCTAATCCACATTGACGGCAGGCGATGTTAGATGAGATGACTGGTTTACAAACTAGTGGCACATGAAAGTTGGTCAAATTACCTCCATAGAAGACTATTGTTGGTTGTCGTTGGGTGTATACAACGAAGGTTAGACCAAATGGTAGTATTGATCAGTTCAAAGCTCATCTAGTAGTTAAGGAATACATTTTTTCTCCTATGACTAAGATTACTTTTGTCCACCTATTTTTTGTCATAGCTGTTATTCGTCATTGGTCACTTCACCAATTAGATATTAAAAATGCATTCTTACATGGTGAGTTGCAAGAAGAAGTTTATATGGATCAACCTCTAGGATTTACTACTTCTAGGGATCCTTATCTTGTTTGTCGTCAACCACGATCTTTTTATGACTTGAAGCAATCACCTTGTGCTTGGTATGACTTGTTGTGAAGTTGACCACTTAGTTTTCTTCCTTTTTTTTTCATCTGACTTATGTATTTATTTGGTGGTATATGTTGATGACATTATTATTACTGGTGATGATTCTGAGGGTATTGAACGACTAAAGTTTCATATTCAAAATCAATTTCAAACAAAGGATATCGATCTGTTAAAATATTTTTTAGGTATTAAGGTTGCTCAATCTACATCAGGTATTCTCATTACCCAATGAAAATATACTTTGGATATACTCATTGAAATTGGTTTGCTTGAGTGTTGTTCTAGTGACACGTCTATGGATCCTCACCTAAAACTTCTTTCAAGTCAGGGGAACCTTTAGAAGACCCGCAAAGATATCATAGACTTGTTGGCAGACTCAATTACTTCACAATCCCTATTCTCGAATTACATTTGTAGTAAGTCAATTCTTCAATACTTCTTGTGATAGTCATTGGAATTCCCTCATCTGCATCCTCCATTACATCAAGAATCCACCAGGTCGCGGACTCTTAAATGAAAACAAAGGTAATTCCAAAATTGTTTATTACTCAGATGTAGATTGGGCAAGGTCGCCATCAAATAAACGATCTACTTTAGGATATTGTATTCTTGTTGGAGTTAATTTAATCTTATGGAGCAAGAAATAGAATACAGTTGTCAAATTTAGTGTTGAAGTCGAATATCGTGCTATGGCAACAACTATCAGTGAAATTACGTGGCTGCGACAATTTCTTCAACAACTCTAATTGGGGTATTCAAGACACTAAATTTTATTTGTGATAATCAAGTTGTTCTTCATATTACATCTAATCCAATTTTTCATAAACTGACTAAATACATAAAGATAGATTGTCATTTGGTGAAAGAGAAAGTGCTCTCAAGAGAAATTACTACTAATTTTGTTAATTTTAATGACCAATTGGTAGATTGTTTACAAAATCACTCAAAATATCTCACATTGATTATATTTGTAAGAAAACTTTGATTATATTTGTAAAAAAAACTTGATACGTATGACATATATGTTTCAACTTGAGGAGAAATATTAAAAATATGATTTTATTAGATTCATTCTAAATAAAAATAATAATAATGTATATTTAATAAATATATAGAGATTTTATTTGATTTTATTCTCTATATTATAAATAAATTCACATATATTATAAATAAATTAGTGTATATATCTGATGTACAGTAGTCATAAAGTATATTAAAAAATTCTTTTAATTCCCTCTAATATAGTATAAAGATATCAATCCAAAAAAATATAATAAAAAAATTGCTTTGTCACTAATAATGAATTTTATATTATGTAATTCAATTATTTTTATTTAAAAAAATATATAAAATATAAACTAAAATGTAAACATATTGAAATGAATAAAACTATTGCTGGAAACAAAACTAATTCATAAAAATTAAATTGAAGAACTCAAACAGAATAAGTACAGAATGTGGATTATATTGAAACTAAAACTAGAAAATTAAATTGCAATGATTAAATTGCTAGAATCATGGAACTAAACAAAGGGGAAAAAAAACTAAGCAAATTCATAATTGTAGCAACTGAAATAAAATACAGAAACAATACAAGACTACAAAGGAAAATTGGTTAGAAATTGGAAATTGACTTTGAGAATTGAAAGTGCAGCAACTAAGAAATTGTAAATTCACAACATGCAGTAAGGAAAATGCATCTAAAACAGAATTTGAATAAATGAGAATACACCTAATATAAACTTTGCAAAAACAAAATAGGAAAGATGCGAATTACTTGCAATAAAAGAAAGCTATATGTACTTATTGAATTACAACTACTCAAATCTAAATTGAATTGAAACTAAATGAAAAATAAGAAACTAAAGCATACTAAAATGTTGCAATGTATAACAAAAATGCAGAAAATAAAAATGAAATTGTTAATGTGTATCAATGTAAAAGAAGCAATATAAATGCATAATCAAATATTGAAGATTATATTTTAAACCTTACTCTTTACTTAAAGAATCTAAATAATTCATCAAATTCTATTATATCCTTTATTCTATTCTGATCTAAATAGGATTGAGAGCATTTTAAAGCGTTGTTGGTTTTTAAGCACTGCCTTTACTTTGCACTACTACAACGGTCTTGTGCATCCCATCTAAAGCAATTCAGTTTTTAAAGCAGTTCAATTTTTTTTGTTGTAAATGAAATAGTTATTTTTTATGGTAGAATATGTAATTTTTACTAAAATTTGCAACATTAATTGTTGTGATTTTATTTTATTTTATTTTGTCTTTCAATCTAACTAGAAGAACAAGATATATGTTCAAAGATTTTCTTATTTGGATATGTTACTATGACCTAGTCATGCTAATTTTTCTGGTGAGACTTTCTAACCATCGCCATTAGAACTTATATAGGCTTTGTTCTGCATGGAATGGGATTATTTAGGTTTTACAAATATAAAAGTGTGAAGAAGTGAAAATCCAACGAGACATATCAATTGATGGTGAAAATTGACATTAAAGTCAATGCTAAGGAAGCATGTATACATAGAAATATGAGACTAAGTTATAAAGTTTGTTTTCATAAGCTCTTCTTGCATGTTAGAATTAATGAGAGTACTTTCAATTAATTGCGAAGAAACTCATGGTTTTTTGTTTTTCTTTAATTCTTATGCCTTTCATAATTGATTGGGTTAAATTATTCATGCAACTTACAATAAGTCATTAATAAATATCTTAGTACTCTTCAATTAAAATATTTCAAGTATGGCAATGACGGGTTGTGTTCAAGATTTACTGATTGTGGTAATTAGTTTCTTGTTGAATATTCCTAGTCCAGACTTGCGTGCTTTAGATTGGCCTGACCTAGTTTCTTAGCATAGCAAGAACCAAGCAATCATACCTAAAGGTGTTCGCGGTGCGATTTAGTTCGATTTTTTACTAAATATATCCGAACCAAATATAAAAATTATTTGCGGTTCGGTTTGGTTCGGTTTGAAATAAAAAAAATTCAAACCAATCCAAATCAATTTTAACGGTTTGCTTTTGATCAGTTTTTGCGATTTTTTTATTTTTTATTTTATTTTTTTATTAATAATTGACTATTTTTATTTTTTTAAATAATAATCTAATAAAAATATAACATTGACTAGATTTCATATGGTTACAGTATTAGTTTATAAATGATCTTAGTAGGAAAATAAATCCTAAAACTAAAAAGTAGATTATAAGACAAATTGATGTGGAATTAAAATCAAAATATGAAAAATGAAAGAGGAAAAAATAAGAAAGGAAACATATATATTAATGAGTGAATGAAAAAAAAAAAAACTTACCACTTCGAATAAAAAGATAGATGGTGAAATGGTGTGGTGAAGATAGATTTGAATAAGAGTTAATGATGAGATAATGAAATCAGAGTAAGGAAGTTTCAAGTAAGGAATCCTAAGATGCGTCTAACAAAATGAAAGTTGTAACAGACAACAGTTTCCTTTGCAAAATAAAATTAAAAATAAATATAATATTATTTAATAATTGCGGTTTGGTTCGGTTCGGTTCGGTTTTGAAATACTAAACTGCAAACTGAACTGAACCGCGCGATTCTGAAAAAAAAATTTTAAGTGATCCAAAAACTTGCGATTTTAATCGGTTTACGATTTTTTGGATCGGTTTTCGTTTTTTTTTTTGGATCGATTCGATTCTAAACACCCCTAATCATACCTGATACTACAATGACCCCTTCTTTGAGACGATTTAGCCATTATGATAAATAAATAATGTATTATTAAAAGTGTTTAATGGAGATTGAATGTTATTGAAGAGCTTTTAAAAGTAATTAATAATATTCATAAGTATTCATGTAACTCTTTACTGTTGTAACTATTATAGTATTCTAAGATTTAGGACTATCAAACTTCAATCTCTTAAAAGAGATTTTGAAGATGAAAAAAATGAAAGAAAAAGAAAAAGTTTGAATGATTATTTCAATAGATTGGCTGAATTGATGAATCAAATGAAGTCTCATGGAGATACAATTGAGGATAGAAGAATTGTTGATAAAATTTTTATTATTTTGACTGAATTATGGTGACCGTCATAGAAGAAACTTGTTAACCATGAGAAAAGATTGTTTTATCGTGTTGAAAAACCAATTGAAAGCGTGTTTCAATCCAAACTTACGGCATCATCTCAAAAAGATAAATTAATAAATATTTGTGAGTCTTCTAAAGGTTGTAGATTTGGAAGAGGTAGAGGAAGAAATCAACGTGGAAGAAGAAGAAGAGGCTACAATGGTGGAGGAGAAAATAGTGGAGGATCAAGCAAATGGTGTACAAGATGGTTGGAATAAAGGAAAACTACAATATTATAATTGTAAAATGTTTGGGCATATTCAAAAGGATTGTTACTTTGCAAATCCAAAGCACAATTCATTTGCTTAAGTAGAAAATTTTGAAGGAAATTTGTTCTTTACTTGTCAAAAGATTACTCAAGAGCATAAAAATATGTGGTATTTGGATAGCGATTGCAATAATCATATGACAGGAGACAAACAAAATTTTGTTAACATGGATTCTTCATTTGCCTTAAAAGTTAAATTAGGTAATGGAGAGTATGTGGAAGTAGAAGGAAAAGGAAGTATTGAAGTTATAACAAAACAAGGAGGGAAGGTAATTTACGATACTTTGTATGTGCCAAAAGTTAGATGAGAATCTGTTGAGTATTGAACAACTTTTAGAACATGGTTATTGTTTCGATTTGATAATCGAGAGTGTAGAATTTTTTATTCAAAAGAAAAAATTGTTGTTGTGGTGAAAATGACAAATAACAAAAGCTTTTCACTTTTTCTGAATTATAAGAGAAAAATCAACTTGATGGCTAGAGAAGAAAATGACTCTTGTTTGTGGCACAAGAGACTTGAGCACTTAAAAACTAAAATGGCATTTTGCTACTGTCTCAAAAGAACATGATTTTTGAACTACCAAAAATTGAGAAGAAAAATGGAATATGTGAAGGATGTATGCTTGGCAAACTTCATCGCCAATCATTCCCAAAAACGAAGGAATAAGAAGAGGTAAAGAAGTGTTAGAATTGGCACACAAATATATGCGGTCCAATGAGTACTTTTTTTATGGTAAAAATAAGTATTTTATCTTATTTATTGATGATGACTCACATGACATTGATTTATTTCATGAAAAAAAAAATCAAAAGTATTTGATGTATTCATGAAGTTTAAAGCACTTGTTGAAAAACAAAGTGGCAAGTTCATAAAAATATTGAGTGATAGGAAAAAAGAGTATGTGTTCAATGAATTCAAAAAAATTTGCGAAGATGGAAGAGAAGATAAACAATTGACTATTGGTTATACACCTCAACAAAATAGTGTATCTAAAAGAAAAAAATCAAATTGTGATCGAAAGATGGCAAAGTCTATTTGAGAGAAAAATGTCCAATGAGTTTTGGCCAAAAGCAATTAATACATCAGTCTACCTATTGAACATATTTATGTCCAACTAAACAATTTGGAATATGATATCATTTGAAGTATGGAGTGGAAGAAAGTCAATAGTTAACCATTTTAAAATTTTGAGATATGTTTGCTATGCTCAAGTTCTCAAAGAAAAAAAAAACAAAACTTGAAAAATCAAGTGTGAGATGTATCTTTATTGGTTATAGGTTTATGTCAAAGGATTATAAACTTTATAATTTGAAGATAAAAAAGGTGATCATTTGTTGAGATGTTATATTGGATGAAAAGATTTTTTGAAATTGATATGAAAAAAAATAATTTCAATAACTATTTTTGCAGTAAAATTTAACATCTGAAAATGAGAAAGTAACCCCAAATTCACTAAGTTCTCCATCCTCATTAAGTCTTTTTAGTTTATACTTTTCAAGCTTAACTCCTAAAAAAATGAGAAATTTAAATAATATTTATGTAAGGTGCAATTATTGTATAGTGAAAACAAAAAGATTTTGAATAGAAATTAAAATTTGGAGAAAGATCATTCAAAAAACATAAAAATTGATTGAGAAATAAACAATAAAAAAAATTTAAAAATTCAAGTATGTTTAATAAAAAAACTTTTAAAAATAATTAATAATATTTATGAATATTCATATAACTTTTTACTATTATAATTATTATAATATTCTTAAAAATTATTTATTAGTCTATATAATATTTTTAAATATAATAATAAAAAAAATAAAAAAATTGAAAAAAAAATATTTAAATTAAAAAGTAATTTAATTTCAAAATATCTTCTTATTCTAAAATATTTTCTATAATTACAGACTTATAAAATACCACCAATACACTAACCAGAAACATATTACTGCTATCATTTCTCAGTCAAGTCAGATGTGGGGTTTTTGTTTGGCAACTAACAATGTGCTCTCTGTCAGCTGTCCCATCTTCTTTTGAGATGTGTGATTTGAAACTCCATTATAAGGAAATTTGTGTTATTCTTTTAACATGATTGTTCATTGTTTATATTTACTGTGCTGAAGAAGATTTTATGAGTGTGATTTATAGTACCAACAAAAGGGTCACATATTCCTGCTTTCTTGTGACTTTGTCAATTCTTTTTGGGTGCTGCATGTATTGTAAACCATCATGAATCTTGTGTACACAAATGCTTTTGCAGACTCTGATTAAATTATATTGAACAACATTGCAGATGAAAAATTGGAATGCACACTACTAGAAAAAGGGATTCAACATCATACAATAATGTCGATTGTAAATATAACCGACGTTTTACACGCGGTGACAAAGTTGTAAATATAACTACATTTCTATGTTGGTTACAAATATAACGGTTATTTTTTTAAACGACGTTGATAGTCTGAGTATCAACGTTGTTTGTTATTATAACCGACGTTTGTATATTGATTTAACGTCGTCTTATTTAGTAACCGATGTTGATGATTATTACTCCCAGCAGCGCGATCTCTTCTATTTTGTTGCGCGTTTTTCATCGTTTCTCCCTTTCTCGCGAGTCTCTCTTCTACTGCCACCACTGCCGCCAGTGGTTGTTTGGGTCTTCTTTGCTTGTTGTCGTCGAGGATATTCGTGGTTCGCCGCCTACTGGTAAGGGTTTAGCCCCTATCTCCCTCTCTCGCGATTTTTTTTCTCTTTGCAGTGACTGCTCAGTAAATTTTTTCCCTTTGGTAGTTTTTCAGTTCCTGCTATGTGTAAACCACATTATCATAATGTTCTAAGATTAGTTAGAAAAAGGAAGGTACCAGGTTGTCAATCTGTTCTAAATGATTACAACACGCGCCCGCTCGACACCATTTACAGCAATTTCATCGACGCGCTCCCCGTGGTACTCTTCTTCCGATTATGTTTCGGTTCGAATTTCGAATCTTAAAGATTTGCTTCCGATTTGACGTCGTTTCGTTTTTTGTAGGTGAAATACTGTTCGGAGAATAACAAGCGCCTTATCCATTTCTCCACTTGCGAAGTGTACGGGAAAACGATTGGAGCCTTTCTCCCCAAAGATAGTCCTCTTCGTAAGGTAACCTTTCTTTTGTTCTTGTTTCTTTTTAGACCGTTCCAGATCTGTACATTGTGCTTTTATGTTAATTTGGAATTTATTTCGTGATGTGTTGTGGTAATGGTTTTTTGCGTTCTATTTAGGTTGTTTTAAATGATTTATATCCTAAAATTTCAACATCGGTTATTTAAATGACCGACGTTGAAAGTGTAAGATATAACGTCAATTGTTCCTTTAACCGACGTTAAATTTAACGTCGTCTGATTCAACGATGTTACGTTAACCGACGTTAAATGTCTAATATAATCGACGTAAAAATGTCTTTTTCTAGTAGTGGTGGCATGTAACTGATGGATTAATGGATTAAGAATGTCTTAAACACAAAGTGGGTAATCCACTTCCAACATAATTATTCCAATACTCAAAAGTAACATTATCAACCATCGATTTGAACCATTTAGTATCACTTGTGCTGAACAATTATAATATCTTCATCTATTCTAAATAAAATATAAGACAACTAATTAATATTAAATGAGCATGTACATTCTTCTTTTTTATAAATGAGCATGCGTACCTTCATCTATTCTAAATATAAGACAAATCTAACAAATATAACATGAATATGTGCATTTTTTTTATTATTTATTACACATGAAAGATGTTATTTTTTTTCCTCATCATTCAAGAAAAAGTTCAAACCAAAAAGAATTATACCTATATTCGTAACAACACAATGATCCTTCTATGCTCAGCAGCAGCCAGTGATCCCTCTACCGTTAGGAGTGAGAGGTGGTGGCTGTTCTTTAAATCCATCCAGCAAGACCTATCTATGTATCAAGTACTAATCACACTTTGACTTCCTAATCAAACATGCTATGCTATGTTAATAGAAGAGTTTGATAGTACATCTTATAGTCCTAATCGAGGACATGATTTAAAAATTCTTGATAAGTGAATCAATATCAGTTTTTATAAAGATTCAGTTTTTATAAAGATACGTTTATGAAAAATCATTTTATTATATTTAGGAAATGTAACCACTTGGGATTTAAAACATAAGTTAACTTAACAGTTATTCTACAAAATAAACTAAGAAAATACCATCTCCAAAGAAAATACCATCTTCAAATTTAGCCAACTAGAATTTAAAATTACATCTATTACTTGTAATTCATAAAAATAATAATGTAGTTTTGAATAAAAGAACTAAAATAAACCATTTTGAACTATTTTGATAAGATGCACCATGCCTTTGATTTTGAACTACCTTGATGGGTGGATCATGACAATGATTTTGAATCACACCATTGATTTTGAACTACTTTGATAGGTGGTGCACTATCCATTGATTTTGAACTATTTTGATGGGTGCACCATGCCCTTATTATAGTGCAACATAAGGGCAATGCCTAAGAGTCCAATAGCAAGCTATTAAAATTGACTCTACCCAAAAAAAATTAATTTAATATCATGTGAATCAATGATTCACATATCAGATATTAAACTGATAAGAACAGATACTACACTTGATCTTAGCCAAAAGGCCGAGAAAGGTATGCTTTGAATGAGGTAAGTGTTCAGTTTTTATATTGTAAACTGCAGCTGCTTGTCAGAGTCGTAAGAAATGTGGGACTTTGTCACTTGAGTTAGAAGGATGTTCCAAGAATGTCTGAGAGCAAAGTAATTTAAAATACAATAGCAATTGCATTTATGTACTATTGTTGAAATCTAATACTGATAAGTGAGTTCAAACACTTTAGATTCATCTATGAAATAATAGTTTGCTTCAATATTGTTTCTTTAGATTCAAACACTTTTGATTTGGAATGCCTCAAAATTGGTAGGTGAGAGCCTTTGAAACAATCAGTTGAATAAACACGGCAAGCTTAAAGCTATTTGTTTAGTTTCTTCTAAAAAATTAAAAAATAATTGAAGATATAAATATTTTATAACAACGTCATTCCACTTGAGTCCAGATTGACAACAATCCAGTTATCTGAGATTTCACATGTATATGATGAGGAAGAACTATAGAAAATATGTCGAGCCTCATGCTTGAGAACAAGTACACCACTGAGCATTGAAGATAGAGTAGTGAATAGATAGTGGTATCAACTTCATATGCAGGAGAGTTTTTTTTGTTTTTCATGCTTTGCGTTTTCAAATTGAGAGAAAATTGGATTTTGTGAAAATTCCATTCATGGTAATTCATGTACTTGTTAGCATCCGGCAAAGTCTTGGTTGTTATATGCACATTTTAGTGCTCTTTATCCTATTTTCTTTGCAACATCTTCACTATTATGCTGTTAATGTAAGATCTTTTGTACAAAACATGATGTTTCAGTGGGGTTCTGAAAATCAAATGAGGCAGATAAATTGTTATAAAATTGATACTAATTCACAAGAAGTCAATGCTAAGGGAACATATATACAGTGAAATATGAGTCAATGTTATAAAATCTGTTTTCATAAGCTCTTCTTGCATGTTTGAATTAATGATAATTAAATTATGGCACAATCAGAGTTTGCTGAACAACAATTGTGAAGTTATTTATAAAAAAAATTTCATCTAATAAAGAATACATGTTTTAGAATTGTAAATTATATTTGTATTTGTAATGATGGACAATAATACTGTATGCTGTCCTTTTAGTTTCATGGTATTGGATGCTCCCAAGCTTTGTCCCTTTAATTACCCTGGATATTTGGTAGTGTTAAGAGTTTAAGGTGAGTTGGAATTTCACATTGAGTAGAAATGGGAAGATTGAATAACATATAAGTGAGAAAGACATACAAACTCTTAATCTTAAGATTTTGGGTAAGAAGTAGAGTTGTATTCACTTATATAATTATTGGTTTATCCTCACCCGGTGTTACCTCCTTTCTTGGATACCTAATAGATAGTTTATGCCTCAATTAACTATTATATCTTTTTAATACATAATTTTTTATAATAATATATAATATTTTTTCTTCTCTTTCCTTTTTTTTTTTTTATCTCATTATCTCATTTTTTTCATGACTTCCACTAACTTCCATCTCATGTTTTATTATGGAATCATCTATTTTTTTATATGCAATCTTTTTTTATCTTCATATTTTTTCAACTCCAATTTCAGTAAAGTTAAATGATGATTTTTTTTATTTATTTAAAAACAACAAGTTGTTGTTGGGATTTTAGACCTCAATTTCTAAGCTTTTTTTTAAAAAAGATTGTATTTTACTAAAGTTCGAAAATGTAGAGGATGAATCATAAAAAACAAAATTTCCCATTGAATGACTCTTAGCTACACCCATCTTAACCAAGAGGGTGGGTCGTGTTACTATTCATCAGATCTATTCATCAGATCTAGAAGAAGCTACAAGTATACTTCGCCAACGAAACTAGAGTCAAGATCAAAAAGCTTAAATTGCATTTACGCATGTCTAATAAAGATCAAACAATAATAGAATATTTTCAAGAAATAAAAAAGGTTGTTGAAATAAGCTTTACTTTCACAGGTTTGGAATAGAGGAGGGTATTAGGTGAAGAAGTATAGTGTTTGATCTGTAAGCTTTACTTTCACAGGTTTCATACAATTTTGTCAAGGACGCAAATCTCATTAAGGTAGTGGGATTTTGAGCCACAAAATCTTGACGTATTTCAATTTTTAAGCCACCAATAAAACAATTAAATGAAACTTCAATGCTGATATCTTGGACACGATTAGTTAAAGCAATAAATTGATTATAGTAATCTTGAATAGATCTAGTTTGAATCAACTTAAATAAATTATATCTAAGACAATCATGCGAAAGGCCAAATTCGAGCTCAAGAGCTCTGGTAAAGTCAGTCCATGATTGAAAAATATTTGTTCGAGATCTGATACCGTGACACTATCTCTTAGTTAAGGTGAATCACAACAATAGTTAACTTTAGATCATCTGATGTTGTATAATGTTAAAGAATTATTTGTAGAAAGTAATTAACAGTCTTATCATAATTTTTTATTAATAAGTAGTTTAATTTAGGTTCAATAACCTGCCAATTAAAGTTTAATATATTAATAAGTAACCGAATCTAAGGCTAACAATCTTGTTAACCAGACTCTGATACCATGTAAAAAATGATTATTAGTCTAATTCACCCTCAAAATCGGTTTAGAAGGTGAGGTTTATACTTTACTTATATAACCTAGTTCGGCCTCATTTTTAGTTAATATAAAATTTCTCAACTTTATTCGACTTTAAAGATCCACTACAATACGTCGAAACCATTAAAATTTGAAAAATTGATTTTAACATTACGCACATAAAATGGAGGTGTAAACAGCTTCATGATCAAATGCAATTTTGTTCTTAATCAAGTCATTAATAACAGTTTCAATGGTGTTGAAACATAAATTATAATTAGTATTAGTATATGAGATTCCATCAGTTCCAAGATCTTTTTAATGTTATTGGAATGGTTTTTGAGATACATATTATCATCCATTAGAAGAAATAAAAGCACAAAAAATATTATAAGTCCGATAATAAGAGAGAAGAATCAATGCAATAAAATATTATTATTGCTCAATATCTCCTCATTTCACCATGGATTGAAATGGTGGTACAGCAATAAAGAAAGAAAAAAAGAGAGAATGTTTGCTAAAAAGAAAAAGATTTAAGAGAAAATGGTCACCTCCCCCTTTTATCTTTGCTAACATAATATTTATAGTTCACCTATCACCCCTCAAATCCATGCAAACTTGAGTTAATGAACTTCACACCTGTGCTTCTTCTGCACTCGACCTGATCATGTGCCACATATCCAGATTCCATCCCATAAGAGTTATTAATTCGATTTCTTCCTCATTTTTATTCATTACATCTACTAATCAAACTTGTCTCTGGCATGAAATTTATTAGCTTTAAAGATAAACTCTTAAGCACTTACAGTAGGAGGCAAGAGTTTAACAGGGATGATAAGTATAATAATAGGTTCATTTATTAGTTCTGAGGTATATTCGCCATTTTTTGTTTCCCTCAGGTCCATACTTTTCTCTTTCCTTCTTATTCGCATGGCTATGTATATATATCAGTCACCATTTCTGTAATACGTAACTTCTCATAATATATGCTATTCTTCTTCTTTTCTTTTCCTTATCTTTTCTTTCTATTTCATCCTTTCTCCTAACCAAATAGTTGAAAATAATTTTTAACCAATTAAGAATAGGTCAAATGTATTTTGAAAATAGAAAAAAGAAACATATTAAAACTACCAAATTAATAAAAAAAAACGAATAACTCGCTCTTCTGATTTGTAATATAGAATTCAAATTACATATATTATTAAGTTTAAATTTATTAACATTATTAGAGTTATTACATCAAAATATTCTTTGTTTTTTTTTTTTATAAACACAATAGTCAATTAAATAAGCAACCTACTGAACAAGGACTAAAATAAATTAACCAAAAATTGAATAGAACAATCATATATCCTGAGTAAACTCTGTAAAAGAAAATATCATAGACATCCTGCACACACACTTGTAAAAAAAAATTACAGGTAAAACATTCCTTGATTCGATCTTTGATGATATTATTATGTTATATTTATTTTGACGAGTCAATAAAAAAAAATTATAAATTATATTAGTTCTCAATTTCTAAAAAATATAAAACTTTTCAACCTACTAAAAGATAAAAGTGATTTAGATCTCTTTTTAATGTTAATATTCTGATTTCAATATTACTGTAATGCAAAAACAATGCTATATATTAATTCTAAAATTTAATAAAAGAAGAGTGTAAGAAACAAATTCAATAAATAAGATATGAAATTTCCTAAAACCTGTGATGTTGAATAAATTTGAATCAACTTGTGGGTGTCAAAAATATATGTTCCTACTATTTCTCTTTTAATAAAATGCATCCACATGTAGTTGTGAGTGTGATTCAGTAAAATTCAACCAATTTATATAAAATCTAAAATTCCAGTGTATATTCATTTTCACATTTTAGGGGAAAATTTTTTTTTTTTTTCAACGACATTTAAAACCACCCAATCAAACCAATAAAATTAACAACCCCTTTCAGACACTCTTGTGCAAGCAATAAACGAAGGGAGGAGAAACTACCAAATGGCGACGACGTCGTCCAGTGATTCCAAACGTCAAGGCGCCGATCGGTCACGGTCGCCGCTCATTCCGCCGGCGGAGAACCTGGGCATCGACGAGATGCTGCAGAAGTACTGCGGCGGGTTCGGGCGGTGGCAGCTGAGGCACTTCGTGCTGACGAGTCTGGCCTGGGCTTTGGAAGCCTTCCACACGATGGTCATGATTTTCGCCGACCGCGAACCGGGGTGGCGGTGCCTCGACGGTCCTGCCGGTTCGGGATGCGACCCAGACGCGAAAAGCGTGTGCTGGCTCGAACCGGGTTCGTGGGAGTGGGTGGCGGACTCGACCGTTGCGGAGTGGGGGCTGTTTTGCGGGGAAAAGTTTAAGGTGGGGCTGGTTCAGGCCGTCTTCTTCGGCGGCTGTATGATCGGTTAGTTTTCTCTCTCTTTGTTTACTGTTTCTCTCTCCACTGTGATAACATGAATCTTACATAAGATAGTGTTTCCACTGATAATATGTAAATTACTTTTATTCTAAGTTTTTCACCTTCAAAAATATGAAAATCCCACATAAATATATAACATATAGTAGTAAACTATAGAAACATTATTTTTAAGGTGATAAGAATAAAATTGTCCTTTTTATAAATAGTTTCCAGAGAGAAAAATGAGTTTGGAATAATAAGAAGTAATTCAAGAAGAAAACGATTTATACTTTTGTTTCTAGCAATTTGATTATTTATTTTTCATGTTTCATAATTTTTACATGTTTGATACTTATCTTTATATTAACAATATATAAAAATTAAAAACTATAAGAAAAAAGTAAAATGTAGTGATAATAAGGTACTTGGCTAACACATCATCATTTGCAAGAGAATTTAACGCCATTTGTCTTCTTATTTTGTTTTCACACTGTCGTAGAATATAAACCATGTCCCTGTCGGCTGCATCTGCAGAAGTTCTGCAATTCTTATCTTTTGCTTGCTTCAGAATATAGCTAGGGTTCGAACCTTCGCTGGAAGAAGGCTATCTTTAACACCCTCCAATACAAAACAAAAATAAATAGATAAAAATATAGAGTAATTTCAAACCCACAACTGATGGGAAAGAAAATAATTATCTACAACAAATATTAAAATCGGTTAAAAATTTTAGATATAAATATATATATATATATATAAATAAATAAATATATATATATATATATATAAACTTAGACAAATTTCATTTCATTTAAATTATTTTTATAAATATAAGTTAAACTTAAAATTTACTATTAATATATATATATATAATTTAAATATTTAAATAATTTTATATTATTTATTATTATTAATTTATTTATAAAAAAAAAATATAATCTTTATCAAGTTTATAGTGTCATTTTATTAATTAAAAAGCTTAACTCCATGTACAGATTGATAAACTACTTTATATTTTTTAAAACACTTTAACTTTAATTAATATCTTACATTTAATTGCATTATTATTGTTATTATTTGTATTTTTTTTTTATAATACTGATGACAAGGATATTGTAGAAAGATTTTATTGATTGGATTAGATTTGATGAAATTTCTTATCCAATTTTATTGAAATGATTATGATTAAGTTTAATAGGATTGAATTAGAACTAAATCTATTTTTAAGAAATTAAATAATAAATTTAAATAAAATAAGTCAAATCTTAAATTAAAACAATTGATGTCAAGATAAGAAAAATGTAAAAACATCTATATTGAATTTCGAAATTCAAGTTGCAAGTTATAAACTTATTTTTCAAAATATATTTTTTGGTTTTTGGTCATATCTCTTTTTTTTTTCTTTATATATCGTTCTTCCCATTGTTTTTTTACACAAAATTATTATTAGATGATAATATGGGATGTGTTACATAAACCATTTGTAAATCTGTCATAAAAAATAATTACGAAAAAAAGTTGGGTATTTCAATTTACAACCTACTTTAACCTGTCTTACGTAATTTATAACCTATGCTGGACAAATTATAGGACAAAACATAATAACCTATATAAAATAATAAATAATATTTAATTTTTCCAATTAAATTATTATAAATTTGTTTAGTTCAACAAACTCATATATATATATATATATATATATATATTCTTGTTTTATCCAATTTTTTTCGTTTTCTTTTTCTTTCTTTGATTTTATTTTTTTCTTTAATAACTAATTTGTTGGTTCTATTTAATTTTCTATTACTTAAAAATATTATAAATATTATATCTGATTTTGTATTTGAATATTTTTTAAATATAATAAAATAAATTTTAATTTAATTTATAATTTGTAATTAAAATTTTAATTTAAAATTAATAAGAATAATATATTATTGAGTATCTTCCTTTATTTAAAAAAAAGTATGTTTAAAAAAATATTTTAAGACTATTAAAAATGAAAAGAAAAATTAATATATTTAATTGTTGAAAATATTTTATTAAGATTAACAAAGGTAAAAATAAAAAATTATTATTATTATCATAAAGTATATATAATTAGAAAAAATATCAAAATTATTTTTTTTTAATTACTATACAAGCAGATGCACCTAATCTACACACCAACCAGCAGTAAATATTCAGATTACAACAAATCTTATACTAATCATTCCACTATATCTCATTTTTCGTGGATGATGCGCTTATGGTCTTACAACATTTGGAATTATATGTCCCTGAATTATAAAATTATTGAGTAATTTTTACACAAAATGTTTCAAGTTTCAAAATTTATAAGGAAAATATTAATAAAACTTATTATTATACATCATATATTTATAAAAATTATGATAGTATCAAATCCCTAAATAATTTCTCATTGAATAGAATCTGAATATAGAAACAGATAAGCACAAATTCATCCATGGAAAGAGCAGCAAAAGGCCATCACATAACATAACCCGTCAAAGGACACACTGCCACAAACTTTTCTGCATATATTCGTCACTGAGGCGGTGCTATTTACTCTAAAATAATATATATATATATATATATATAATAATTAAATTAAAACATTAAAGTGTTTTATAATAATTTTTAAGATTTTATTTGTATGTTTATAATAATTATTAAAGATTAAAATAATTGTATGGATAGATTTGGGTTTTCCTCCCTTAAATCACACTTCAATATTTTAAAAATTCCTAAACAAAAAAAGTTAATCTTTATTTTACTAATTCACTCTATTGCAAATCACTCTACCTTATCCATGCAAATATAATGTAAGAATGGAGACAAAATATCAATTCGGTACTGGTAGAACGCTGTACAGATGTAAACCTCAAAATTTAGACTAACATATAGTTTTTTAATTTAATTTTCATGAAAAAAATTATTTGTTTATACTAGTTAAGAATTAAGTAATTTTAGCTTTACTTAATATATAGTATTTTTAATTTTTGTTCTTTTCATAAAGAATGTTGTTTACATATATAGAAATAATTTTTGTTGGAACAATTTCAGGTGCTGGAATATTCGGTCATCTCTCAGACTCATTCCTCGGAAGAAAAGGCTCTCTTACAGTAGTTTGTGCCCTAAACACCATTTTTGGCACCTTAACAGCCTTCTCTCCAAACTACTCCGTCTACATCCTCTTCCGCTTCCTCACCGGCTGTAGCACTGGCGGCGTCGGCCTCTGCGCCTTCGTCCTTGCCACGGAGCCCGTCGGTCCCACAAACCGCGGCACCACCGGCATGTGCACCTTCTACTTCTTCTCCTCCGGCATCGCCATCTTATCTGCCATAGCCTACGTCTTTCCCACGTGGCGAAAACTCTACTTAACCTCTTCCGTCCCCTCCCTCTTCTTCCTCCTCTTTGTCATCCCCTTCATCTCAGAGTCCCCAAGATGGTACCTCGTTAGAGGAAGAAAATTCGAAGCAATGAAAATCATGACCGCCATCGCCACTACCAACGGTAACCAAATCCCAAAAGGGGTTGGTCTAACCCTAGACGATCAATCAGCAGATTTACCACCACCACTGTCATCGTTATCATGCAACACCATACAAGAACAAGTATTAGCAGAGGTCAACTCCTTAAAGGAATCTCAGTATCTAGAGAAATTAGTCTCTGACTCTATCCTTCTGGACTCGTCCAAGGGACCTTCTTGCAACGTGGTGGTGACCGGTTCGCTTCTCGACGTGATTCGAGCGCCGATGACACGCTCGAGGTTGATCCTCGCCGTAGTCATCAACTTCCTATGCTCCGTGGTGTACTACGGCTTGAGCCTCAACGTGGTCAACCTCGAAACCAACCTATACCTCACCGTGGTACTCAACGCCGTGGCGGAGATGCCGGCGTTTATGATAACGGCGATTTTGCTGGACCGGTGGGGAAGGAAGCCGTTGACCATAGCGACGTTATGGTTCAGTGGCACGTTCTGCTTTGCAGGGAGTTTGTTGAGAAACGTTGGGATATACAAGAGTCTGAAAATGATGTGTGGGATCTTTGGGATTTTTGGAATGGCGGGGACGTATAATCTGCTGTTCATATACATGGCGGAGCTGTTCCCGACGGTGGTGAGGAACGCCGCACTAGGGTGCGCCACGCAGGCGTCGCAGCTGGGTGCAATACTGGCGCCGCTGGTGGTCGTTTTGGGAGGGTCGTTGCCGTTCATGGTTTTTGCTCTGTGCGGAATCAGTGGGGGGGTTTTCGCGTTTTATCTGCCGGAAACTCTGAACCAACCTCTCTATGATACGTTAACGGGAATGGTGGCTAAGGAAAATAGTGTTTCCTCTTCCATCGTATAATGGGGTTTTCTTTTTCTATTTTTGGTACTACAGTTTTTTCTTTTTCTACGTCTTGTTCATTACAATTTCTTTCTTTCGGTTGGAACCTATGCATGTATTTGTTTAGATTATTGCTGTTTAGAGGTTTAGATTATTGAACTCTTCATTTTCGTTGTTCTTTATATGTCAATAGTGTTACCTGCTCAGAAACACAGAAAACGAGTTTTAAGAGTTTCGATACTGTGGTTATTCTTTAGGGATTAATTCATTCAATGTATAAAAATCAGATTGGAAATTACAAGATGAATTATAGAAAGAAAGGAATTTGTTTTTCAGTTCATAAAAAATCAGAAAATTTAGAAATTATTGAAATAGGAAGAAAAAACAAATAAAAAAAAACTATGACTGTTATAAATTATTTAATCTTTTGACATTTGTGTATAGTAAAAAAGGGTTTAAACTAATAGGGTGTAGCAAGATTGATAAGTAATTATGATTGTTGAATATACTGAAAGAAGTTACTCTTAAATTGATTTTGTTAGTTTGAGAAATTTAATCCCAAATACCAGTTAGAAACAATATTTACATAACTGACATAATTCAACAAGAGTTAATTATTTAAAAGTTAAACTCTTTTCACTTTATATATATATAGATAGCGACATTCACTTACTTTAAAAATAAGAACGAAGGAATTATTTTTTTTTATAATCTATCGACTAAAATAAATTATTATATATCTTGGAATAATTAATTATATATATAATATTATAAATAAAAAAATCTTAAAATAAAAACATAAAATTGTAAACTTCAAATTTAGATTAAAAGTAATAAAGGGCTTAACCCAACTGAAATTAAATCATATATTTTTCTTCTCTTCATTTATCCTTTTTTCTACATTTATTAATGCTTCTACCTTTTTTTAACCTCTTTTTCATTCCAATTATTTATTCATCTCATTAATGAATATGAGAAGAATGAGAATCAAGTCACTATGGGTTATAATTGTTTGTCTCATTTCTCACTTAAAGGGTTGCTCTCATTTTAAAGGCTATATATATAAATATAGGAAAGTAAGAGTTTGTGAATATTTTTTTTCCTTATTATATATTATTTTTTTAATTTACTTAATTTTCTAACTCATCTTAATTATTGAATTATAAAAAGAATAAATAATAAAAATTAAAAATAATTTTTTTAACTCTTATTCTAAAGTAAATATTCATATATTTTCTTATTATTATTAAATTAAAGATTTCAATAATTAAATATTCTATCTTCTTTTATAACTAACCTATTTCAATTATAGAATAACCTATTTCAATTATAGAATAACCTATTTCAATTTGATGATGAGTGCATGAATCATCAAAGAAAATGAATAAGAATGTCCTAGAAAAATTACAAGAAATATTATAAAAAACAAGAATATATCCTTATTCATAAAAAAAAAATTATTTTATAATTCATAGATTTAGTTTTTCGGAATTTTTTTTTTTTTTAATTCAAAATTGTAATCGTATTGTAATTTAAAACTTGAATTGAACGGAATCTAGGGCAAGTAGTGTGAATATGGGCCAAGCAAGGAAAAGAAAGAAATTAAGCATGGAAGCATGACTTTGGTTGGAATCCGTCACTAACTGAGTCAAACAAACATAAATAACTTGTTGCAAAGGGGTGACCAATGGAAAATGTAATGGAATATGCACTGATACTTCTTAATGGTTTTGGATAATAACATTTGAAAGATTATGTTAATATGATCAATTTGATATCACAAAAATGAGATTATTATCAATAATAAAAAAAAATAGATGTAGGAAAAATTTTCATAAAATTATGCACCATATTATATATATTTATCGTTTTTAATAATATTATATTCTAAATTTATGCCAAAAATTACCTATAACATTATAAAAAAAAGTTATTAAATGCACAAGATCAAATAATAAAATATCATAACTTCTAAACAATGTCTACTTTATAATAATAAAATAGAATGTGTACTAAAAATTTCTTATCTATCCAGGAAAATGAACAACACAGATCAAATAGAGTTACATTCCTTTTCATAAAATTATATTTAATAGAAATCTTACTTTTAATAATGAAATTTGACAAACAACTCATTATTATTATTATCATTATAATTAATATTAATATATGTTATAATTTTTATCTTTAATCTAAAAGTTACATTTGAGTTAAAAATAGGGTTCTAAGAAAATCATTTTAGGTAAAAGAATATTGCATCACAGTTATTTAAGAGGAAGAAGATGTTGATTTCTGTAGAAGAATGGAAGAATCAAAAGGCTACATTCATGGAGGATGCAAATTGAAATCTTTACTGCACTTTTGTTTTTATTAGATGGATTCATGTACTTCGAATTTATAATAATTATATACATATTTGCACTCATAAATTCAACCCTGAAGTTTAAAACATAAATGGCGTCGGAGAAAATGTTGGTATCATCGTCGGCATCGAAGCTCCTGACCTGCAAATTATTACACCAAAAATACTTTCAATATATTTTACAACTAAATAGTTTCATAATATTGTTCAAACAAACGAATTCTTATCATATAAAGAATTATTATTAAGGTTGTTTAACTATTAAAAAATAGATTTAACGAGTATTTCTCTGCAATTAAACTGATAAAACGGAACCCTAGAAAACCCTATGTTGCATGATGACGATAGTAGTTTCCATTCATCAAACGAGGAAATTAAAAAGTCTTACTTGAAGTGTGAAATGGTCAACAATGTATGAAAATATGATCTATATGCAATTTATTATAATTGGGGAGATATAGAAAATCCTTAAAAGTAATTAATATTAGTTGTAAACTGAGTTTTATAAATGGATTAGACTTTGCGTGAAATTGGGGTAACTAGTATGAGTTGAAACTCCACTATCAACATTAATAATATATTCAATGCATAAAATAAATATAACGTGGAAGTAAAGTGCTATTAAAAAATCTTATATTTTCAATATGTAAGTCAACTGCATATATAATATATATGGATATATCAAATAATGCCTAGAAGAAAAAGATTTACCACTAACTTCTATAATTTAATCTTTTTTTTAACAACCTATGTATGTTTTTAGTTCTGACAAAGCAGCCACTGGCCCACTAATAATTCTGAGATAATTCATTTTTATTTTCCATTAATTATAGATGTCAAGAAAACAAATAATGAAAGGTAACATCTTTCCAAATTTTCTATTCTATATTTTAAGATTGTATTTTTGTCTCCCAATTCCTGTGAGTTCTGTACTTTGATTTCATGTATTTAAAAATGGATAATTTTGATGAAGAAAATAAGTTTAGCTTATGGTCAAAATTTTGAACGTGTGAAAATAGACAAATTAATAGCTTTTGATTTTTGTTTTTTTGACAAAAATAACAAACAGAACAAAATTAATTTATCTATGAACTAAAATTAATTTATATGTAAATTAAAAATTATATTTAAAATAATTAGTAAGAAGAAATTATAGAAAAAAAATAAAATTAATTTATCTGCGTAATTTTATATTTTAAACAGTGATAAATTTCACTGACCCGTAATCGTCGCTGTAACTGCGGTAACGAATCTTGGTGGGGCTCCTCTTCTTGCCGTCCCTGGCGGAGGACGACGCCGCGGTGTGCCGGGGACTCTCCTTCGGCAGCGTCGCGCCGTCCTCCGAAATCGACCCCAACGACGGCCTCCACTCCGCCGAGCCCATCCTCTGCTTCTTCCGGTAGGGGCGGCGAGCAGACACGGCGGGCGGCGCCTCCGGAACCAGCGACCTCTCTTCCTCGAGCGGCGGAACGGCGGGCTCCGGTGCGCGCTGCGTAGGCAAGCCGCAACATGAAACGAACTCGAAGAAAAGTCTCATCTTGTTTCTTGTTTCCTTTTCTTTTGCTGATAATTTTCCTTTTGTTGGAAGGAAAATGAAAAGAAAAAGAAAAAGGAAATCAGCGGAATAAGAAGGTGTTAGAGAGAGGTTCGGTGTTTGAGAGAGAAGAAAAATGGAAGGGGTTGATCCATTGTTATATTCAAATTTAAGAGAGAGAAAAATGTAAATAAAAAAGTGTTCTTGTTTGTGAATGACCGGGTTTTGCTTTCTGAACTCAGAAACCCATTTTTATAGCTATCCTCTCCGTCAATGATTTTGTCGTTATCCGTTACAATCTAACACTTTGCCCCTTCCATTTCCACTTTATTACAATTCATGCCCTTGGCTCGCCTCTATAAATTTTCATTTTTTTAAAATTTTATAATTTAAACTTTTCTTTTTTCATCGCCAATTTCTGATTTTATATCTTTTCTATCAATTTGTTAAATATTTAACAAATAAATTAAAATATTAAAATTAATCCAAATGAAGCTTTTTACATAAAATATTAATAAAACATAAAAATTCTTTTTTAACATGTCAGCATGTTATTATTGTGATTAGATATTACAAGATAAAAATAAATATATTTTTAAAATAATTTAGTAAAATAAAATAATTTTTTTATATTAGTTGATTATTGAATTTTTTAAAATAGACTAGTTTAAAATATTTGGAAGAAACGTATGGGTTAAATCTTATTCAATCAATCCTTTTATTTTTTACATATTATATATATATATATATATATATATATATAATATACAGATAAAATATATAGAAATTCAAAATATTATGATAAAGTATACAAATGTATAGTTGTATAAAAAATTATGATAGGTGTATAGAAGTAAGTGTGTGTGATTGGTTTATTTTTAAAAATAATATTTTCAGAAGATAATATTATTTATAATATTTTTTTAAAGCTTTCTATAAGAAAATTTCGAATGAAGAAGTTAATTAGAATATAATTTTCTCAAGTTAAAATAACATATTTTATAAAATAAATTTTATCTTAACCTTGTTAAATCATTTAATATGGTACTAAATTAAAGGTTTTAGTAAACTTCTAAAAATATATATAAAAAATAAATTTTTTTTACTAATCAAACAGAATTAGTAGGAGTTATAATTCTGAGTTAAGAATAGTACATAAAATCAATTTCTTCTTCTATTGAAATTTCTTTACTAATAAATATTGAAATTTTTTTCCTAATAAATATTGAAATTTCTTCTTCTATCCCTTCATAAAATCGCACAGAAAGAGAGAATGATTATGATCTCTTTTTTCATATGCACCAAAACGTATAGGTATAATAGTGTTATAATAAAATCAATTTCCTACATCAATTATTCTCTATAATTGACATAGAAAATATAAATACTATATTGCTTAAGAGTATAACTGATAGAGTATGTCCACTTTCTATATTGATTATAAACAATAATTGATATAAAAATATTATTATTTTATCATTATTTTTTTTAACAAAAATACTTACGACATCTATTATTAGCTTAATTAATATAATTTTTTTCACATTAATTACTAATTGATATAGAAAATCACATTTTCTATACTGATTATATAATCAATATAAAATGTAAAAAATAACCTATATAAAATGTTGTTTCTAATAATAAATATTTATTCTTTAAACATTTAATAATTTATGTTTGGTAAAGTGACATTAAATGAAAAATGTAACATTTAATATGATTAGTGGAATATGTGTTTTGATAAAAAAATTTACTTTTTTTTAATACTCTTGTATTAATGATTACTCACAAATGAGATAATATTAGGTCATTATTACAAAATAGTGTAAATACTATTTAATTTATGGTTCAACATAGAGGTTTGTACCTACCTACATTCCAAATTCTCATATTTAATATAAGTAATTAACACACATTACAAAATATAACTACTAATCAAGTGATTAACTTCTATTTTGTTTTCAAGATATTATAAATTGTAATCATATTATTAATATAAATTTGCCAAATATTTTTTCTTTTAAGAGAAAAAACCTTCAAAATTTTATATAAGAATATTTCTTTCATAGGGAATGATTATTATGAATTCACTTTTCATATATATCACTTTATGTTGTTGCTATACATTCATTTATGTGAGGGTCAAAAAATATTTCATTTTTAGTTTTTTTTAAAATTAAATTTAAATATTAAGAATTATCACATAAAATATTTAAAATTATCATGAAAATTACTTATTTTGAGAAGTTTTAAAATGCTATTTCCCATTTTTCTTTACAATTATCGTTCTTTTAGTCAAATTTTGTTTTTATTTATTTGTCATTCGTAAATTTTTAAATTATATTAATTCTTTTTTGTTAATTATATCCTTATCCATGGATATTTTATCAATTTATGCAACTAAAATCTTAATATGCATATATATTAAGAAATATATGATAACTTGACTATGAAATAAAGTTAGGCTATTTTGCAGGCACTAAGGGTAACTAAAACTTAGTAGCAATGAAGTCTATTCTAATTAAATCATGAGTGGTGGTGGAAAGTTTTATTTTAATTAAGAACAACGTGTCACTAAACTATTAGAAGAGTTTAGTTAAATGAAAGAAATAATTATTTAATTAACCGTTTATTTTTTAATAATTTTTGTAATATACATTTGTAATTATTATTTTTAATTTTTAATATTAATTTTTATTAATATATTTCTCTTTCTCTATAAAAAAATAAATTAAGGTTGAATACGTGCACTAATCACATCTCCATTGAGGTTGCTTGTCACCATCTGACCCTACCCTTATCAATTATCTCAACGTTACTACCTTAAATAAATAAAAGCTTTATCTTATAAGTGTTTTTCAATAACTTCAAATATTTCCCAATTAAAATAGAATAAGAAACAAAAACCAAAACTTTACATCATTTAACTACCCTACTATCTTTCCCTTACAAACTAAAATATTTACTTTAATTTATACTTATATTTATTGTATAAATTATATCTTAGCTTTAAGATATACCTTGATCATCAAGGCCAAGGATTAGTATGATTAACTTAGCCATTGGTTTTAAGTTTAAATTTTGAATAAAAAAACTACCTTAAATACTTAAAAAATAGAACTTTGTTGTTTATAATAATTTTACTTTATTTTGATATTTTTTTTTCTTATGAAAACTGTGATAAGAAAGAATTTTATTTTAAAAATAAAATTTATTCTTAATTTTCATTAATTTTTTAATTTAATGATTAAAATCAATTATCAAAAATAAATCTTCTGAAAAGAGATTTATTTACTAAAAAAATAAATCAGAAACTTATTTTTTATCATTTAAATTTATTAATTTAATTTTTTTTAAAATAAGTATAAATATATTTATTATTTATTTTAATAATATATTTGTTTATAATTTAAGATGACTTAAAATATTAGAATATTAGATTATAAATAAACGAATGATAAAATTAAAAATAAATCTCCAATTCTTAATTAAATAAATATGATGTGATTACATATTAAAGTAAACCTTAGTTTGATAATTTCTTACCGTAAAATGATTTTTATCTTCAAAATAAAGACATGATTTGAGTTTTGCAAATGAAGCATAGAAATTCTGAGTTTATACACAGCTTAATATGTAAATAATTAAAGCCTTGAAAAAAAAACAGAAATGGTATATAGATGAAATTTTATGGTACAATAGTTCTGACCTGTCACTTACCTTTTGAGGAAGGTAGAAGAGATTCTGTTTATGAAGCTTAAGATTCTTTTCTCATTCAATAACCATTAACATTTCATTTTAAGGTCATGACAAAGACACAACAAGAACCAAACCTATTTCCGACCACAACATCTAAGTACACATGGACACACATTCTGAGGTTTCTGTTCTCATCATGTGACAATTTTCCACTCAGAACACCCTTTTGTTTATTTCCACGTCTTCTCGAACAAAATTGACATGTCTAAATTAAGAGGCTAATCTTTTTCAACTAATGTTTTTTATAGACAGATATCAGTAGTTAAACCTTTAATCCCATGTATTAAGGAAAAAATAACTTATCATCTTTACATATATTAGTATTTAACTATTTAAGATATTAAATAACATATATAGACTTTGGATATAGACTTTGAATCCAATAATGCGATAAAACACATTTATATGATATTTATAAGTGAGAGATGATGGGATAAATATAATAGAATAAATTATAATATTATAATAAAAATGAGTTTTAAATCTAATTTAATTTCATAAAACTGAATTATGAAATAAGATTTATACTATTTTATATATATTAATTTAGTTATATATAAAACACATTTATAAAACTTCTTAAGAGATATTGTAATAAATTTAACAATTTTGTTAGAATAAATTTTAATATTATAATAAAAATGAGATTTAAATCTAATTCAATTTTATAAAATTAAATTATATTTATGAAATAAAATTTATATTATTTTATATATATTAATTTTTTTACGTGAAATTTCTTGGAAGATACTAATCTTTCTTAGCAAAATATGTTTCTGTGATCTTATAGTTAAGGGAGAAGATTATGTATGAATTATTTTATGGTTTGTTGATAGAAAATTGACATGTCTGGAACAAAGAAGCCCCCATAAAACTGGTAGGAGTTATTTTTGTCTTGCTCTGAGAAGAGGCTGAAGTTGGAAGCCGCTGAGAAACGAAAACGCATTTAATTTCATCATTCCAATGAGATGATTCAACAATTTCTATTGTCCAAATGTGGTGACAAAGCACTTGCAGTTCAAAATATCCTCTGTTGGGTTACTCTCAGTTTTTGACCTATGCTATTCATTCATCTTCCTTTGACAAGAGGGCATTGCTCTAACACCATTGGTCCATTCCAAAATTGCTTTCATGGGGTTCTGTTAATTTTCGTCCATGAGTCATTTGGTAATAATGCTTCCAGTTAGAAGTTGTTGGATTATCAAATTGCCTTGTGTGAACTTCTTCTTCGACACTCCATTCAAAGTAACAGCACATGACAGCAAGAACAGTTTCGAAAATAATATCAACGTAGCCAACATCTGAAAGCAACAACAACACAGTTCTTGTTTGCAACTTGATGACTTGAATGTGTTTTAATTCAATTATTCTGCATAATATATAGAAATCAGGAATATGACTATTTATGTGTCTGTAATTCATGATTCAATTTGATTCATTCTTGGTATCTCATTTCTTGCACCATGTCTTTTTTTCTTTGTCCTACATCACATGAATTTTTCTGATATTAAGTTTACAAATATTTATGCTTTACATTCGCATTTGAATTGAATAAAACTTGATCATACAACATGTCTGTTGATCAAATATGATAAAGTTTTCAGAGTCTGCTTTTGTATTCAATGAAAAGTTTTATCCATGATATTCTATATCTTCATATACTCTAGTCATTGTAAAAGTCTATTACCAATTAACAAACATTAGTGATTGTGATTAATTACCTTAATTAAGTGTCATTACCACAAAAAACCATATTAGTGAGATGGTTGGTAATCACCACCCATTTAAATTTGAATATGAAAGAATGGATTTTTGAGGTAAAATTTCCATTAACACACATTTAGATTTTGAATGTTTCATTACTTGATCATTTTAATAATAATAGTATGGTCATACATATACTTTATTTGACGTTCTTCAGAGATATCAATATTTGTAAAATCAGAAACATATTAATATTTTCTTACAAAAAAAATATATTTTTAATTGAAATATCTTTCAATTTATATTTGGCAATATATTTTATAAATTTATTATTATTTGTGATTAGTTACATCATATATACCAACAGATTTAAAGACATATCGTCTCCTATAATTAAAGTGGTGCACCCCCAAACAAACAAAAAAAGCGGTGGATTATTTTAATATTTATATGAAAATATCTGCATTTTATATACAAACGTATATAAAAAAAATTACTTGGATAAGACACACTCGTAAAAATATATAAGCATTTTATTTAATTTGGTTAAAATATTAGAAGATAAAAGGTAAAACCAATTAAAAATGCTGTTTTATTCCTTTGAAATATCTACCTTGAATATCAAGCCAAAGAATTGTCTATATAGACAGTGTTTTGAGTAATATATTATGTGGTATGAAGCTGCATTTTCTTCGTGATAGGACTATATTATTCAGCATTCCCAGCATAGTATAGAGGATTATCAAGGGGTGGTACAATAGTGAACCAACCATTAATGAATATGTGTTTGTTTTTGTACAAAAGTGCTCTCTTCATGGCTCCAAGAATGAAAATTTTCACTGTTGAGTGGTGATAAACCAGAACAGTATCTAGGCTTTCTTCAGGATGAAAGTAACAAGGACTGATAGGATCAAGAGAGGGATTGGCATTGTTGGTTGTCAAATGGTTGTTGTCATTCTCGGTAGAAGAATCAAGGTCAAACATTGATTGGAAAGAAGAAGGAAAATATGCAGAAGCTTAGTAAACTGATACCATAATAGAAAAGGTGAAACTGAATAACATCTATTTTGATTGAATGATAAAACGATATGATTTCCAAGAGAGGTAGTTTTAATATAACAACAGATAAGGAATCAATTACAAATATAAGAAGGAAATGAAACTAACAAATAAAACTAGACAGTGAGGAGGGTTTTACAAGGAGGAAGTGTTCTTTTCTCTTGCAGGAGTTTTTTGTGTTGAAAATAAAAGAGAAACCAAAGAAATTTTAATCATACAAGCACGCGCTCACAAAAGAAAAGAAAGGTTGTAATGTTCCATTTAGAGTATGGATAGAGAAAACTATTTTCATAGCTACTTTTAGGATAATAAGATTATAATTTTTTTGAGATAAAATTAGTTTATGAGTTAAAAATCAATTAAAGAAGTTAATAAGAAATATCTTTTACAAACTAATTTATATATAAGTTGATTTTAAGTAATGTATATAAATTAATTTTAATTTATGGAAAAGTTAAATTCTTTATTTATTTTTTAAAAATTTCATGAGGAAATTCTCCAAAAGAACCGTTAATTATTCTCTTATTTGGTGAATCTTTTCTTCATCATTCCTAGTGATGATACCATTTAAGCACACTGGCATTTCAGCTAGTTTGCCACTAATTGTTCACTCTGCAATCTTTCTCCTATCTCAGGTTATGTTTTGCTATCTGCATCAAATGCTACAATGATTTCGTTAACTTGCAAACATAACATGGCAACTATTCACTGCCGCGTGTGCATTGGTTCTGTTCACTTTTTAATATTGTACTAGGCTTTCAATATTTCTATGGAAAAAGTTCAAAGGTACGGAAGGTGTGGGTTTATTTATCGAGTGGGATCGTTTTTTTTAAATATTTACCAATAAGAGTTAAATTGACTTTTCTTTATCTTTCAGGGTCAAGTCGTGCTAGGTAGCATGACTTCATTTTATAGAAGTCGTATTACGTAGTACGACTTCAACATTTCTGATTATAATTTTTTTTTTTTGTAAAAAACTATGTAATACGACTTCAGTTTTATTTGATTTTTTTTTGTAAAAACCTGAAGTCGTACTACGTAGTACGACTTCAACTTTATTTGAATTTTTTTTTTAATTTTTTTTAATGAAGTTGTATTACATAGTACAACTTCAGTTATTTATTTTATTTTAATTATAATAATAATTATAATTTTTAAAATAAATAAATATAATTAATGTTATCCATTTTTTCAAATTTTTCAATTTTTTCAATTAATAATATACATATCTTAATTATTTTTTACTATAATATATACATCTTACCTATTTTTACTGTTTTATAATTTTGTTAAATATTTATTTTAAAATATTTAAATAAATTCCCAATTGTTATTAATAGTATAATTTTATTATATTACAAATAATACTGAAAAAATAATGTAAATAAAAATATTGAAATACATATTAATTAAAAGAGTAATATTATACATCAATTTCTATTTGGACAATTTCTTTTAGTATGACCTTCATTTCTACAAAACGAACATTTCTTGGGTTTGTTTGGATCTGGTTTATCCATTTCATTATGAATGCGATTGGTTACAGGTCTTCCTGAAAGTTTACGTCTTGTAGTTGGGTCAGGTATGAGATTTGGTCCTGTGTAGGTAGTCCAATAATCTTCATTTTGCACAGGATGAAACTCCATCTCATAAGCCTTGAAGATGGTTTCCAATTTGTAGACGGGGTCAATAAATTGACAAATTTCAAGGTGACCAAAGGAACAGACAGCCATGACATGACGACAAGGTAGCCGAAGAGCTTGAAACTCCCCACAATCACACCACCAGTCATTTATTTTTACTGTGAAGTGTTTTGGGGTACCCACCAATATGCATATTTTCTATGTCTGCAACATCAAACTCTTGATAATCTCTGCTGAAACTATGCACATGACACATCCTTGAATAATCTTCATTTTGATTTAGCAGAGTGACGATTTCTTCAGGATATTGATGGTCAGCTTTCAACATGCATTGAGTCTTTGATCCGCGCTCTACAAACCATGGATTAATCTTTTCAAATGTAGTTCTTACTCGTAGATTGGCAAAGATCGAGCTCCCTTTAAAACTGAGTTAGTAGATTCAGCCAAATTTGTAGTCATGTGACCATATCTTTTCCCATTGTTAAAGGCTTGAGTCCATTTTTCTAATGGAATTTCTTCTAACCACTGTACAGCTTGTTCACACTCTGACCGCAAAGCTGCTAACTTTGCTTCAACGTATGGTTGCCTCATGTCATACCCTATTAAATACAAGAAAAAAGAGTTAGTTAATGAAAACATAAATATTAAAAATTTAAAGTAATTGAAACAATGATTACTTATGTTAACTATTTTCTTTTTCAAATCTTGATTCTTGAACTTCTTTTGGAAGTTTGATGCAATATGTCTGATACAGTAGAGAGAGGTCAAATCCGGCCAATTTAGCTCTGAAGATTCTAAGGCTGCCAATATTCCTCTGCCTCTATCAGTGATCATTGACAAATTTGGTTGAGGCGTGACATGTTGCCGAAGGTGTTGAAAGAACCAAAGTAATGCCTCTTTAGTTTCCCCTTCTACTATTGCAAATGCTAGTGGAAAAAGATTTTTGTTCCCATCTTGAGTAGTGGCAGTCAATAAAGTTCCTTCATATTTTCCGGTCAAAAATGTGCCATCGACTTGGATTATGGGTTTGCAATATTTAAATCCTTCGATAGAAGGCTTAAATGACCAAAAAACACGTTCTAGCACGTACGTTGGTCGAATTTCTTGTGTAGAAGGTGGAAGACGAGAACCATTGTATAGCACCAAACTTCTTGGATTTTTTTCTTGTAGCGCTTGAAACCATCTTGGAAGTTCGTTATACGAGTCTTCCCAATCTCCAAAGCTGTTTCGATGGCCTTTTGTTTTGCTTTCCATATCTTTCTATATGAAATTGTATACCCATAACGGGTTTTTATTTCTGCTATTATAGTTTTGACTGCTACACCAACATTTGTTTTAACTATATCATATATAGCCGTAGAAATAAACCTTGAATCTAAGCTGTTATGATCTGTAGATAAGTCAGCACTAAGACAAGTATGAGGTGCTTTTATTATCTTAATTTCCCACCTATCTCTATTTTTGTTATAAGATGCTCTTATTCTCCAATAACAACTATTTTGGTAATTGACACAACATGCAATATAATACTTTGATTTTGACTCAATTAATTTAAATTGATAACTTGACTTAATGTGATATTGTTTTATCGCATTCATTGCAGCCTCCTTGGTTGGAAAATGCATGCCTTCAGTGAGATTAGATTGCATGTTATTTGCAATTTGGTATGATCCATCTATCCTAAGGTCTCCTGATGATGTTGCTGTTTCATCCAATTGCATGCATTGATCTTCATCTTCTGAAAAATCGTCCACAATATCTTCTATGATACGGTCATTTTGAATTGACCGAGAAGAATTGCCAACTTCAAATCTCATCATCTATAACAAGAAAAATATATTTAATATGCATAAATATATAATTAAAGCAAATGCAAAATTTAATAAAATAAAAAATATCTTTATTAAGACTAATTGATATTAATAAATTATAACATACAAATTTTGTTGATTAAAGAAATGCAAAATTTTTATTAAAAAAAAATTGATATTTAGTAAAAAAATACAAATTATTATTAAAAAATTTTAGAATATTAGTAAAATAAAATTAGTTGATATAAAAAAATATAACATAAATAAGAAAGTAAAAAAAATAACTAATTTTTTTGGTTAAAAAAATAAAATGTTTATTAATTTTTTAAAAAATTTAGTAAAAAAATACAAATTTTTATTAAAAAAATTAAAAATTTAGTAAGATTAATTAATATTAAAAAATTATAAACATAAAAATAATAAATAATTTAATAAAGTAGAAAATTAAATAAAACTGTTTTTCTTTAAAAATTATAGTAAAAAATGGGTTTAGATAAATAATATATATATAAGAATACAATATTGAAAATATCAAGTAATAACTGCAAGACACTGAATTTAAATTTATAGGAAAAATTAAATGAAACTGGTAAAAAAACAGAAATCTACAGGATAAATCAAGTAACAACAGTGGGGTGAGACTCTGGAATTCACAAAATTCAGTGGTGGGGAGAAGCTCTGGAATTCAAAATTCAGTGGTGGGGAGAGGCTCACAGTGCTGGGATGACGAAGGGATGATATTTAAAAGGAGAGAAGTCGTGCATGAAAGCACGACTTCTGTTGTACTGAACCCTCCTTCATGAACAGTGTAAAAATTCACATGGCCACAGTGACGCTGATGCTTTGCTCAGGAATTAGGAATCAGAATCTCACGTGAAAATCTCACATGGCCATAGTGACGCTGATGCTCTGCTCTTTATCACATTCAGGAATCAGAGTCTCACGCGAGAATCTCACGAATTGGTCAAATACATGACCATTTTGTTGCTATAAATTGAGCATTCAGTCAGCCATGGTGTGTAAGTAAGAATCTAATTTTGCAATAGGGTTCCAGAATAGGTGAAGTAGGGGCACTTTGCAGAGTTTTAGGGCACTACCATCCTTCAATTTACAAGTTCCACTTCTTTATTATTGTAGTGTGTTTTATTTTTTTTCTGGTATGCCCCTTGTCTATGAAACCGCATTATTGTGGAATTTGGTCTCCCAAGCATGCCAATCAAACTTTGTTACCATCATTATATCTGAAAGTATATTGGATGAATTTAACTGGTTTTTGGAAGGAAAGGATATATTATTAATGTAATTGCTAATAGTGTTTTTTCAATAAAATTGAAAACTCACTGTCATAATCGATTATAGGTAGAACTTATAGGTAGAACGTAATGGATTATTTTTCTAGAAATTTTTAAGAATAATATTGCCACTGGAATAATCGATTATGTACTTTGAAACAAAAAAAGTATTTCTCTCGGCAATAATAGATTATCTAATCGATTATGTACTTTGAAATTGAAAAGTATTTCTTTCGGCAATAATCGATTAGAATCGATTATGTACTTTGAAACTGAAAAGTATTTCTCTCGGCAATAATTGATTATGTAATCGATTATGTACTTTGATACTAAAAATATTTCTCTCGGTAATAATCTAAATCGATTAGATGCTTTTGAATTAAAATTTTTCACTGTGATAATCGATTATCTAATCGATTAAATGCTTTTAAATTAAATCTGCAGTAAACTTTCATTATTTTCTCCTTTATTTTATACCTTCTTTTGTAACTTCTACGAGAAATCTATTGAAATAAAGTTTTAACATTTTGTAAAATTATCTTTATGGATATACAACCGGGGTGACAATAGATTAGTTCAGGTGTAAAAGATACAAATTGAGAGGATATAGATATTTAAGAGTACACGTAACTGGTTTTGAAAAAAATATAACTAAATTCAGAAATATTTAATTTATTTTATTATTATTTTATTTTATTTTGAAAAACATAAGTAATTTTAAAAAAATATATAACTAACTAGTTTTAAAAATAATTGTACGTATTTAAATTTAAAAATATTTTATTTATTTTATTTTAAATTAATTATACGTATTTAAATTTAAATATATTTTATTTATTTTATTTTAAAATAATGATATGTATATAAATTTAAATATATTTTATTAATTTTATTTTAAAATAATTGTACGTATTTAAATTTAAATATTTTTTATTTTTTTTATTTTAAAATAATTGTACGTATTTAAATTTAAATATATTTTATTTATTTTATTTTAAATTAATTAATTAATTATACGTATTTAAATTTAAAAGTATTTAATTTATTTTATTATTACAATCATTTAAAATAAATCTATAAGTTTAAGAATCAAGTATAATATTTAAAGTGAAATTTATAAATTTAATTTAACCTTGTAGAAATTAAAAGAAATGCAAGAGATAACTTTGACCTACAGAAAAATCTCTTTTAATTTATTTTCATTTTATTCTTCTAATTAATTATTTTTCAATTGCAATGTATTTTTTTTGGTTTATTTCATTTTCAATTAAAATATTTATCTCTAATCTTATCTTTTTTAATTTTTTACAATGATAAAATAAAAAAATTAAACCACATATATATATTATAATAAAAAATAATTAAAATATGTATATTATTAATTGAAAAATTTGAAAAAATGAGTTACATTAATTATATTTATTTATTTTAAAAATTATAATTATAATTATAAAAAAATAACTAAAGTCATACAATGTAGTACAATTTCATTAAAAAAAAATTTAAAAAAATAAAATTTAACAATTTTTTAAAAAAAAAATCAAATAAAACTGAAGTCGTGTCGTGCTACCTAACACAACTTAACCCTGGATAAAAAAGTCAATTTAACCCTTATTAATAAATACTCGCCAAAAACAATCCCTCTTGGTAAATAAACCGAAGATGTGAGTACAGACAAAGCTCCAAATAACATAGCTGCAGTTTGGGGAACCAAGGGAAGACATAGGGATCTTTAACAAAGTATGACCTTTGTTTTCCTCATAAAACTTAAAAACTTAAGAAAATGATAATCTTGAAATTGCTCTTAATTTTTTGAAAAATAATTTGTATAGTCAATTCAGATAAGCATCATAACACAACAACATTTCATGTGTGTTTTTATGTTTAAACACGTACTAGATGCTCAGCAATTATGCAGAAAGCATAAACAGAACACAAATGAATTCCCAGAATATAATATGATAAGATGCTATATATAGTAGACAAACAAGTTTCACAACTGCATCAATACTATAAGGAATATTGGACCCGTGTATACAAAAGTGAAGCTACTTTCCGGTAACCACCATAACCGCAAAATACTCATAGCTATAGAAGAGAAATCCGGCATTACAACGTCAAGGGTTATTCTTCCATTACAATAATAGAGAACATTTATAATATAATCAAAGACCCGAGCACCCATACCCTTGTAAATAATACTTCATAATTTGTAATTGATACTTGAAACAATCAGTTCAATGAGACATAAGAATGTTTTTAAATAAACAACAGCAATCACTGGGGGCGGTTGTTATTTGGATGCTGTCCTGGTGGTGGTCTAGGTCTCGCATACTCTGCAAATATAACCCAACCGTCCAAAAACTGCATTGCATTGGGTAAATGTCAGTCAGCATTACAGGAAAAACCACAAAAAAGCCAGAACATAAAGTCACCATAGCAACAGAAAACTGTTAATGAAAATTGATAGGCTAAACTATGCATATTTATACCAGTTTACATAACCACGCATGATTTAAAGGAAGATACTCTTAAGTATTAGAGATTTCAATGATCACTGATTTCCATGAGAAAAGGGAGGGAGGGGGAAATTCTAAGTAAACTTCTTCAAGAATTGTGAATGCAGAGCTAGCACCAGGATAGCCAAAATCAAAATCTTACACAACATTGAGGAAATATAAATTGTAAATCAAGAGATTGTAACACGACAAATACGAAGATCCTAAAAGAATTTAGAAAGATCGTATATATGCACATATAATTATATAAATGTGCATATATAACTAACAAATCAGAATTGGACACCTGAAAGACGTAATTAAATTTGAATTCAAAAACATCATAAGCAAAAAACATCAGAATAAGGGGGTAGTGATTTTTGTCTCGGGAAGAAAGAGAAAAGTGCAGTGGTGGTACACTTTAAGGTAAAAAGCGAAGCAGTGATATTTGTTTTTGCAAAGGAAGATTGATAATTTTAGGTGAAAAAGGGGAAGTGGCTTTTTGTTTTTCCCAAAAGGAAGGGCGGTAATTTTAGGTGAAAGGGGGTAACTTTTGGTTATTTAACAAAGGAAGAGCGGGACTCATTTTTTAGGTCCAAAGAGGCACGGGGGTTTGAATCTCCCCATACAGATGTAAGCTTTGAGGTTTAATCTAGCTTACCTTGCCATCCATGCCTTCAATGCCCTTTGCAGCCTCTTCTATTGTAGAATATTGCACAAAACCAAATCCCTTAGAGTAACCTGAGACTCGATCAGTTACCACCCTGGCTGAAAACAGAAAACCATTGTGTTTCAGAGTATATTTTCAAGATATTACTACAAATATAAAAGCATAAATAGCTGTGTTAAAATATCTTGGAGATAGAGAACAAACCATGAACAACTTCACCAAACTTTGAAAATTCTTCCCGAAGCTTTTCTGTAGTAGTCCGTTTGCTAAGCCCTAAAGATACATAAAAAATCAACATAGTCAACCAAATATTACAAAGGATAGGGTATTAGCCAAACTGATGACACATTGTATGGGGAAAAGGCTTTGACCTAACAATTTTTGGGAGATAAAAATTACAAGAGACAACTGTAAGATCTATGGCATTTTCAAAGAGCAAAAATGAAAAGACCCGGAATATGGTGAATCAAAATTAAAAAGCAACACTTAGAGTGCTTTACATGTTATTTTCGTATGAGCAAACCAAATAATTAGAGCAAATATGGATTAAATCAAAATGGGTAGGATGCCATCACAGCAATCAATCAATGCAACTCCTTCTAAGTTCTATGCCTGTAGTGTTTGTTTGTATGGAATATGTTTCTTTGATCTGGGTAGGTTAATAGTACCGATCAAGTTATGTAAAAGCTTGGGCAGGGATTTGCAGATGTTCCTTCCTCAGAGGCTTTGTCTAGTTTATATCATCTCACTAATCTCTAACAACTCACCCATTACAATTAAAAGTTAAAGAATTGCAGCCCCTCTAGTTTGTACTTAACTCCCATAAGTTAGCCAGCCAATTTAGATATAGGAATTTTGAAATTAAACATTCCTTCAGTTTCTCGCTATTCTAAACAACAAATTAGGGGAGAAGCTCTTCCCAAGGTCAATTACTTTATTCAGTAGTTAAAAACATAAACAAAAAATTGCATTTTGCAGACTAATATAATGATACACCTAACTTCGTTTATTCACCAAATTTGTCAACCTATCTCAGATACAGCCGATAGCCTACTAAACTTCTGCATGGGTTTTGTTTGTAAGGAGATAGAGGAGTCATAACAACGTTACAGGAACAAGGAAAGGCATACACATCAATACAATAAGATAGCAACTCACCTATTATAAGGCTTCTAAACCAGCAATTAATAAAGGAAAAAGATATTCATATTTAGAAAATATACTACTTTCTAATACATATCACTATTCAATGAGATATCCAGCACCCTACACCACCAGTTTGCATAGCAAGAGTTGCTCTACACTTATGCATAAGATTTACAAAAGCACAAAATCTAACTCCTTTAATACAGAGTCTACCTCATTGGAAATTCAAAATCACACATACAAATAACAAAACCAAAGAGCAGAATAAACAATCAAGATTTAACCACGTCAAAACCTTAAACAAGCACAACTACATCAAAACACACATCCAATTCACAATTCACACTATATCAAATTACTTAGCACCGAAGGACAACAGGTCTAGAACTTTCTACTGTCGTCAAATCAATAAACGACAACAATAATAATAATAACATGAATTTAATTTAAATAAAAGTAAAGGAAAATAGAAAGACAAACCAGAGACAAATAGGTTGGTGCTGGGCTCCGCCGTGGGTCGGCCGGGGGTAGGGACGTTGATCGGAGACGACGTAGGAACGAAGGGGAAAGAAGAAGAGGCGGAGTTTGTGCAGAAAAAGCGTCGCAAAACGCGTGGCGCCGCCACTGCTGCCCTCGTCGCCATGGCCGCGGGTTTAAGCTTGAAAGTAAAACCCTGGTGAGAATAGAGAGAGAAAAGAGTGTGTAAAGTGAAGCCCAGGCTATTATTTATAAGAAATATTGCTATTTATAAGAAAAAAAAACACATTAAAAGGAAGTGAAGTTGTAAAATAAGGAAGTGTATATAGTATAAGCCTAGGTGAAATTACTTAGTTCACCTTTGGTGTTGGTCCTAAGGTTAGCATTTGTACACTTTTGGGTTTGAGGTTAGTTTTAAATTTTGCACTTGTTTTTTAGACCTTTTAGATATATTATTAACATACTTTTTATTTATTTTTATTTCAAAAAAGAACTTTCTGAAAGTGTTAAAAATATTTAAAATTCTAAAATTATTTTTTGGAGTATTAATAAAATTAAAATTTCAAAAATTTTCTTTAAAATGTTAAAAAAATTATTATTCTACAAAGTATTTTTTAGAAGGGTTAACAAATCCGAAAAGTACTTTATGAAAGTGTTACAAAAATTTAACATTTCATAAAGTAGTTTTCTGGATGCAAAGTTTTTAAGTTTGGTAAGTTCTTTTTTAAGTCAATTTTTAGGGAACAATTAGATAGCAATTATCTTTCAAGCGAATAAGTATTTGTCATGCAATAAACCCTATTTTACTTCATACCTTTATTATTACTTAAACCCTAAGTTTTCACCTCCCACATTTTTATTATCCTTCTAAGTCATGATTTCATAATCCTTGTTTTTTCATAGATAAGAAAATTGGAAACGACTCATTATTGTAAAAAGGAGAAAAGAATTAATGTTTATTTTGTTAGCATTTTTTTTATATTGTAGGAAAGTGAAAAAGTAAACTTATTAATAATAAGTAGAGGCATAATTTATTTGTGTGGGAAGGAGAGGAAATTGATCAATTATATTATTATGTAAAATATTTTTTATGTTACTTATTTTTTTTATTTGTTATATTTATTTTATAATTTATGTAAAATATCTAAAATAATTATTTATTTATGTATAAGTAAATAAATATAAATATTATTTTTATTTTATTTTTTAATTTTTTTTAAAAATTGATACAAATATATAATATTATATTACCAATTTTTGCATATTCATTTTCATGCTCAATCTACTTCCTTTCCACGTATGAATAATTATTTATCCTATTATCTATTCACGTGTAAAAAACATAATCATAATAAGTTTACAAACACATAAAAGAAAATAGAAAATGGTAAGTTAGTAAAAAAAAAGAACTCATAAGAAATTCATAAAATCATTCAATAGGAAGCATAAAATTTCATACAAGTGTAAGGGTCTACATATTGTTTTATACATGATAAAATTCACACAACACAAACAAGATTGACGCCTTCTTAAAGACTGTATGGATCTCGAATATATAAGGCTAACACCTGATGTATAAAAAACATGGACCACAAATCTTATAACAACCGACTAATTGAGTCTATTTCACCTCAATATTATTCATGTATCAAAAATAGGACAATGATCACGATCGACTAACTAAGTCTATTTCACCTCAGCGTCATCTCCTTACTACTCATAACCTCCTTTGAGTATTGATGGAACCTCCATCGACTTCTCATCACATGTGGTCTTAGTCTACATAACATTTATTCACATTAAGGTCTAGATACCTTATATCATATCCTTAGATCCATACACACTAAGTTACCACATGTCACATTCCATCCATAAATTTAACTCTCTCCCTAAACATATACGGCCTGATACCTACTTTCATGTTCATCATTTTCATATCACTTCACATTTATCATCCATTAACACATTATACTCATATCTCACTTACAACATCTTTTCTTGAAATAAAACTCTAGATAGCGGTCCGTTAACAACTTTGTTAATAATCAAGACTCCTCTAACCATGTAAAAGGGGATTATAATCTATTAATAGGTGGCATCGTGCCCCATAACCTATTATCCAATGTTAAGTATATTAACAAGTGGCCTAAATTAGGCCTAACAATCTTGTTAATCATGCTCTGATACCATATAAAAAGTGATTATGGTGTCTAACTTACCCTCAAAACCAATTCAGAAGGTGAGGTTTACACCTCACTTATATACTATAGTTCGGCCATTTTCCTAATACGAATACCCTCAGTTTAGCAAATTTTAACCTAAGAGCACTCTATCCCTTGAGAAAAATTCCGCTAGACGCATAGAGTCCGTGTTCAACGAAAATTATGTAGATTGGGATTTTGCAGAAGATTCATTTCTAGTTTACTTGCCCCAATCCATCACAAAGTCACTTTTAATGGTTCTAATGGCTTGATCTACGCCTCTTGTAATATAATATAGATAGACCTAGTAAACTAAGATGATTCTTCCACAAAAATTAGTCCTTCAATTTAACATTTTAAAGTACCAATTTCATAACATGTATTTTTTAGAACATTCACACAAAATTTAACACATCAAACAAAATTTATCACATATGAAATTTCAAACACATTAATTCAAGCAAATCAACAGATATGGACACTATACTCAAATTATCATAATCTAATTTATCAATTTCACAAATCATGATAACAATTCACAAGTACAGATTCTTCAACTATTTAACACAGATCCAATTACAGTTTAGGGTATATCAGTCTATAACAGGTTCAAAATCATATTTTTCTACAATTCAAAACTCAACCTAATACTAGCTTCACTTACCTATTTTGATTCAAAATTACCTTTGCACTTCACTTCACAGAATAAAGTCTCAAGTGTTCTAACTAGTGATCTAAACACCCAAATCAAAGTTCCACTAAATTAGAAATGATCTACTTCTTATAAGTTTCAACTAAATATTCTTAGATCTTGGAAAGAATAAAGGATAAAGAAAAAATATTAGAAAAAAAAATAAAAGATTTAAAAAGAAAAAATTAAAAAAAAAAAATTTAAAATAATAAAAGTTAAAAAAAAATTAATTTTTATATTTATAATTTTTTTTTTAACTTTACGAAATAATTTCATCATTTAACACTTAATTCACCGTCTATTTATAACTAACTTAAAATCCTTTTAATCTATATATATTTATATATATTTAAGAAACATAAAAACATAAAATTTTTATATTAATTATGGAATAATTAATATAATAAATTTTATTTACTATATTGGTTCTTAATATAACTAATATAGTAAATGAACATCATATTAATATTCTTCAAAGTATCATCAACATATCTAAGCATAAATCATTTACCATGTTGTTTCTACTATCCAAATCATGTAATTAGTTATTGTTTTAGTTTATTACCATGAGACTATGAAGCTGTGGAGTTAATAACATAAAATGTTAAAAATTTAATAATAATAATAATAATAATAATAATAATAATAATAATAATAATAATAATAATAGAAGAGATTAAAAGAGTAGTGAAAATAAAATAAAATAAATGACTCTAACTGTTTTAGAAAAAAATATATGAAACTTTTTTATCTTAAAAGACTTCATATATTAATTAAAATAATAATCGACATAGTAAATTATTTACTGTAGTTAGAGTTGATATAATAACTTGATAAAATATTTTTTTTTAAATCATATAATGTTTATTTACATTTTATATTGAAAAAAAAATATGAATTAACTATGATATATTAGTTGATATCTAAATGACAAATATAATGCCTATATAATTATTGTAATATTTACATTATTTCAATTCTTATTTATTATTTGAAGAATTACTTTATGATAATAATAATATAACTTAAATTATGTTGTTATATAATTTTTTTTTATTATATTAAGTCAATTGATTTAACTATTTAGCTACTGATTAAATAATTAATCTATTAGTATAGTATCTCGATGAGTTTGATAACTAGATGAATGATTTTTATAATACTAAGTGATTCAAAATTGAAATCATGTTGATATGATTTTGAGAATGAAATAAATTAGTTTAATTAAGAATAGAATATTTACATTGTGTATGGTTTATCACTATTTCGTAGCAATGAATTTGAGCTATTTTTTAGGTAAAAACCCACTTCTATGCCTACCAAATTTCACATGAATTAGTGTGAGGGTGAGACGCAATTTCTTATGACGTTATATCATCCATCACCCTTTTTATTTTATAACGTGCTGCTGTTATATAAAGTTCTAATTGTAACTTTATTAGAATTCAAAATATGTGCACTTTAATATATATATATATATATTAGTTTTTTTTTTTATAATTTAATAATCGAATATGAACTAAACTAATTTATCAAGTTGTTAAGTAAAGATTAGGTAAATTAGTTTACTGAATTATCGTGTAGAAACCGATCATATTAATTTACCAAATTATTAGGTAAATGTCAACCAAACTAGTTTATTAATTGTTACGCAAAGATCGATTAAACTAGTCTATTAAATTATTGAACAAATTAAATATTTATTATTAATTTTATAATTATATATATATATTTAAAAATAATATTTAGAATGTTATATTAATCATACTAGTAACGATAATATGATAGAAAGAGTCATTTTGAAAGGTACATATATTTTTAAAATTATAAATTAAAGTTATTCTTGTTTTGTTTTGAACGTGCATGTAAAATTATTTTGAAAATTGACTTAAAAAACTATTTCAGCGTTATTTTTATATAACATTTTTTTTTCAAAAATTAATTTGAAAGCTAACAGTAAAAAAATCTCAATCTCCCCAAAAGAGCACTTAATCTCATAACATATTTTGTTCAAAAGAAATTATTTGAAAACTAACAATAAAAAATTCCCAACCACCCAAAAGAGCTAACTTCAACACCCGAAACACGAATCCCATGAAAAACGGCCTTCCATGATCTTAGAAAGAAAAATATTTGATTTATACGGGATAATTACGGAGAATTATACGAATATATTAATAAATATGATTTTGATAATATCTACTAAATATTCAATTTATAAGGATTGAACTAGTGAAGAAATTTGCTACAGTTATATTGAAAATAATTACGAATTTAATTTATTTTGAAAATTAATTTTAAAAATATCTTTACTCTGTAATATAGTTAAGCCTTATTTTTTAGTTAACGTGAAATCTTCCTAATATCTTTAGTTGATTAACATAATTCATTAATAGGTGACCAATAATTTTACTAACAATTAAAATTTTATATAATAATTTGTTAACAATTTTGTTGATAATCAGAACTCACTCAAATTATAAAAAAGAGATCATAATTTATTAATAAGTGGTCTAACCTAAATTCAATAACATATTATCCAAATTCAATATATTAATAAATGATCTAATTTAAATCTAACAATTTTATTAATCAAATTTTGATATTATATATAAAGTAATTATAAATTTAATTTATTTCAAAAATCAATTCAAAAAATAAAATTTATTTCTTATTTATATAATATATAATATAGTTAAACTTTACTTTCAGTTAATAGAATCTTCTCAACATTCTACCCTAAATAATTTTGATTATAATACAAGATATTTAAACATTGGCAATTTTAAAAACTTAAACGATTTAAGTTTAATTGAAAGATAAAACTAAAAAAAAGTATATTAAAAAAACAAGTGGTTAAGAAAATTCGGTATATATAAATAAACAAGTATAAAAAGAGGGTTGTTAAAGAAAATAATTGTTTAAAAATGTGAAACAAAGAAGGTACAAGGTAGGATTAAATTATCCAGAAACAATATAATAAATGCAACGGTGGAACAGATTCCACGAGGTGTATTAATCTTTTAAGTTAAATTATTTGATGAGGTTGTGGCAGACACAGAAAACTCCAAAAGTTTATCCAAAACACTAACTAACTCATGTGTTTGTGAATAGTTTGGACTTTGAACGCAACCAAAGTTCTTCTGTTGATTAAACAAAACAAGAATGCAAAGTAGGTCGTGAAGTTTATCACCAAGTTCCCACACTCCATGGCTATTTCTTTTATTCTTATCTTTAAATTTCTTTTTTCTATAAAATATTTATCATACGTCTATCTTCTGCTAATCAGTTATATGCTTTCCACGTAATGCTTATTTTTCATTTCTCATTTGTCTATGAAATCAAGTAAAGTTAAATTGATTTTCGGATATAATTTTCTTAAAATTAATCTAAGGAAGTGTACATTAAAACTTTATTAAATTTAAGTATAATAATTTTATTAATAATTAAGATTTTGTTAACTTGTTAATAATTTCTTTAATTTATTAATAAATAATTTAATTCAAGTTCAATAACCTGTTTTTTAAAATTTAGTATATTAATAAGTAATTTAATTTAAATTTAATATTTTTTTAATAAAGTTGTAATATTATATAAAATATAATTATAAATTTAATTTATTCTTAAAATTGATTAAGTTAATAAAATTTATATTTCATTTATATATTATAATTTAGTTTATTTTTAATTAATATAAAATTTTTCTTAAGAAAATTAATCATGTGGTTGCATTGATCATAAATTATCTTCTACAATAATTCTTTTCCATTTCAATTCCAATTGACTACGAAAAAAACTACAAATTAAGTAGGCCAGGGTGTTGTTTTCATGTTTGTAAAGACAAATGCAAATAACATATGCACTTATTCTAATTTTTATTAATTAAAAGTTTCTCATTGTGACATGGCTTTGTTTGCTCTTTTTATACCACTCTTGTCGTACAATAATTTTTGGAAAAAGAATATTGTTCAACACCTAACAACCTACTTAATTCTAAAAATAGATTAAAATAAAATTACAATAATGAATGCAATGTATAATAGGAAAAGAAATATAAAAAATTGATGAGTTTTGCTCAAGTATATAGAATGTTCATATAAAAATGGTGGAATGTCAAAGCCCCGATGAGAAATGCAAATGTAATGCATAAATATATCATCAAATGTGATACAAATGCTTAAATCAATATTTAATCTATAAAACATTGTCATCCAATAAGATAACTTAGTACAATAGTTTATTTGGATTCTATATTCAATTTTTTTATTATTATAATTTTAAAAATGTAGGCTAAATAATTAATTTGGTTTTTAAATATGTAAATCAGTGACAACTTAGTTTTTGAAAAAAAAAAAAGTGAATATCTAATTTAATTCTTAATTTTTTATGGTAGTATTTGAATTCAACGATGAGATGAAAAAGTGGGAGCGATGATTTATGAAAAAAAAATATAGAAATCAAGACATAAAAACATAAATTTAAAAAAAAAATTAATTCGATTATCTTTCCACGTTTCTATACGAACAAAAGCGACAAAATCATACATATACTATACAGTGAAAAGACATAATAAATTATTAATATATTTGTTTATATTATTAAACAATAGATAATTGATATAATATTAAAATATTTAATAATAATAATAACTACTAAATAAAATAATTTATTATAAATAATTTAAAAATTATTAATAATATTAAATAATAATTTTTGTGTGTTTCATTATAATAATAATAAATTAAAAATAATATTAAAATAATTAAAAAGTTAAAAATATTTTATTTTATTTTATCATTATAATAATAATAAAAATAATAAATTAAAGATAATTAAAAAAATTATTAATAATAATATTAAATTATATATTTTATCATAATAATAATAAATAAAAAAATATTAAAATTAATAAAACAATTATTAATAATAAATAAAAATAATTTATTTTCTATTATTTTCATTTCTTTATTTAATTTAAACAATTTTTTTTTCTTTTTCACTCGTTCGAATCCATTTTCCAATTCAATCGAAAATAAAAAATACAAATTAATTTATAAACTTTATAATTTAATATCTAAAAAATACAATTTGATATCAAATTGATCCTTAATGTTTATACATTAATAAAAAAATGAAATTTAGTATCAAATTGATCCTTAATTATTACATATTAATAATAAAATAGTTTCTTAAAATTTAACAATAGAGGTAAAGTAATTGTGAGTGTTTTTAAATAAGAACTTTTGGTCATTTAATAATTAAAGTGAGACCTCATTCATAAAAAATTTGTTCAGGACACTAACACATAAAGTAATGATGTGAGTATTCAATAAACAACGTAATTAACAAGTCTTAGTTAAGATTTTTATTCTACTTGTGAGCATGAATGACTTGTATATGATTGCGTGAAGAGAAGTGGATTAGAGAGACAGAAAAGATGAACTTGACCACAAGAAAAAGAATTAAGATAATCATGGCCTAATTCAAAGCCTGGTTGAGATCCTTACCCACTCACTCACCCCAATAACAATGCTACTGAAGAAATCGAGAAGTATTAAAAGGGAAAGCAACACTCATTGTGGCATTCAGAAAACAACACAGATAACAATCTCTTCCCCGCAACTCTAACCTTTTATTCACGCACACTACACCATTCCCTCAGGATCAAGTTTCCTCATCAACATTTCAACATACCCTTTTCATCTCCCTATGCACATGCACTCAATTTTGCTACAAGAAGAATATAGAAAAATCTCTTGCTTATCTAATGTTCCATGACAATGATGCCATCCCAATTCACTTGGGGTTCTTCTCTCTCTGATTGATGAACATGGTCCCTCAGAGAAGCTGAATATCAAGAACAAAAAAATGGGAGTTCATCATTGCTCACAACATGTGTCAGTTTTTAAGGAAACTCACCCTCTTTAATCTATTTCTTATTCTGCCACTACCTTCATTTACCTTGATAGCTGCATTTTTTCTGTATATAAATATAACCAACAGAGCATTTTAGACTCTGATCACGAAAGACTCACTAACCAACTACAGAAAACTTTTCAACATCAACAACCATCATGAGGTTTACTGTTTTTTCTCTTCCTCTTTTCCTCATGACAATCCAACTCCTTGTGAAAGCAGAATCAATAAGCAGAGCAGATTTTCCTAAGGGGTTTATCTTTGGAACTGCTTCTTCAGCTCACCAGGTATGCATTTCAGTTTTCCTTCATTATTCAGCTCACAAAGTTATACAAGCTTTCATTTTTTTCATCGTTTTTCAATCAGAATTGAAGTTTTCTCTCGATAATCCATGTTAAACAAAGTGAAGCTCAAATTCTGATTGAAATGACATAATCTAACAAAGAAGGTAACAATTGTATTATGTTTATGTAACAGTTTGAGGGAGCTGTTGATGAAGGAAACAAAGGAGATAGCATATGGGATACTTTCTCAAGGCTACCAGGTATGATGAAATTTTAAATTTAGAGAATAAGAAACACCAAATCAAAATCAAAATCAAAATCAATAAAGGGAAGATTTCAAACTGTATTGCAGTTTCTCATTTCTTGTTTTGCATTATGATTATAGGGAGAATTGTGGATTTCAGTAATGCAGACATGGCAGTGGATCAATACCACCGATTTCAGGTAAAGTAAGAAGACACATTTGTTGACTTCATCATCACTCTACCCTGTAAATTAGTTGCTTCAATTTTCTATCTTTTCCCCTTTTTGTGCATGTGGTCATTATCCATATTGAAATGTCTAGGATTAGAATATTGTATAAATAGTAAACAATTAGAACGATCACCGCCATGGTGATGACGATGACAACGTTTCACCAACCTCGAGGAATAGAAAATCAGCGTAAAAGTAACACATGACATTAAGTGTTGCAAAAGATCTATATAATACGCTACTTATTGTATTTATGAATATAAAACGCACCACTACTTTGTTTTGGCTTGCTTATTCTTTTATAAACAGTTATCTAGATGTGACTTTAGTTCTTTTTTGTTAAAATTTATAAATTAATAATATAAAAAATACCATCATTGACTATATATGTATGAAATAAAATTCAAACTCTTATTTTTCTTTCTCTAATAATTTCACATAACTGTACTCAAAACTGAAAAAAGAAAGAAAGAAACTTTCACAGTGATGCTTGCACAAATTCCATTTCATACAGAATGATGTAAACTTGATGAAGGATTTGGGAATGGATTCTTACAGATTTTCCATATCATGGACGAGAATTTTCCCAAGTAAGTTTTGCTATTTTCAGAACCATTTAATTTTTGTGTAGTTTGGTCCAAATGCTAACTGGATTTGTGAACAGACGGAACAGGGGAACCAAATAAAGAGGGAATAACATATTACAACAGTCTCATTGATGCTTTGCTTGAAAAAGGTTACTGAAGAATTTATTCAGCAATTTGATCTGCATATATAAAAAAGAAAATAGCAATAAAATTTTAGCTCTTCTTTCCAATCAGGAATCCAACCTTTTGTTACTCTATATCATTGGGATCTTCCGCAGATGCTTGAAGATAAATACGAAGGATGGTTAAGCACACAAATCATGTAAGAAATTAGATCTGTTTAAATCAACTTTCTTGTAAACATTTCTACCATATTCCAACATGAAAATGAATGTGAATTAACTCCATAAACTAATTTTAATTAATGAAGAATTTTGTTTTATTGTTTTTTTCAGAGTGTTTATAGACAAATTTATTCATACTTGTACTTGTTTTAATGTTTTGAAATGTATAGTTGAATTTCATATTCACCCTCCATTTACTTACAGAAAAGATTTTGAGCATTATGCCTATACATGCTTCAAAGCTTTTGGAGACAGAGTTAAGCACTGGATTACCTTCAATGAGCCTCATAATTTTGCTCTCCATGGTTATGATTTAGGCATTCAAGCACCAGGAAGATGTTCTCTTTTAGGTCGTCTTCTATGTAAGAAGGGAAAATCATCCACTGAGCCATACATTGTTGCTCATAACATTCTCTTATCTCATGCTGCTGCCTACAGAAGCTACCAACAACATTTCAAGGTTACAAACAGATCCTTTTCACTCTAGTCATCTAAAAATAAAATATTAACTAAATTCTACTTAGATTCTTGAGATTGTAAGTTTTTAAATGTTGCACTTGCATTTCCTTTTTTGAGATTATACTAAATTATATTCATATTGTCTTTAGTTTTAAAATAGAAATTTACCTATTTTATGTTTTGAATAAAATATTCTCATACTTCTTATAATTTTTAAATAAAAGTTTATTTGTTTTCGTATTTTTAATAAATGATACTTATTTTCATTATTTTTTAATAAAGTGATACTTATTTCTTTTCTTTTTGTTAAGTATATATTTTTTTTAATTTTTATAAAAATTCTATATTTTTTTACATTTTAAAATTTTAATTTCTGATTTTCATAGTTTTTTTATTTAAATTTTAGTCAATATGATACTTTTAAATAGAATAAGGAAAGCAAGTATCATTTTATTAAAAATATAAAAGAGGTGAGTATAATTTATTAAAAATATAAAAAAAATGAGAATATTTGTTTAAAAGTTAAAAAAATCTCATCTTATTAAAAACATAATGAATAAACCAAAGAAAATATGGATATCATTTAACATAATATAGTAGAAAGCAATTGCAGTGCAATTTCTCTGAAGAACTATCAGGGTGCAGGTTTACTTGACAATACTATCAGTAAAGAGTCTAGCAGAGAAGCTAAAAATGTCAATAATAATTTCTTTTTTTATTTGGATGGAGAATTCAGGAACAACAAGGAGGTCAACTAGGAATAGCACTAGATGTTATTTGGTATGAACCAATAACAGAACTTGATGAAGACAAAGTTGCAGCATCAAGAGCAATGGACTTCTCACTTGGATGGTAACCTTTCTTTGTAGCATAATGATTATCAGAAAAATTTATAGCCAAGTGAAAACAACTAAGAACTCATCTTCCACAAAACACCAATGTGAATCAGGTTCCTTGATCCACTTTTCTTTGGAAAATATCCTCTCTCGATGAAGAAACTTGTAGGTGAGAGATTGCCAGAGATTTCTGAAGCAGCCTCAAAGTTGCTTGTGGGATCTTTGGATTTTATTGGCATAAATCATTACACCTCAGTATATACTCGTAACGATAGAACTAGGATTCATAAACTGGTTATGCAAGATGCTATTTCTGATGCTGCTGTTATTACAACCGGTAAGCCATTAATGCTTGTTGTGACCCCATTTTTTTAACTTCCCTTTCTTTTTCTTCTTTGCCTTAAACAAGCATAACTGAAGTTCATTGCAAGTTTCTGATATTTGCTCTTGTTCTTCATCCTAGCATACCGAAGAGGAGCTGCAATTGGAGAAAAGGTATGCTCAGAATGCAGTATTTAGTTATTAGAAAAAGATGAAATGGACTAAATATAATGGAATGATACTACCTTCTATTGTTTGGTAGTCTAGAATATGACATAGTTGAATGAAATGATATTCACAATTTTCTTTTTCTTTTTCATTTATCATAAAAATATATAAACAAATGGAATGTTAGTTTATTCCATTTTAATTTACTCCATTTCATTCTACTCTACTCCTCTCTATGAATCCAAACATAGCCTAAGGCTACAATGTACATTTAATCAGTACATCAATGTGTCTTTTTTTGTTTTTCAGGCAGCTTCAAGTTGGCTGCACATTGTCCCATGGGGCATCAGAAAGTTGGTAAAACATGTGAAAGACAAATATGGCGACACACCAGTAATTATAACAGAGAATGGTTAGTACTGAGTAGTTTTATGGTTGGTAAACTATTGAAATTATATAGTTCTAGACTGATCTTGAGAGATAAAAAGGGAAGCACAAAAATTAACCTTAGAGAATAATAATCTAAGATATTCTAAAATACTACAGAACATTTTTACAATATTTAACTAGTGTAATCTAATTCTCAAGTAATCATAAATTTGTTAACATTCATTAGATTTGTTATGACAGGAATGGATGATCCAAGCAAACCCTTTATGACCTTACAAAAGGCCTTAAAAGATGACAAGAGAATAAGATACCATAGAGACTATCTCTCAAACCTATCTGCTGCTATAAGGTCTGTTATTACAAGTTCTTGAATACCTGCTTAAGGTTCTGGCACATTATTTTGTTAGCCATCTAATTCTGACATAATATGAATTCAATACAGGGAAGATGATTGCAATGTACGTGGTTACTTTGTATGGTCATTGCTTGACAATTGGGAGTGGAACATGGGATACACTGTACGTTTTGGACTCTACTATGTGGATTTCAAGAACAATCTTACTAGGATACCAAAAGATTCTGTGCAATGGTTCAAAAACGTACTCAGAATAGAGACAGAAAAGAGAAGTGATATTTGAATTTCGATGTCATGATACATGAAAAGCATTTTGTAATTGTAAAGTTCTTGGAAATTAATGAATGAAAATGACATATACAAAAGAGTGAAAAATGCTAATGACTTATTTTTTAGATTCAAGTCTTGTGTAAGTATAGTTGAATCCATGGTTGAAGGTTGAGTAGTATATATTGCTTGGAAGAAATATTAAGAGTGATATTTTAAAAAGGAGAAAATTCCTATCTATCATAAGTCAACAATCAAAAGGATTATCAGAGTTGAAGTCATCCACTAGAAGTTCTTTTTTTTTTAAGTTCTACCTCAATCTATTTCTAAGTTGCTTCAAGTTAAAAACAAAATCAAATTATGTGACATTGTTTATGCAAATACTCAGAAGTCTTATATTAGATTTTTTATTAAAATATCATCCCAATTAAATATAAAAATAACACTTTTTTATATTGATTATTTAATAAGTAATTTAATAAAAAAGTTATGACAAAATCATAAATTTTTAATAAACTTTTAAATTTATTTATTAAATAACCATACATACTAAATTAGTTATTAATTTCATTTATGCAAATATGTTATTTTTAAATTATTATATAAATAATCTATTTTATATCTTTCGCATTTTGAATTTCCTTTTTCTTTCTTAGCGTTTGTGCCTGTCTAGCTTCAAACCCTTTCTTCCAAAAAAAATGGTAATCCCATTCTCCCAAAAAATTTTAAAACTAAATTTATCTAATTGAAAAAAAAAGGTTGGAATTTTTTTTTCTAATTTAATAAAATCAATCAAATTAAAATATATTTTAATTTAATATAAATTTAAAATTAATTCAATATAATAGAAATGAAATTAGTTATTCTTAATCCGTGAGAATTATTACATGACTTAAAAAGTCGTATAAAAAATATATAATTATAAAAAAAATTGATAATATAATTAAAAAAATATTAAAAGTCGAAGATTAATTTAATTTAATTTTATAAATAAACTTATAAAATAAAATTTTATATCATAAATATTATGAATAATTCAATATTAAAGACGGTTAGAACAAGATTTAATATCATATTAAAATTATATTTTTTTATTATTTTAATTCTAAAATATATCAAAATTGATAATTAAGTATATAATTTTTTTTATATTTTAATTATTTTTAAATTTTCATTCAATATATTGTATATTATTATAATTAATTTATTTATCTATATTTCATATATTTAGTAAAATTATATTTTTTATATTTGTTAATAAAAAATTAAAAATAATTTAAACATATTTTCAGTCTTTCAATTTGTAATTTTTTTATAGTTAAAATTTTCACTTTTTAGTTTTTTAATTTTAATTTTAAGAGTTAGACGATATAATAACATTACCAATGTAATAATATATTTGTCTTATTAAAGTGGATACTGAAGAAATTAATTTAAATTTAAATATATTTTTAGTTTTTTAATTTGGAATATTTTTTATTTCGCTTATTAAATTAAAATTATTATTTTAATTCTTCAGTTTGAATAACAATAATAATATGCTAAATACCTAATTAACTAAAATATGTCAAAATAAAATAAAATATAAGGTAGTATTTATTTAAAATTAATTTATTATAATGTAGTTTTCGAATGAAAAATTGAAATTCTAAATCAAAACTTCAGCAAAATTTTCGAAAAAGTGAAGATGTAATATTTTCTTTAATAAGAAATAAGTCTAGGGACAAATCTGTATAACCTTTTAAAAGAAACAAAATCAATTCTAATTGGTATAAGCATTTTATGGAAATAATTAATAGTAAATTAAAAATAATAATATAATTAAAGAAAAATATATTTTATAATTTGATTTAATGTAATATATTTTAATTACATAAATCTTTATCACATTAATATTATTATTAAAATTATGTAACTTGAGATATTAACATAATAATTATAAAGAATTAAAATGAATAAAAAACTTAAAAATTTAATCGAAAGATAAAAAATATATCCTAAATTAGAACCTAAAATAAAATTTAAACTTAAAATTAATTTTAAATAAATAACAGCTAACAAATTTATCCCATATTATATATTTTAATTAACTTTATCTTATATTATATATTTTAATTAGATAAATCTTTGTGTTTAATCTTAAAAATTAAAATAATATTTTGAAAAATAAAAAAAAGTAAAAAATTTTAGTTTGAGTAAAAAAATTCTAAATACATATTTAAGTTTTTAAAAATTATTCTAATCCAATTTATATTCTAAATTTATAATTTAAGTTAATCGAAATTGTGTTTTTTAAATAAATTACGAAAATATGAAAATTAATAAATTTTAATAATTAGGTATTTTCTTCATTATTAATTTATATTTAATTAGTTACAGTTTAATTATTCAAATTAAAGACATACTTAAGTCATTATTGTTCATTTTTTTAATTCTTTCTACATTTACAGAATGAAATTAACTCTGATTTGAGGGATTGGTTCTAATTAATTTCATTCACAAATCAGATATCATTGTGCTGTGCAGGAGAGGATCCAGATTCCTTCAGCGCCACCATCACCACGCCACTATAAATCCTTCCGCGGACCCAAATTTTTTGTTGCTTTTTTGCCTCTCTTTCACTTTCACTTCCATTCTTCTTCTTCTTCTCCTTCAAATCAAATATACCCCACAGAAACACAACCCTACAAAAAAGCACAACAAATTCTCTCTCTTAGTTTCCCGGAAAAAAAAAACAACAACTTGGGAATAGTTTCGATTGTTTCTGTGATACCCTTCAACGATTTTCGCAGCATCATCTGCACGCAGAGTGAGTCAGTGTCGTTCTTCTTCAGTTCATTGCTCCCAATGAAACGTGAGTACCAGGAATCTCCTTCGACCTCGTTAGGTCCACCTCAATCCAGAGCTAGGCATGATCCTCAAGGTAAATATTTTAGTGTTTTGGCACTTCCCCACTTGTTCTTTCTTTTTTATTTCACCTTTTTGAAGGGTTTGTGGATCTGGGGTTAATTGGTTTTAGGTTGGTTGAATTTTCAAGTGGAGGAATGGGGTTAAAGGTTAACTTTTGAGGCTTTTGTGTTGGGTTTGGTCTGAAATACGGAGTTAATAATTGACCATTGAATGAAATTAAAGTGCATCCTAGTTTTGTAATATTGGGTTGCAGTTTGAGAATTGAGGTTAAGAGTAGAGTTTTTTTCAACTTATTGTCTGCATACTGAGCAAGAAAAGTTGCTGGCATGTTTGATAGAAACAATATTGCAATGGAAGTTGTTCAACTAAATGTAAATAAAGTTCGTAGTTATTTTGTGGTGCTAAGTTTCAGTTTGTGAAGAGTTTGTAGGATTCAGTTGTGGAAATTAGAGGCTTTGTTTTCACTTCTCAAGGTTTTGAAAAACAGTTCACAACCACAATTGCGGCTGCATCAGCTGCTAGCAATTTCCTATAATATCAAGAATCTTGATGAAACTGTAAACGTGATTGCAATTGCTTTTCTTATGATAGCATAGGGCTTGTTGTGCTTCCTGTGTTAATTATGGTTTGATGTATTGTGTTTAGGTGGCGCACACTTTCTTGAAGATGAAAGTACAAAGATTTTTGCTCGGAAAGTGGCTGATCATTACAGTGCAAGATCCAACCAGACTTTGGAAGAACGGGAGGCTAGTCCCATAATTCATTTGAAGAAACTTAATAACTGGGTATGTATTGTGTTCAGTAGCATATGATATGTTTCCCAGAATATTACATGATTGCAGATTAATTGCTTTGTCATTTGACAGATTAAGAGTGTCTTAATTCAACTTTATGCACGTCGAGGAGATGCAGTACTTGATCTCGCCTGTGGCAAGGTTTTAATGATTTTCAGTTGTTGTTTATATTCCACAAGTCATTCTCAGTTTCTTCACTAAGCATCCTTTTTTGTTTCATAAATGTTTACCAGGGTGGTGATCTTATCAAATGGGACAAGGCCAAAATTGGATATTATGTTGGTATTGACATTGCTGAAGGTTCGGTAAGTGTTACTTTTTGCCGTAATTGTCTGCATTGGTTTTCCTTATCATGTTTCCATATTCACATCCACCAAATCATACTACAATGCTCTTAGGATTTTTAACACAATGATATAGTCGTTTATAGCCAACAATTGAGGGTACACTTGCTAACTAAACACCAGTATTTGCATTTTCTTCATGTATCCAATACCGATACTCTCTAACATAGTAGTCAATAGTGTTGTATATTGGAGCTAAAACAGATCAGGTGGTGGCTTTTTTGCTTGCTGCAGTGGCGCTATCATTGATATAGGCATCAAAACCCCTTTATTTACTGTATTCTGTTCCATTCCTTCTTCTTCCTTTAGATTTCCCAATTCACATTCTACTAATTTTATCTATCTTGTTATGTTCTTTTTCTTTTAATTTCACCGTCATCTTTCATTTTTTATCTCATCACTGTGTTCTTTTGTTGTTATTATGCGGAAGCTTGTGATTGTGTGTAAACTTGTGACTTATTATTTATCTTGAATTGCTTTAATTTTTGGTTTTCTTTTTTATAGTTTTATTATCTGTAGTATAATTTTTTTAGTTTGTATTATAATATTTTAAAATAACAGTCATCCTGCTTCCTGCTATAGCACTTTCAGAGTTGGCCACTGTGTGATGCTATCCAAGATTGATAACTGTGCTCTCAAATACTTCACTTGTTCAGCTACATAAATCTATGATGTATCCAAATAAAAAAATTATGAAAATCTAATATAGCCAAATATGAGATATAGAAGCTTGTATAAGAAACATAGAAGTATGGTCTCTTGATGAACCAAAAATGGAAGTGGTGCACCTCATGGATGATGCTCAAGAAGGTGGTGTGAGATTGATATTATTCCCATTTCTTTCATTCATAGACAAAAGCTTGCCATTGTAGTTTGGAGAGATCAAGTGCTCATAACATAAGTCACATCAAAATCCAATACATCCAATGTAGTACATGAGTCGGACCTTTCAATTAAATCCAAACATCATGCCTTTGCTAGTGGTAGTAAACTTGTCATCATGACTGTATATTTCCCCAACTTTACGTGATAAATTATAATTATATATTATAGCTCAAATCGTTGCCATTACATGGTGAAACACTGTATACCTTATCATGTCAAACTATTTCTAATTATCATGTCTGTTCATGTATGTGTCCTCACTACCTGCTAACTGAATTCAACAATCTTTCCAGATCAAAGACTGCCGAACACGTTACAATGGTGATGCAGACCATCATCAGCGAAGGAAAAAGTTTACATTTCCTGCCCGTCTTATATGTGGAGATTGTTATGAGGTGATTAACATTTCTATGCTTTTAAGAGAAAATTCGATGATTTTTTGATAACTTAATTAGATTCCAAAAGTAAGAATCTAACTTTCTAAAGTTTTGATGTATACTTCACATTTCATCTCTATTTATTCTTAATGGTTTGTTTTGGAACAAGGTATTAAAAAATTGTATACAATTATGGTCAACATCACTTCATTTATCCACAGTTTTTTGCAATATCAATGATCATGATCAAACTGCAATTACAAACACAATTTATTTTATTCACAATCTTCTCTTTCCTTATGATTCATTTCCTCAAAATCACTCTATTTGAACTAAACAAAGTTGAAGCAAAAGATTTTGACCCTATAATTATATCTCCTTTTCAATAACATTGTCTCTCTCATTTTGTCTATTTTTATTCTAGCTGCAAAAGTACTGTTAGCATACTATAATTCAAATTCAATGCCTCTAATACCCAAACCTTAGTACAACTACTTCCAGCTTATTTTTTGTTCTGTCTCATTTTCAGAATTTTAAATAACATGTTCTTGACATCAGTTGATTAGAGTGTGGTTTACTGAGTTGCCTAGGTAGATAAAAACATGACAGAATAGTTACTGAGCTGCAATACCAAGATCTGAATTTTGTTTAGATTTTCAAAGAAGATCTAGTTGTTCATATCATTTGCAATTGCAGGTTCGCTTGGACAAAGTTCTTGCAGATGATGCTCCTTTTGATATTTGTAGTTGCCAGGTAAATGATACTTTCTTGAATTAATTGTGTATAATTGATGTATTTATGCAGAAAGAGAAATTTATATGTGCTGGTATAAAATTTAATACCTTTAGAAGTGGTCTCTCCTCCCAGTAACTACCTTGTTTTTAGCTTTAACTTTTGGTCCGCACATTCTTATTAAATATCCTTACCTTATGTTTATCTTTTATTGCATTTAAAATTATTTATTTGGCATCTAATTTTGTTCTTGCAAAGCCCTTGTTTTGCTGCATTTCCCTGATACGAAGTAAATAAAAATATAATTCTTCATTGCTGTCCTTTTTTTTTTAATAAGCAAAACCGACATAATGTTTTGCCAGCAGAACCAACATCACCATATTGTTTATTATTGTATTGTCTCGTAACAAATTTTGAACTTCTTTACATCTTCAAAGTGTATGTTGGATTTTAGTCTGATAAACTTTTTAAATGCTGCAGTTTGCATTGCATTACTCATGGTCTACAGAGGCCCGTGCCCGGCAAGCATTAGCTAATGTGTCGGCTTTACTTCGCCCAGGAGGCATTTTCATTGGAACTATGCCTGATGCCAATGTGATTATCAAGAAGCTTCGAGAAGGTTTTTCTTGCATGTTCAATTATTCTCATTTTTCTAAAATAAATTTAGTTGTTGATGAAGTCCTGTGACATGAATTGATTCATGTAACTGACATCATCTAGTGATATAAGACATGATGATTGTTATTTTAAAAAAGTTGATAGAAATTCATAATATTTTAATAAAACAGTTCACTCAGGTATGTTTAATGTTTGTATAAATATATTTAATTAAAATATTAGTATATGTAGTTATTTGGTTGTCATTTAAAATGCCTCAATTCATATAAAAATCTTTATTTTTTTACGTGCTATTCTGCTTATTATATTTTGATGACATATAGTGTAATGCCCATGTTTATGTTATCAACAAGAAAAGAAATCCATTTTACGAGTCTTGCTAATTTTCTCTTCCTCTGTGCTTGTGAAATTTCCTATATGGAATTAAATGAGATTATTTTGCGTGAACATGTGCTTCACCAATAATACTGGCTTATCTTTTGCTCGATTTTAAGTGGGGAATTTTGTTGGGTATGGCAGATCTTTTTCCTCATTCTTGATTGGACATTCTATTTTCACTGTTAATTTGCAGCTGAAGGATTAACTTTTGGTAATAGTGTCTATTGGGTGCGTTTTGATGAAGAATTTTCTGATAAGGTAAGTTTGCTCTCCCGATCCTGTTGTGTCATCTTTTCTATTTTAATGCTTGAAACCTCTGTAATTATGAAGATGAGTTTGTGAAATACTTCTTATCTGAAATTCTCGTTTTGTGATTCAGAAATTTAAATCTTCCTGCCCTTTTGGAATAAAGTACACATTCCATTTGGAGGTATCATTTCTTTCTAATCTTCCTTTTCTGAATATTAAGTAGCTGTTTTACCGTCACCCATAGCTGGTTTGCAGTTTTCATGTCAAATTACTGAGATGTATGACTTTGTTTATTGCATAAACAGAAAACCTTTTAACAACATTCAAAGACCATGTCTCTTATTTAGTTACCTTTAAAACTTCCATACTTTTAATACCTATCCTGCCATTTAAGATGCGATCTTGTTTCAGGATGCTGTCGATTGTCCTGAATGGATTGTCCCCTTCGACGTATTCAAGTCATTAGCTGAAGAGGTATGTAGCACGCTGTCTGTTATACACTGCCAAATTTCTAGCTTTTCTAGGGTAAGTATTGATTGCAATGACTTGTGCTGCTAGACTACTGCTAATTTGAACTTTAACATTTGCAGTATGACTTTGAGCTAGTTTTTGCGAAGAACTCACACGAATTTGTGCACGACTATATGAAAAAACCAGAATTTGTGGAGCTCATGAGAAGACTAGGTGCATTGGGAGATGGCAACCAAGATCATAGTAAGCTTTTGTGCCTTCTATTTTCCTTCCAATTACCATTTGACTTCATGAACATTATGTTTCCTCGTCTTTTTTAAGTGAAATTCTATTTTTGGCAATCATGGTCTTTTCCCCGTTATTGGGAATCGTAGTAATGGTACTTGTGCATATGTCTATATCAGGTACGCTCTCAGCTGATGAATGGGAGGCAGCATATTTATACATGTCATTTGTATTGAGAAAGGTAAGTAACAAGCACTTGAGTTGGCTGGTTCATGTTAAAAAGAAAATTTTCTGTCCTCCTTTATCTTAGAGAAAGGAAGTGGAGATGACTAAGATAGGATAGAAATACCAAATTTTCATCCTCTGTTTAAGAGTAGAAATGAGAAGCAAGAAAGGTTGAGTCTCAAGAAAATTTTCCTCCCAGGGTGAATGTTGCATTTCTCTTTTTTGTTTAAATTTTTTGAAATTAGATTTTTATAACATAAAGAATAGTAAATAATTTTATTTTAAGAAAAAAGTTACAGTAAACAGTTTTTTTTTTTGTTAAATAAGAGTTTTATATAATTTATTTATTTATTTTCACTCACTCTTCTATTCATCCAAACAATTGGTAAATTTTTTCCTATTTCTTTCTTTATTTTTATCCGCTTAAAGAATGCAACCTCTCTACTTTATTCCTCGTTTACTTTTTTTCTCTATTTCACTTCTAACTGAAACCAAGTATTAAAATATACTCCTCCTTAAAGACAAGATACATACATAGTTTTCCTTAATTTTAAGTAAAAATAAGAGAAATAGTGCTAAATAAAGATAAACCACCACTAAGGGATAGATCAATTGGTACCGGGCTGTTCTAGCTCAACCATAAGGCTTGAATTCGAGTCCTAGGACTGCAATTATGTTAAATACTCGGAAGTAAAACTTGGTTGTCTATAGCAGTCTTGATTTGAACAAAATTGACTTAAGTGAAAGATACTTGTGGTTTATATTTCAAAAAGATAAACTACAAGTAGGTGTTTTAGGAATACTAAAATTTGCATGTTGATAAAAATGCCAGCATTGTCATGTCTAGTGCTTGTTTCTTAAAAATTGTTGGATTATATATGTTTTTGCTCCTAAAATATAGTTGTATTTTGCTTCTGATTCCTAAATTTTTATTGACTTTTAGTCCTTGTAAAATTCCTTTTTTATGTTTTGGTCCTTCTTGTTTTGTTTTAGTTTTTCTAATATTTGTTCTTCTCTTTTTAGTCTTGTAATATTGTTGAAAGGGACAAAAGGAACAACACATTATAAGGACTAAAATGAAAAATATAGATATATTAAAAGGACAAAAACAAAATAACCAAAATGTTTCAGAGACCAAGATATGATTAAATATGAGGATAAAAAAAAGCTGAAATGTGTTATTCTTGTAATGACACAGCGAGGTCAACCTGACAAAAGCCAACAGGGTGGCAGAAGGGATCGAGGGTCGATACACATTTCAGAGGAAGACATCATGTTCATTACTGATTACTAAACAAACAACCTGTCACTCAATTTTCTAGCATGGAATGGATTAGGGCATGAAGCTGCCACTACTTTTGATCTCACAATCTTGACCTCCAGCAAACTTTTTTTGCTGCTAGATATACATTGAATTTTGTAGGGTCCACTATAAATAATTGAAAACAAAATTTTAGCTTCTGCTTCTGCTTCTGGATTAGACTTGTGGCAGTTTATTAGGAAACTCTCTCACACTAATATATTCTTCCCTGTTACAGCAGATGATACTATTAGTGAATATTGAAAAAGGAACCTTATTTAGAATTTCAATTTTCAAGGAATTTAAAATGTATAGGAGTTTGGTGCTGAAATGTTTTGTCTAATCTTTGCATGTCTTAATCTAATTGTTACTGTTAATTACGAGAAGAGCTGAGAGAAACCTATCAGAATGTGAAAATAATATAGAACATGGGTGTCTCATTTCAAAGTAATATAGCTGAAATATGAATATGAAATATTGCAAATAGTTAATGTAACAATTAAATAGAGTAAAATTACTGTAATCTAGTGTGTGGATCTATATGATCAGTGTTTAAATATCTGAAATTACTATTTCAATCCTGAGTGTTAGTATATTTTAATGGACATGTTTCACTTGAAGATTTTATCTCGTAGTAATTTTCATATATTTTTCATCTTCACGTTTAATATGTTTTAAATATATGTATCTATTTACAACATATTATAAGTTACAAAAATAATATTGTGTGACGATTAATTGTATAAGATCAATAACCCAACACATCATTTTAATCATGGGTCAGTTGCACTGACCAATGCACAAGTAGACAGGGGTACACATCATCGTTTCATAACCAAAACATCACACCTCATACGTAAGTTCCCCTTCCCAACCATCTCTGCCAAACATTGTTCTGCAAGTTGATACGTATCTGCAACGTATCAAAGCGTATCAATGTCTCAATATCGGATAGTGCATCAGTGAAGTTTGAAAGGAATGGCAAAATCTAAAGAATGTACATTATTGAAGCTTGAAAAATATCTATATATTTTTTTTCATGAAATGTTCTATAACATATGGCAAAGAATTTTAATTCTGAAGTTGGGATGTCATAACACAAAATGGACCTAATTTTCCTAAGAGGAAGAAAATTGTTTTTGAGGATAAGACTTTATAATATCCTTCCTACATTAAAAGTAAAGTGTGAATTTTCTATATTACCCTGTCATGTAACTCGTTATTATTATTATTTTTTTTTAATTTGTTGGTGTTTCGTAAAATTTAATATGTAATTTATAATATTTTGGAAAATGTATTCTTGAATTGACAACAATAAGAAGGAAGATAAATAGCAATGATACAATGAAGGATGGGGCATGAGATCAAGGTGCAAGTGAAGCACAATGAAGAACTTGGGAACAACTAGACAGGGCTGTTGTAGGATATAACCATGCATAACAAGTTGGTGACATGGATGAAAGTGAAATGAGAAAAAGATATTAACTTCAAACACATTGGTGACGAACTGATACTTATATATGGAGTTAATGAAAATGAGATGATGGATGAAGATGATATCCAAGTGTGGTATCTAGAAACATACTATTTCCAGCAAGTGGTGAGGGTGGTGGGAAGTTTTCTATCCCAACATAATGGCACAAAAAGTTTCACTTGATGCAGCGAGGATTCTCATTAGAACTGATGTAATCTCGCATTACTCTAGGATTAAGATAAATGGGAAAGTTGATGGGGTTAGAATGGTAGAGAAAGCAAACATTCCAAGTGAGTGGAGGTTTAGTGGATATATAAAAAGGTTGTTGTAAAAGTATTGGGTCATTGATAGGAGCCCAAAAGGATAACACATATACCTATGAATATGGACTTTGTATGTAGAGTATGAAAGCTTTTGAAATGTAAAGAACTTGGGTCGGAAGGAACTTGGAAAGAAGAAAATAAAAACAATATTGTTATAAATGTATATACTTAACAAGATATTAAGAGTGTTAGAGTAGAAGAAGAGAAAGGCATAGAAAAAGAATTGGAATATGTTATGCAAAAACGTGCGTTTTTAATATAAAAATAGGTTATATATAGATAAAAGGAGAGATTGCTATAGATACAATATAGAGTAATTGTATCTGTCTTGACATCCCCTCATAAACTCATGGTGGTTGAGAATAAATTGTAAGTTTATTTCAAAATTTGAAGAAGGAAGCATCGGATAATGGTTAGTTAAAGCATCATCAACTTGGAACTCTGAAAGGATATGAGTAAACATGATTTCATTCTTCATGACTTTGTTTTGAACAAAATGGAGATCCAATTCGAAATGTTTTGATCGAGAGTGTAGAATATGATTAACTGCAATGAGATTATCACAATAAATTGTGGGAGTAAAATAGGGAACATTAAGTTCACGAAGAAGAGACATAAACCCATGTTATCTCTGTAGCATTGCAGAACCTAACAACAAGTAATTGTTTACACGAATTTAAGTGTAATTCAAAATGTGTGGTGTCACTTAGAAAACATAATATATGTTTAATTGCTTTCCATTGGTGCTCCTAAGGATTATGCACATATTGATACACTTTATTTACAAAGTCAGGTCAGGTTGTGTGATGGTGATGTAGTGGAGAGTTCCAACCACCATTCTGTAGAAACTAGCATCAGGTACAGTAGTTGATGCATTGGTAGTGAGCTTGATAGAAGATTACATGAGTGTGGGCTGAGCTTTGCTTTCCAGCATATTTGTTTTATGGAGAAGTTCATGTATGTATTTTGTTTGGGATAGATACAGGCTTCCATCATTGTTCTTAAGTACTTCTATTCTAAAAAAATAATGCAGTGGACCAAGATCCTTGAGAGAGAAGTAAGTATTTAACACTAATATTATGTAATTAACATCAAGTTGAGAGCTACTTGTGAGGATGATATCATCAACATAGACTAAGGGTGGTGCAATGCTTGCTGGATTTGTTAAAGAGTGAAGGGATAGTAACAACAGATTTGAAACCAAGATTGATGAGAGCTTGGGTGAGTTTAGAAAACTATGCACGTGAGGTCTATTTTAGGCCATATATAGCTTTGTTTAGTTTACAAATCATAGCTTTATCAGTAGCTTTAAACCCAAGAGGTTGTGACATATATACTTGTTCTTCCAAGTCACCATGCAAAAAAACATTCTTAATATTAATTTGATGTATTTGACCACTTGGAGGAAATAGTAAGAGTGAGAACAATTTTGGTGGTAGTTGACTTGACTACTGGACTGAATGTTTCATTAAAATAAAAAACCTTAGTTTGATGAAAACCTTTGGTCACTAGTCTGATTTTATGTCTTTGAAAGGAACCATCAACATTACACTTAGTCTTGAAAACCCACTTACAACCAATTACTGGACAACCAGTAGGAAGAGAGGATATATCCCAAGTATTGTTAGCCATCAAGGTATCATATTCCTTTTGCATTGCACAATGCCATTTAGGTTTTGATAAAGCTTCTTTGACAGATGTAGGCTCAAGCTTATGATCATACGAAGAGATAACATTGTTGATTTGGTTTGGATAAACCTGATTTGGCTCGTGTTATCATGGGATGCACATTGTTTGGATGAGGTATCAATGGAGAGTTGTTGATATTGGTGCCTGAAGTGTCAGTGGAGAGGCTTGATATAGTGTTACTATCATTAGTTAAATGATCGTCAGAGATATTATTAGCAGGCAGTGGAGAACTAGGAGGTAAAGATTGTTTGAAAGGAATAATTATAATTGAAGAGTGACCAAAATATCAAAGTGTATGAATTTGACAGTAAAAAAGATCAAATCTTTATTTATTTTGTAGGGAAAACATGTTTCATTGAATATGACATGTCTAGAAATATATCTCTTTCCAGAAGTACATAGACAAAAATATCTAGTGTGATTAGAATTGTATCCAAGAAAAATGCATAAGTTTGATTTGAAATCAAATTTATGTTTGTTATATAGCCTGAGTAAAGGATAACAAGCACAATCAAAGACCGTAATCAGGCTTAGTTTGAAAAAGTTTTTGGGCTAAGGTTATTTAAAATAGAAGTAGAGAGAGAATTGATAATAGAAGTAGCATAAAGAAAAGCTTCCCTCAAAAGGTGAAAGGAAGACCGACAGTAGCTAACAGTGTCAGACTTGTTTTAGTAAAGTGCCTATGTTTTCTTTCTACAGTACCATTTTGTTCATGTGTGTGGACAAATAAATCTGTGTTGAATTCCTTTTTCAGCAATCTATTCTTTAAAGACAAAAAACTCTTTAACATTTTCAGTTTGAACTGCTTTAATATGTGTATTTAATATGTTTTCAACAAGACCTGAGATTTATGTTTGAGAAAGTACAATTAAGCATACCTAGAAAATGCATCAATGAATATAATATAGTATCTTGAATTATAGGAAGCAGGAATTGGAGAGGGTCCCCAAATATCAACATGTATCAAATCAAGTGGATTATGATCCTGATTTAAGGAATTAAAGAAAGGTAATTGTTTGACTTTGCCAATAACACATAATTTTCAAAAAATTTTCCTGAAAATTACATAAAATATTTCAAGATTTTAAAGTTGCTTTAACTGTTTTAAAAGAAAGGTGATCTAGATGATTATGCCATAGAAGAAATTTTTTGGATAAGGAATTCATATGTGTGTGGTTCACAGAACATGTAGTAGTATGATTTAAGGTAGGAAAAACATAAAAGTTATCCTTAATTATTCCTCGCAATATACTCTTCTTGGAGTCCTAAATCTTTATAGTGCAATAATTAAGAAAAAAAAATTCAAAATAAACATTGTTATCTCTTGCAAAATGAGAAACACTAATAAGGTTCTTTGTAATATCAGGGACATGTAATAAGTTTTGTAAATTTAACCAGATAGAGGAATTAGGTTGATAAAATTGATTTTGATTAAGAGATGAGATCCATTACCTAATTTCACTTGATCATGTTAGATGGACTGATTTGTAAGATTATTGTTGTCATGTGTAATAATATGGGTAACACCTGTGTTAGGATATCAGAGAGGATCAAGAATGGTTGAAGGAGTTGCAAGAGTCATTTGATAAGTTAAGCGACTGTTTGCTTGACACACTTGTGTTTGTGGTAACATGTATAAATGTATTTTATTACCTATCTTTAAATTATTTTATACCTTTTCTAGACTAGTTGTTAGGAATATCTTATAATTACTCTTGTAACAGAAAATCTCTCCAATAATCTCTCTCTTAATTATATATTCCCAAGAATCTGTCATATTAATGTAAAAGATATGCTATGTCACAGATTTAATAAAGGAAGGCTGAAGAATACAAACAAGTTTTTCTAAAAAGATTGTGTTATATTATAATCTGTTTGCTTTTGTCTTGATATTGTGAGATGGTGTCACAGTATTTGCAATCAGGTTTTGTTTATGAGAATTGTTTATTTTTTTTTATCATGTCTTATGATAAGTCTGATTCTTTTCTTCTTTGGTTTAATAACAAATTATTCTACTTAAGATTTTCAATTTAAATTTGTCAAAGGAAAAGAATTATAGGATCATATTGATGGCACACTTCTAGCACCTATAGGTCCAGAGGACTTCGCAAAATGGGAAACCAAAGATGCCCAAATCATGAGTTAGATACTTAACTCTATTGAATCTCAATTTATTCTTAATCTTAGAATTTATATGTGAGATTATTTGAAAAAAGTTTATTACCAAGTCAACGCAATATGACTAATTTCACACTATTAATTGAGGAGCATTTTTCTGGTTTTCAGAATCTTTGGACTGAATATTCAATATTATATATATTGGTATTTTTGGTGCAACCCTCTCTACTATCCAAACAGTGCATGAGACCGGTAAGAAATATCAATTTTTTATGAAGTTGCGATCTGACTTTGAAGTCACTCGTTCTAATTTGATGAACCGCGACCCAGTGCCGATTTTGGATGCTTGCTTGAGTGAACTTCTTCGAGAGTAACAATGCATAGTAACTCACGCAGTCATGGAACATAACAATTGTTGTCTATGCAGCACAAGGAAAGAATAAGACCAAAGATATGTGTTCTGTCCAATGCTACAATTGCAAAGGATTTAGTCATATTGTAAAGGATTGTCCACAAAAGTTCTGTAATTACTGCAAACTTTGAAGGCATATTATCACAACTTGTCCAATTCGTCCTTTAAAAGAAGCACGAAACTCCTTATTACACCTCTGTTGGTGCTTGTAGTCTTGCTACATTGCCTGCTTCAACTTTTGTTCCTACTTTAGCTTTTGTTCTTAAACCTCTTGCAAACACACTTATCCCTGAAATGGTACAACAAATGATTATGTTTGCTTTTTCTACCTTTGGTCTCTCAAGAAATCCTCACTTTTCTTCTCAACCTTGATATCTGGATTCATATTAAATATTCTTTTGTGTCTTTATCCAATGTGAAAAATTATGATGGCAATCAACAAATTCACACAACAAATGACACCTCTTTACTTATTAGTACTATTGGTCATTTTCCCCTTCTTTGGCTAATTTTTTGTGTCTCCTAATCTCTCCATAAATCTTATTTTTGTTGGTCAATTAGTTGATCATGATTATAATGTCCAATTTTCTCGTTCTGGTTGTGTTATGCAGGATCAAGTGTTCGGCAAGATCATCTTGAAGGGACCTAAAGTGGGACGACTCTTTCCGTTATGCTTATCTTCTTCCACAAATTGTCCTACTTTTCCTTTAATTTCTCTAGTTTGTATTAATGATAGACAAATGAATAAAATGTGGCATAATCATTTAGGTCATCCAAATTTTCAAGTACTTAGCACCTTGTTCAAATCTGGTTCTTTTGACAATAAAAATTCTTTTATTTCTTTTTATTGTTCTACATGCAAACTTGGTAAAAGTAAATTTTACCCTTTCTACATAATGCATCTTGTGCAAATCATTGTTTTGACATTATTCATAGTAATGTTCGAGGGATTTCACCTGTTGTTTCTGTTATAAGTATTTTATTACTTTCATAGATGACTATAGTAGATTTACTTGAGTATATTTTCTTTGGTTTAAGACAAAAGTTTTCTCTATTTTTAAATCTTTTGTATCCTTTCTTAAGACTTATTCTCGGCTCACATAAAAGTCCTAATATCGGATTCTAGAGAAGAATATATGTCTAATGAATTTCACAACTTTCTTCAAAATGAGGGGATCATATCTCAATGTTCTTATCCATCCACACCATAACAAAATGTTATTGCCGAAAGAAAGAACCATCACCTTCTTGATGTTGTACGCACTCTTCTATTTGAATCATCTATTCCTCCTTATTTTTGGTGTGAAACACTTTCTACTATTGTTCACTTAATAAATAGGTTACATTCTCCTACTCTACATAATGTTTCTCCATTTTTTAAGATGTTTGGACATTCGCCTTCATATTCTGATCTTTGTCTTTTTTCTTGTGTTTGTTTTGTGCATCTTCCTATTCATAAATGTAACAAACTAACTGCCCAATCTGTTAAGTGTGTTTTTCTAGGATATGTTCTTACTCTAAAAGGGTATGTTTGTTATGATCCTCATTCTTGTCACATTAGAGTTTTCAGGAATGTGATTTTCTTTGAAAATCGATATTTTTTCCCATCATATGTTGCACCATCATCTTCTTTTTTATCTCTTATGCCACATTTTTCAAATTCTTCACAAATTGTGGAAAGGTTCAAGCTTAGCTTTGTGTGTCACTATCATCCTAGTACCCTTCACGACTCTACCCTAACTCTTGACCTTGTCATTGCTTCTGCAATATATCAAGTCACTACTCTTACACTAGATTCTGTCACGTTTATCCTACCTTTTCGTCGGTCCACTCGATTATCTAAATCCTTTGATTGGTATGGTTTTTTTACACTTGTATCTTTGTCAACTACCTTGTCTTCCATTTATATTTCTTCTAGCTATGGAACATGAATGTTGGAAAAAGGCAATTCAGGAAGAACTACAGGCACTTCAAGAAAATCACACTTAGGACATTGTGTGTTGTCCTCCCACGGTTAAACATATTGGAAGTAAATGAGTTTTCTCCATCAAACTTTGCTCTGGTGGCTCTTTGGATCACTACAAAGCTCGATTAGTGGCTCTTGGTAATAGACAAGAATATGACATTGATTATGAGGAGACATTTGCTCTTGTTGTCAAGATGACTACAATTCAGACTATCCTCACTATTACTACTTCTCAATCTTGGTCATTGCATCAAATGGATGTGAAGAATGTTTTCCTTCATAGTGATCTTAAAGAAGAAATTTACATTAAACTTTCCTCTAGTATGACTTCTTCTTTTACTTATGTTTGTAAACTACGACGTTCTTTGTATGGGCTTAGACAGATTCCTCGGGTATGGTTTGAGAAGTTTCATACTACGCTCCTTAAGTTCTCTTTCACACAAAGTCAATATGATTATTCTCTCTTCTTTCACATGTCTTCCACGGTATAGTTCTCATTTTGGTTTATGTGGATGATCTCATCATTACGGGAACTGATAATGGATTAATTAATTACTAAGGTGCAAGTTGAACTATATGTAACATTTCACATGAAAGATCTTGGACAACTCATATTTTTTATGATTAGAGATACATCATCGATCCAATAACATCTTTTTAAACCAACAAAAGTGTTGAAATATGGGTGTAAATATTGCACATTTAATGTACAATAAATATAGATTTGTTTGTAAGAAATCCCTAAAATTAAGGGATTTTGATTAGAAGTTTATTTGGAATATTTGCTCCTGATTTAGAATCTTTATTTCAGGAGATTTATTTTATTTTATTAGGATTTAGTTTTTTCCTTTAAATATTCATGTATTGTTACTTTTTCAAAATCAAGAAAAAGTAATTCTATAATTATTGCTTATTGTCTACTCATTTTCACATGCTATCAGTGTTCTAGGTTTTTTCGTGGAGTCCTGGTCTCTATTTTTATCATCTATGGCCTTCATTGTCATTTTATCTTTCAGAATATTGTAGTCTTAATTGTTGCAATTTTACCATAATAGTTTTTATTGTTGTTTTTCTCGTTGTAAAATCACCCATTAGACAGTTGGTTGCTGATTTACATCTCCATGATGTTTGATCCAAATGCAATTGGGAAACTCCATGGCAATAGAGTGTCATACAGATTAAATGAGAAACCCTCTGAATCATGTTCTCTTGCTTTCTCAGGTAATGTTTTTTGCATGAGTGACTCAGATAATTGTAACTCTTGGATTGTGGATTTTGAAGCTACAGATCATATGACATACTCATCTCATCGCTTTCATTCTTATACTCCATCTCCAAGTAATAGAAAAATTGTTGTTGTCAATGGCTTTGTAGCCACATTTGTAGGATATGGAGATATCTATTTATCCTCCAAATTTATTCTTAAAAATGTTCTACATGTCCCAAAAAAATCAACAAGTCTTATCTCCATAAAAAGACTAACGAATGACCTTAACTGCCTTGTAATGTTTTTCCCATCTTCGTGTGTTTTTCAGGAACAGTACTCGGGGAGGAGGATTAGACTTGCTAAGGAAAGAAATGGACTCTACTACCTTGAACTATCTCAAGAATCCAAAGTTGACCAACCTATGTCTTTACTTAGTGTATCAAAAGAAGACACTCTTTGATTGTACCACTTTCGGTTAGGACATCCATAATTTTCTGTTTTAAAAAATTATGTTTCCCCATTTATTTGAAAATATAGATACCTCAAAACTACATTGTGAGACTTGTGAATTAGCTAAACACATTCGTGTATCTTTTCCTGTTAGTAATAATAGAAGTTCACAACCTTTCCAATTAATCTGTAGTGATGTATGGGGATCATCTACTATACCTAATATTTCTAGGGCCCGTTGGTTTGTAACCTATATTGATGATTGCACTAGAGTTACTTGGCTCTATTTGCTTAAACAAAAATCTGATGTGAGCACTGTCATTTCTAATTTTCATTCAATGATTCAAAATCAATTTGGGGTCAGTATAACCAAACTGTATTTACCTTTTTTTAATCCAAATGAATCATTCATGACTCTTTATGTGTCTATACTTCCTAAAAGAATGAAGTGGCAGAGAGGAAAAATAGACACTTACTTAACACTACCCGAGCACTTCTCTTTCAAAGGAAAGTTCCAAAATATTATTGGGGAGAAATTGTCCTTACTGCTGCATATATGATAAATAGACTTCCCTCACATATTTTAGAGAATAAAAGTCCACTTGAAACCCTAAACAATTTTTTTCCCTTATATTAAGATATCAAATGGTCTCATTCCTGGAATATTTGGGTGCACAACTTTCGTACATATCTATAACTAAAATAGAGACAAACTTGATCCCCGGGCTATTAGGTGTGTTTTTCTTGGTTATTCACCAACTAAAAAAAGTTATAAGTGTTATGACCCTTCATCTAAAAAGTCTTATATCTCCATTGATGTTACCTTCACTGAAACTAAATCCTTTTTCTCCAATACTGGCTCCCAAGAAGTTTTTTCTGAAGATTGTGATGATAATCTTGAACTCTTTTGTTTTATCATATTCTCCAACTGAAACCTCAAAAAATAAATCTACAGTTGAGAAAATTAATTCTGAGGTAGAATTAGAAACTGAAAATGATAATATCACTGATGTCACTGAATTACAACTAGAAAATACTATTACAGTTAGAGATTCAACCCCAAGATTCAACAATGTCTACACAAGAAGAAAGAACATTTCAAACATGTAGCAAGTCCATGAATCCAATCCAAGTTATGAACCTAAAATTACAGATAGAGCTAAACCAGAAAATGAGAATACTTCCAACTCTTCAAATGACCTCGATCTTCCAATAACCATAAGAAAAGGTACTAGAAACTGCACAAAACAATCTCTCTATCCTTTGTCAAATTATGTTTCTCTACATAAATTATCGGATAACCATAAAAGGTTCATTGTTAGTTTGAATTCTATTATTATCCCTAACACTGTTACTAAAACTTTGACAAGAAAAGAATAGAGAGATGCCATGAAAGTAAAAATGGATGCATTGGAGAAAAGTGGTACTTGGGAAATTGTTGACAAACCCAAATAAAAGAATATTGTTGATTGCAAACGGAAATTCACTGTAAAGTATAAGGCTGATGGGTGGTCCATTGAAAGGTGTAAAGAGAGGTTAGTTGCTAAGGGATACACTCCAGTTTATGGAATAGACTACCAAGAGACTTTTGCATGAATTGCTAAAATGAATACTGTAAGAATTATTTTATCCTTAACTACTCACTTTGATTGGAAACTTCTGTAATATGATATTAAAAAAAATGTCTTTCTCCATGGAGATCTAGAAGAAGAATTTTACATGAATATTCCACCTGGGTTTGAAGGAGACAGAAAAAAAAAGGTTTGCAAACTGGAAAAAAAAACTCTTTATGAATTGAAACAATCCCCTAGGGCTTGGTTTGGAAGATTCACCAAAGTTATGAAGGGATTTGACTACAAACAAAGTCGAGGAGATCACACTTTCTTTATTAAACATTCAGAGAAATAGGGGGTAACAATCTTTCTAGTTTATGTTGCTGATATTATAGTGACTAGAAATGATGAAAAGGAGAAGGAAGAATTAAAACAAAGACTAGTCCAGGAATTTGAACTAAAGGAACTAGGAAGATTGCAGTATTTTTTAGGCATTGAAGTAGCCTACTCTAATCGGGGAATTTTCATATCCCAGTAAAAATATATAACTGATTTGTCAGCAGAAACTGGAAAAATTAGGTGCAAACCAGTATCAACTCTAATGGATCCTAATCACAAGTTATGTAAGGCTGAAGAGAAACCAGCAGTAGACAAAAAAGATGTATCAGAGATTGGCTGTAATATTAATATATTTGGCTCACTCACGACCCCCGACATTGCTCATTTAGTGAGTGTTATAAGTCAATTTATGCATGAACCAAAGGAATCTCATCTTTAAGCAGCTTATAGAATTTTACATTACTTGAATGACAATCCTGGAAAGGGGATACTGTTCAAAAGAGATGGAGACTAACTCTTGAAGCCTATACTGATGCATATTATGCAAGTTCTCTTGTTGATAGAAGATCAACAACTGGATATTATACTTTTCTAGGTGGGAACTTAGTGACATGGAGAAGCAAAAAAAAAAAATAGAATGTAGTGACAAGATCATCGGCTGAATCAGAATTCAGGTCCATAGCACAAGGGTTATGTGAGTTATTATGTCTAAAAATTATCTTACATGACTTGAAGATTAATTTGGAGGGACCCATGAAACTCTATTATGATAACAAGTCAACAATAAACATTGCACATAATCCCATTCAGCATGATAAAACAAAACATATTGAAATAGATAGACACTTCATTAAGGAGAAATTAGAAGAAGATTTAATATGCATGTCATACATTCCATCCAAGTAACAAGTGGTTGATGTGCTGACAAAAGAACTTAATACTTCATATTTTCATAATTTCATAACCAAGTTGGGAATGAAAGATATTTATTCCTCAACTTGAGAGGGTGTGTTGAAATATGGGTGTAAATATTGCACATTTAATGTACAATAAATATATATTTGTTTGTAAGAAATTCTTAAAATTAAGGGATTTTGATTAGGAGTTTATTTGAAATATTTGCTCTTGATTTAGAGTCTTTATTTTTAGAGATTTATTTTCTTTATTTCAGGAGATTTATTTTTTTTTATTAATATTTAATTTTTTCTTTTAAATACTCATGTATTGTTACTTTTTCAAAATCAAGAAAAGTAATTTCATAAGTATTGCTTATTGTTTACTCATTTTCACAATACATTCTAAATTTGATCAATTTGACAGGTTTAGATGAAACTACTTTAGTTGATACTCCTATATTACACACAGGGAAAGATGAATGAGATCTTTTGTCAGATCCAACTCTCTATTGGCGTTTGATAGGTAATCTTATATACCTAACAACAACTAGACCTGACATTTCATATGTTGTTCACCAAGTCAGCTAGTTTATATCTTCTCCTCGACATCTTCATTTTGTTGTTGTTCGTCGTATTATCCACTATTTTATAGGATCACCTACACGTGGGTTATTTTGTCCGAAAAACTCATGGTTAAAGCTTATGGCATACAACAATGTCAATTAGGCAGGTTGTCAAGATACTCGTAGGTCTACTACAAGTTGGTGTATGTTTCTTGGTGGTGCCTTAATTTCTTGGAAATGTAAAAAGTAAAATCCAAGATCGTGTTTCTAAATCTTCTATTGAGGTTGTGTGATTACATAGTCTTTTAGAGCAGTTTGACTTTTTACAACCTAACCCTACACCTCTTCATGTTGATAATACAAGTGTTGTGTTATTCAAAATTGCTGTAAATCCCATGTTCCATGAACGTACCAAGCATATTGAAGTGGATTGTCATTATATTAGGGAAGCCTTGACCAACAATGTTATCTCTCTCTTACATCTCCATACATCTTCAAGTTGCTGATATATTTACGAAAATTATGATTAGACATTACTATCAGTTTCTTGTTGCAAATTGTTACTGATTGACTTATCATCATCAATTCGAGAGGGAATGTTAATCTGTATACATATATTTTATTACCTGTCTTTAATAGATTATTTTATACTTTTTATAGACTAGCTGTTAGGAATATCCAGTAATTACTCTTGTAATAGAAAATCTCCTATAATATCTCTTTTAATTGTAAATTCCCAATAATCATCTGTGATATTAATGTAAAAGATATGTTATGCAGCATATTTAAGAAAGGAAGGCTGAAGAATACAATCAAGCTTTTTTAAAAAGATCGTGTCATACTATAATATGTTTGTTTTTGCTTTGATATTGTGACAATTTGATTAGTTTGGACAATAGTTTAATCATGCCAACAAACAATCATAAACAGAATGACTTGATTTGTTGCACATTTGACAAAGATAAAATTCTGATTTGAAGAAGTATTTAATCTGAAATGTATAGAATCTTGATTCGAATATCTGTCATAGTTGGACGATAAGTAGAAGATCCTCTAGTTGGAAAATGTCCACCCACCATGATGATGTAAAGGAATCAATCGTGATTTATTATGAAACGGTTGTGGTTGTTGCCATTGTGTAGCAGTAATGTTAGCTTGTATGGGATAAGAATCAGATAACTTGTGTTTTTCAATTCTTTCTTCTTTAGCCAAGAGGAGGGCTTCAATTTCCTCCATTGTATATGGTTCTAATCGGGATATGATGGCAATAATAAAGTGATCATATTCTTCAAGTAATCCATCAAGGAGCGCTTCTATATGATCTTCTACAATTACTGAAGATCTAACAACTATGAGAGTATCAACAATCTTTTTTATGTCAAAGATATATTGACTTACATATTTGTCATTCTTGTAACTTATGAGTTGAACCTTTAACTTCTTGATTTTTGCTCTAGTGTGCTCAGTAAAATATACATTCAATTTTTTCCAAACTTGATTGGCTATAGAGAGACCCGCCATTTTAGTGAGAATAGGGTTGGTCATAGAGGCAAGGAGTCATGTAACTATCAATTGATTTCAAGCTTGAGGAAGATGGGTATAGTAAATGTGTATGGAGTGAATTTAGCGGAAGCAAAAAAAAATTCTCGTGCTGAGACAGAGAAACAGATAAGAGGTTGTGAAATTCATTATTAGATCTTTGTAGCTTTGATTACCATGTTAGAGTAGAAGGAGAAGAAGAGAAAGACATAAAAGGAGCACTGAAATATGCTCTACAAAACGTGCATTTCTGATATAAAAACATGGTATATATATAGATAAAAGGAGAGACTGTTATGGTAGTAGTTATGATAAAAATATAGTTTAGAGTAACTGTATCTGTCTTGACAAAGAGAAAATGAAGGATGTTCGGAGAGTTGAAGAATATAAGGGCAATTTCATATATAAAAAAGTATTGTATTATGAGAAATTTTATTTATGTAAGATGAAGGAATGAAATAGAAAGAGATAATGCGAGAGAAGGAGATAATGAGAGTAATTAACAATAGATAATAAGAGTTTAATGAGTTCATTTAGGAGATGTGAGTGTCGGATATCCCAGTCATAGAAAGAAAATTTACATGTTTATAGAGCTAATAGTAAGACCATAACTCATATTGATAGAGTTTTAGTATCTAAAGAATGGTTGAAAAGTTTAGTAAGCAAATATACAACAAGTAATGGAAATAAACTTTTTCTTACTATTGTCCATTATTTTTAATAATGTTCAGGAGACATATAGTGAAAAAAATGAGTTAACAAGTTAAACATGAAAAAAAAAAGATTAAAAATTATTTAAGTTTATATTTTTTATAACTTCTTTTATTAAATAATTTCTTTCTCTAAATTTAGTTTATTTATTCGAAAATTAGATAACATATAAACTTAAAAAAGTTATTTTTCTTTATTTCCAATAATCTTAACTTAAAAAATATTAGTTAGAAGTTAAATTATTTATCCGTTCAAAATTATAATTAAATAAAATTTTTTTTATACTTTTTTATTTTTTCAAATTTTAAAACTGTAAAATTTCCTTAATTAATCTCTAAATAGAATAAAAAAAATATTTATAATAAGATAAAACATTTTTATAAAAATATAAATTTTTATTTATAATATTTAAAAAAATTATTAAATTTATTTTATCATATTTTTCATAATATTATCCTTGTTACCATTTATATGTTGGTATTTATATGTTGGTATGGTATTTCTTTATGATTAATTAAGGAATACAATTAATTTATGTTTTTAAATATTTAATCTGTTGCAAATTTAATTTTATCGTAATTCCTTTCTTTTTATTCTTCAACAATTCAGCATCATTCCCTTTAATATATGCTATCAAACTATATATTTAAATTAAAACGAATCAATTATTAAATTTGAAATATATTTTAATTTTATACTATTAAAATATAAATAAATTAAAAATATCCTTCCATTTTAAATCATTCCTCGTTTATATAATTTAATAACATAATATGTGTATCATTGAACGCACTAGAAAAACATTTTTTTAATTAAATAATATTATTGGATTTTATTTTTATTATTTTAACTAATTTTCTTGTATTTGTTTTACTTTATCTATTCTGTAGTGAAATGGAAGAAATTCTATTGGGTCTCTATTTGATACTAATTCTCAAATTTTTATTGTATAAAACATTAATTAATATGTATATTGGAGATGTTAATTATAAAATATTTTATTTTATAATATATAAATTAAAATATATTGTAGAAAATAATGAGATAGGTAAGTGGATCTACTTTGAAGAATCTTGCAAGTAACAATAAGATTCTTGATGTGGTAATTAATATGAAAGCATGAATGAAACATAAATGTGGTTCCTTTTACCAACAATAATGACACAATTTATCCGACAACATCATTAATGCAGATATTTTTTTCTTTCAATATCAACCATTAATTCAATCATAATTGGTTACCCAACTTTTCGTCCTCATTTATTGTGTCCGTTCCACTACCTTATATTACAGTGGATATTAAAATTTTTTTTTTTTAACTTCTCTTTACTAGTTTTATTTTTAATTTTTTATAAGTATATAATTTTAATTATTTTTATATTTAAAATTAATATTTAATAATAAATTTTAAACTTTTTTTTATTATCATAAAATTAATAAAATAATTAAATTCACATATTTTTTAAATTTGAGATCAATTAATTAATTTTTAAAATATAGTATCAAAATTAAATTTGATGAAAAATAAAAAATACAATTATGCCTAGAAAATATTACTTACATATTTTTGGTTTTGATAAATTAACCAATTTTGCTTTTGTCCAAAACCCCCCCGATTTGTTCGCTGTTTAAAACCTTACCAAAACCATTTTTAGGATGAAAACAAAATTAAAGATTTATCAAAGCGAAAAACTTAAAAACTATTAAAAGCTAAAAAAATTAAGTTAATAATATAATATTCAATATTATTGTAGTTAAATTGTTGTATAAATATCAATTGAAATATTATATTTGATTAAAACATACTAAATAAATATGAACATTTTTAAATAATAATATAGGTTAAAATTGAGTTATATTCTTCTAATTTAGATGATAATGGGTGCTGTTATTACTGTTAAATGAAGGAGATATATATCGGATCATTAAATATAAATTTAAATAATTATCTATTTTTTCATAAAAAAGAATATCCTTTCATAATATTTATATTTAATAATATTTATTTACGATCTATAATTTCTATTTAAATATAATTATACTTATTAGGTGTTGATTACAAATAGTAATGACATTATCACATTTTATTAAAATTTCAAATACTTCCTGAATAGAAATTCTAATACATTTACTACATTATTATTTGAATTAGTTTTACATTAAATATTTATTCAAACTTTAATTTTAAGATTATTCTCATTAAGTATGATATCAGATATTAAAATTAATTTTAAATCAGTTATTAAATTTAAAATGAATTTTAATTTATACTAAAAATATACATAAATTTAAAACATTCAAGTAGTTCAGCAACACATCTACACCAGAAACAATCTAGATTAAGTCATGTTGAAATGAGATTAAAAAGGTAAACATTTCTTTTAAAAATGTATACATATAAAAATATCGTTTCTATCGTTGCACATTAACACCCTAAAAAATAAAGTTTATAACAAGTTTTGTTTATATAAACCAACCTAAACTGATTCAAATAAAACATAAAACATCTTAAACGAAACTGATAATATTTTTAATAACATTTTAGATATATATCAATTTTCCTTAACAATTCATTTCAAAACTCTCAATTTTATATCCTAAACCCTAAACATTATCATATCTATAAAAATAATTTAAAATTTATTTTAATTTATTTCTCTTTTAAATTTAAATTTATATATATATATATATATTACATATAAACCTTAATATTTTTATTTCATAATTATTTAATTTTATAATGATTTAATTTTATAATTATAATATAATATTTAAAAAAAAAAAACTTATATCCCTAAATTATGTCATTTATAACACGAGCAACAAGCTGCTACCTGTAAAAACATTGCTTATAAACTAAATAAAGACCATAAAACTTTTAAACTATTTCTAATAAATATTTTTTAAGTAATTTCTTAAAATAAAATAAAAAATTTAGCTAATTTCTTATAAAATAGTTATTGGAAAAATTTTAACTATAAATATTAAATTTTCAATCTAAAATTACAAAGAGAAAAAAGAAAATAATAATTTTTCTAATATTAAACATCCAACAAATAAAAAATATAAATATATAAAGTTTTTGAAAATTTTTATTATTAAAGTAAAATATATAAATTTCTTATAAGTGACGTAAAATTTTAAAACATCATTTTATATATATTAAAAATTTAATTTATTTCATTGAAAATGATCTTGTATAACTTACTTTCCCTATATTTTAAAATATTATTTTATTTATAAAATAGATAAAATTTGATCATTAAAAAAATTAGAAAATAACTTATCTTAAAATAAACAGAGACAAACACATAAAAAATTAAAATCTATTTATTTTACTAGAAAAATAAAGAAAATAAAAACAAACTCATCTAAAATGTGAATATATATATATATATATAAAAATTAAAACATCATAAGAAAATGTGAAAATTTTTGAATGAAATAATATAGTTAAAAAATATATATGTAATTTATTTTTTCTTTTTAATATTATGAAAATCAACTATCTAAACCAATATCTGGTGAATAAAAAAAATAATAAAATACAACTTTAACTCTTTTTTTTTTTGAAAAAACAAACAAAAAATACTAACTATTTTTTTATTCTACACATAAAATTATTATAATAATAATAATTAAAAATCTATAAATGTATTTTACTTTATATTTTAACATTATAAAATTAATATTATACAACTTTTAAATATTATTGGTGTATAATTATCAAAATAATTTTATTAATACCAATCCAATCCCAATGGAAAACCAATAGTACCGATCCGAATTTAAAAGAAGAACAATACAGACATTAGAAAAACTAAGAACCAAAAAGTTGACAGAAATTAATTACCTAGTGCAACACACTGTTATTTTAATTTTAAAAGCAGTTAAAATTTAAGAACAAGGTTTCAAAGCGATTAGAAAAGTCGACAAATTATCCTTTTGCTCCCAAGAGACTAAGCTCTCTTTGTCACTATCACCATTATCACCAAAACTGCCAAACCTATGAAGGTTCCTCCCATGTAATTTGATTTACTCTTCCCATCAGCATCAGCATCACCAGCCATTTTCTGAGTATCAGGTGATGGGAATATGTTCTGAAGGAAACCAGACACCCTACTTACCAATTCAGTAACTGTAAGTTTGAAGTCCTCCAGAAGACCCATGAAATCCAAAAACACGCTTCCCGAATGAGACTCGGCCGTCAATTCCATTTTTTCAGGTGTTTCAATTGTTTCAGAAGCACAAGTTGATAACTTTTCCACTTCCTCAGTAGCTTCCTCAGCTCCAAAATCAGTCACTGCAGCACAATTTGCATTAATATCCAACACATAAGAATGGATCCTATCACTGAGTATTCACATGATTATATAATTTTAAAATGGTGTCTATTGTTCTCTTCTTATGCGCTGTTTGGTTAAACTTTAAATTGAAATATGGCTTCAGTTATTAAACTTCTGAGATATAGATACAATTTTCATATGATATTCAGTTTTACGTTTTGTATTTTTTTTAAAAAAGAAACCAGTTTCAAGTTTTATTGAGTTTTAAAGAAGTTTTATCCTACAAAACAATTACCATCAAATAGGAATTAGGATTACCTGTCTGTTGTGATTGGAAGAACCTGCAGACAGCAGGATTTTCCATGACTGCATTCCATACATTTGGATCAGCAGCAAGTGAAGCCACAACAGTCTGGTTGAAACCAAAGACAAGTGAATTATATCTACTAATTCAATAAATGAACCTATACCTTCATTAGATAAGCATTTTTAGATATTGTGCACAAATCGAGATTGCTTAAGAGACTGTAAATTTGACTTAAAACAACATCAGATCACCTGCGCTTCATGACTTGTGCTAAGCAAATGAAAAGCCTGAATAGCATGCTTTGGAACTAAAGGATTTGAAATAGCATCAATGACACAAGATCTGTTCACTGGCTCATAAAGAGTAGGAGACAGAGTAGAGACTTCACCACCAGGAGATGAATATGTTGAAGAATCAGGAGAAAGATATACTCTGAAAAACAATAAACATGATAGAGATAAGTATCACCAGATTCAATATATCCCACAATGTTTATTATGTGCACCTGAAAACGTTCTCCACCTGAAAGAAGCAGTAAGGTTCAAAACACAAAATCAACATAACCATTCTTCCCCATGATTAGGGAATTCGTATGATATAACTTCATCCAGCAATAACTTCTTCAAGACCAAAACAAAATACTGGGATTGAACTGATGACAGAGACAATGAACAAGAACATTTTTGGATAACTGTAGCACTCATTCCAAAACTTCATTGAGAACAATACACACAAGAAGTATCCCTCTTTAAAAATGTGTTCCATGTCCAAAGTAGGTTCAAAATCGTTATTCAAACATGCACCATGTCAGTATACTTAAAAATTATCCTTTTATTCTCTATAGTCGGTTTAAAACCCTTAGTTTATTGCCAACCATAAAGTAAAATTCACGCTAAAATGGAAACCTTTAGAAAAACCCAGCACACTATAATCAAAACAGACTTCAAAACAGAAATTAAAACCAAAAATGCACAAAATCAAGACAATAAAATAAATTAAATTAAATTTATAGCACAACTATCGTCATCAATTAAAAGGAAAATCAATATACTGATCAATAGCGTCCTTCAATTCTGTGGTGGCTTCCTTAGCTTCCTCCAAAGTGGGGGCAGAACCGAACACCATTCTCGGCACAACCAAATCACCATCGTCGGCGAAGTCCCAGTCGTCCCAGGGAGCCGCCGCCTGCAGCGGCGAAACCTCAGCAGTCTTCGCTCCCTGCGACGACACTCCGGCGACCGACGAGGATCGCGACGCGTTGCGGACCGATTGCTCGGTCGGGAGCGCCGCCGTTGAGCCCCGGAGACCCGACCTGGAGACGCCAATTCCGGCCATCTTCGCCGCCGCCCTCATAGCTCCACCGCCACCCATTGGTTCAATCAGTGAGTCTTCCGCTTTGGGAAAAAAACCGCTATATGAGTGAAATCGCTTCCTTAGTTTACACGTTTAAGCAGTGCTGTGGATAATAATGGATGCGACGTGGCACTGCCAAAATGATCGCATAGATTTTTGTGCCAAAATTGTTAATAGTTTATCCTTTTGCACTAACAATAATAACAATAATATATATATATATATATATCTTTATTTCTCTAATAAAAATAAATGCAAATTGATTTGAAAGAATCCAACAATCGATAAAAAATGATATTTTTTCCATTATTGTTTGCATGACTGATCGAATCAGATTTTATTTTTTTCTATAGTATTTGTAAAATGGAATTTATCGCTATTGCTTATTGTATGATTTTTGGACACATTTGTTATGTATGGGAAGTGTTTGATATATTTTGAAAGTGTTTGGTTTAATTGGGTTCGTTTTATTTGATTATTTTGGGATCATTTTTTATGAGGTAAGTGATTACTTATAGGAGTGTCGTGTTCTCAATTAATTGATATTAGAAAATTTCAAGCATGCCTCATAAATTTTTAACTCCTTTTGAATTTTATACGTAAAAATATTTTATTTCCCATTAAAAAATACTTTCCCTCACTATAGAATTCTGCCTCAGCTCAACCAAACAATTGTCTTAATGAATAAACTTATTTTTAGTATATAATAATTAATTATTCACCCTTGTTGTAGTTGATTATAATAATTAGGCCCTTTTTTTTTTGTTATTTTTAGATTTGGAACTTACTTAATATTGGTTCTTTACTAATTGTTCCTACTTCTCTTTCACATTCCAACCAAAAAAGATGTTTTATAAAACTTTTTTTTAAATTAATTGTAATATTTAAAACATTTTATGAAATACTATCATAAAACAGTTTACACTTCTCCTCCTGTGTTCAAAAGCATCATCACAAAGGAAATGTCTCTAGATATTGATGTATAAAATTTTATAGTGGTAAAATGCTTAGTTTATATATGGGATTTGTTTGACTTAAGAGTTTGAAAGTTTGAAAATAATTTTGACCAGGTTTTTAAAGATTTTGAACTATAACTTTGTAATGAAGATATTTAGAAAGGAACTTTATTAGAAGAAATATAAAATTAATGTGTCTTATGGTAAGTTTGTCAATAATAAATTAATTTTTATAGTGTTGATCATGAGTTGAGAACATACCTTTCCATTAATTCACAAGTTATAATAGTATATTAAAATTTATGAATGATATATTTTTGGTTTTGAAACGAGTTAAATGATTGTATGAAATATGTTAAAGGATGGTATGAAAGTGTTATTGATTTTGAAGTTTACATTATCAAAGGATATAATGTTAAAAATGCATTATTGGATCTAGAAGCATATTTGGTGTATTATTGTTGTTTTCAAACTTTTATGATTATGATACTGAGTTTTGTTTGAATTTCTTTTTGAGTTTGTAATATGTTTTCTTCTTGATTTATAAGTTGAGATGAGAAAAATATAGTTGTATTGATATGAATGTGAAAATATTAAACAAAACATGTATTTTTCATTCGTTCTAATGATTTTCGCCAAAACAATAGGTTTTCGCTTAAGGAAAAGTGTGACGGTAGAAGAGGTGGTCTTTGGTAGCGATTCACTTAAGTGAAAGTCATGGCAATAATCTTTTCACTTGAATGAAGAGTGAGTCACTCAAGTAAAAATGTTCCAAATGAGAAAGAATGGTCCTGACTATTAGGTTAAGGATTTATGCGTCTTTTTCATTTATATGTTATTTAACCTTCCCATTTCTACCCAATGTGGGATTTCAACTCAACTTGAACTTTAACACCGACATATTTTTCACTCAAACGAGAGTTATTCACTCAAGTAAAAAAATCATAGGAGAAATATGGTTCCAAATTTCATTTTCTCTCGAGAGATATGCTTGATCAACTAACCAACGATGGACAATAATGTTATGATTTAAAACAAAATGATTAGTAAAAATTATGAGTTAATATTCAAGGATTCTATGTTATAATGTGTGATATGTATGTGATTTAAAAGAAAGTATTTTTAAAATTATTAGGTTTATACCTAATAGAAAAATGAGATATGTGTGGTAGAGGTGAGTCGATAGGGTTGGTGTCCATAATTAGTCAAGTTATTGTGTGGGCAAGCTAAGCTGAGTTAGGAATCAAATAACAATATAAGAACTCACAACTAAAATAAAAGATAAAAAAAGGAGAAAAGATAACTCGCAAAAATAATAATGTAATTTAAAGAAAGAAAATTACAACTTCTTTCTCTATAAATTTAATGAGGAAACAATAACATAATCTCTTGGAAATAAAGAAAAATAACTACTAAGAGAACTTTAAAGGGGAAACTATTTTTTTTTCTCAACTTTTCTCTTAAATACTAAAGTAATAGAAAAGAAAAGGAAGTGATTATGAGATTATTTATAAAGAAAATATTATGCTCCTTTTATAATAAGAAAAGTAGGTACTAAGATAAATTTTTCCCGATGTAGGACTTCTTTCTTACATTCTCCCACTTAAAAATTTTGATTAAATTAACTAAATCTTCACACCATGTTTTATTCTTTGTCATCCATATTGTTTATTTTTCTAATAGGCCATAATAGGATCAACTTCATATAAACTTGTCAACACTAACCAACTTTTTCATAACATCTGTTAGGTTTTCTTCAGTGTGAATCTTTTATATATTCACACTTCTTTCTTCCATTACATCTTGAATAAAATGATATCTTATACTTATTTTTTTAGTCTTCGAATGAAAGAAAGGATTCCTTATAATGTGAAAGGCACTTAATTATCACAATACATAACAATATTTTATGTGTCCAAGTTTCTCTATTATCCTTTTAACCCAAATAGCTTTCTCACATGCTTTGGTGATTATCATGTACTCAATTTTTATAGTAGACAAATATACAACATCCTATAACTTAGATAACCAACTTACTTTCCCTCCTATAAGTGTAAACACATAACCAGTAGTAGATTCCCTTTAATCTAGATCACTTGCAAAATCTGAATTAACATAGCCTTTGACAACTAGTTCTAATCCTCCATAACATAATGCAACACTTGAGGTTACTTTGATGTATCTAAGGATCCTCTTAATAACACTTCAATGCTCTCTACTAATATTTTCCATGAATTTACTAATCACTCTCACTACTTGTAGAATGTTTGGTTATGTACAAATCATGACATACATAAGACTTCTCACTACTGATGCATACAGTACTTAAGACATTTTTATCCTCTATGTTCATTACTAAGACTCATAATTGAGGATAATTTACAATTGATATGAAGTGAGATGAAAATTATCTTGCAATCTTGAATGTTGAAGCATAGTAAGATTTTTAATAAATAATTCTTTTAAGAAAGTAAAACCTTCTTATCTTTTCTCTCTCAATGAATTTGCATCCCAAAAATTTTGTCTATTGGTCCTAAATTATGTCAAACTCCCTAGTCAATTGTGCCTTTAATTCTTAGATTCAATCATTTTTTGGACTAACATGTCATCCATGTACAATAGTAAGATGACAAAAACATTCTCATTAAAACCTATTGTAATAGGAACAATGATCTAAACTCAATCTGTTATAACCAAGGCTAATAATGAAGGAATCAAATATCTTGTATCAATACATGAGTGCCTGCTTTAGATTATATAGAGATTTGACCAACCTGTAAATCAATTTTTTTGGTTCTTTAAAGCCTTTTAGTTGAGGCATATATATTTCTTTTTCAAATTCTCCATGAAGAAAAGTTGTTTTTATATCTAATTGTTCAATATGTAAATTAAGTGCAACACCACATACTTAGAACAACTGGAAAGAATGTTTCATTGAAGTTAATGTCTTCTTTCTGGATATATTCTTTTACCACCAATCTAGCACAATATTGTTCCACTTGATCGTTGTCATTTCTCTTAATCTTATAGACTTATTTATAACCATTTTTTTTTTTTACTTTTTAGAAGTTCAATAAGTTTTTATATCTTTTTTCTATGAAAAGTCTCAATTTCTTTTTTTGCATTGGAATCATCCATATAGAAGCAAATTTGTAAGAATAAAATGGACTAAAAAAATATATTTATATATAGGTTCAATCATACTCACTTTAATTATAACTAACAAAAATGAGAATACTTATGGTTAGATAAAAATTCAATGTGGAATTTTTCCATCGCCATGTAAACATAAAAAGATTTTTCTAGCAAAATTAAAATAATTTATATAAATATACACGAGTATACTATTTATTTAATATACATATCATTATTTTTCCAAAGTTTAAGTAAGAACTTTAACATTAAAATATATACATAGTAATCCATCAAAATAAAGATGGATAATATAACAAAACATCAAATTCATAATAGTCCCTTAATTCAAGTTCCTACGGAACTATGCTAATTGAAATTTAAAACAGGATCTAAAAGGGAATTTTCCTTGTAAAGAGTTTCAAACACCTCCATTTTATCAAATGAAAGATCGAAGAGTGAAATGATTATTTTATTAACCGTTGCTTAAGCTATGGCCATCCTCTCTCCCATAAATCTTATGGGTAGTATGGCTTTGTCATGTTAGTAAACTAAAATATGTATCTTAGAGGTTTAGAGGGTCTTACCCTTCCTTTATATATCTCATGGGTATTTTTTTTTTTTTGTTACTTTCAAAATAAAAGGACACACTATAAGAAATATGCGCATCTATGGAAACAATAGAATTTGATTCATCTAAAATTGAGATTACATGATATTTATAAAATCTTACTTATTGGTGTTCTTTGAATAAATCATTAATATTATAGTTATACTACACCTCTACTAACTTAAGGTTTCATAGAGGGCTCGTCATGCTTTTGTCCTAAAATTGTTAGGTATAAAGGTGAGTTTCTTCCCAATCACATTTTATTTGTTAAAAAGCAATTTTCACACAAATAACATTCATAAATTATATATAAGTAATTTAAAATTCATAAAGTTAAACTTAAATATTAATTTTCATTAGTTCTCTTCTCATAATTTCCACCATTTAATTATTATTGGCCTCTAAACACATTACCAACCCACCTCCTTGGTGGTGGTGGTCTTGTGTTGTTGTGCATTAACCACTAATTAGCAATACACTACATAGATACAACGTGTGCATAAGTTCTTTTGACAAAAATTATAGTCAAAGTGCTAGTCAGAAATGGAGTGAGACCATTAAAATTCTTAAACACATTATGTACATAAAGGTTGAACAAACTTTCACCACCCTCTAATTGCTCCTCAGGTCTCAAAGACCTCCTCTAAAATTTATACTCTAATGTACCTCTAAATCTTATCCACACATTTTCTAAAGGTTTCAAATGGTACAATCTTGTACCATCACAGTAACATAGTTTTCTAATCACAATAAATTATTTTATGAACCATCTAAACCTTTATCTTATTCACGTCAGTACTCATTATTATTCCATCAATTTGTAATCAATTACAACTATATCAAATAACAATTCACTTCTTGTAAGGAGAATTTAAATAAATTTTTTTAGAGATATCTAATAGCATAACTACTATATTTATCATATTTTTTCCTTTCAAAATCATATAAATTTCAGCATAGAATAATCAAAATTAATCCAATAATCACTATTATAATAAATTAATACAAATAAGGCTAATTTACAATAAAAAAAATAAGAAAGCAAAATAAATAAATCTCATTGAGCAAAATAGATAAAATTAAAAAAGAATAGCTTCTATCCTAAATTTGCTAAGTGGATTTTAATTGATTGAGTGAATTTTTTTTTAGAATATGTTAAGCGAATTTATGGTAGTGAGCATGTGAGTGTGAATAGTTTTAATCCGTTGAACATAAAATAGTCTAGAAAAGGTTCATATTTCACCTTTAACTCAATTTCAAGATTCCAAATCGACCTAGCATGTTCCTGCAACCAATCAATCATTGAGATATTATATCATTCAAAAATTTCAACAACAAACATGTGCCTTTAAAAGAAAAGAAAAGAAAATTTGTAGACATAACCAACTCCTCTTACCTCAAGGATAACTTCACACTTAAAACGAAATGGAAAAGTGAGCTCTAAAATGATTAATAATATTATTAAAAAAACCAAATAGAAGAACCTTTTCAAGTTTGGAAGCACAAAATAACTAGAGATAGGATAAACAACATTGGTTTGAATGAGACCTACTTAGATAAAGATTGAGAATGATAGAATGGAACAAAGTGAGGTAGAAGAGCAAGAGGATGAAAGAAGAACATATTTTCTCTCTTGTTTTTTGGTACCTTGAGATGAGAAGAGTGAGAATGCAAATGTTGGATGTTGGAGATCTCATATCGCCAAGAGATAAGACCAAAGTAGAGTATATTAGGTGGGTGTAAACCTCACTTCATGAGCCAGTTTTATGAGAATGAATTAGGTTTAAAATCCATTTTTAATATTGAATTATAATCAAATAGCTTCTTTCTTCAATAAACTTTAAGTACAAAGCTTGATAATTTTTCTTCTTTTTTTTTTTTAAAAAAAAAGGTTTTGGGTTAGGTAAAAAAATTCAACAACACTTCAATTTTCTTAATTAATTTTAATTTTAATTAAATTAATATACTTTGAAAAGATAACCTAACTAGATTTTTATCTTAAAGAAATTTAATACTAACATAGAAATTTTTATTTGTAACATATAAATATAATTTTACATCAAAATTTAGGATCTTATTGTAATTATATTTGTACATATCATATATCATATAGACTACAAAATCAAATTATGAGAAGTTGATGAGAGAATTATTAATAGCATGTCCTTAAGTTATAAAATCATAAACCAAGACGAAAAGATCGTTAATAATCATACTTGTGTGTAAAATAAATAGAGTGATACTTGTATTAATTTAGTATTCAGATAGCAAATGTAATATAAATATATTAATTTTTAAATTTGAATATAATAATCAATATCTTTCGAAAGATGTCTATGTTGTAATATATATATGATAGATATGATGAGTTATTGTGACAAGCAATTAAAAAAAGATGACATATGTATGAAAATAAATATTGATTATATTACTTTTAATAAATAATTCATTTTATAAATATTGATTATATTAATTTTTAATAAATAATTCTTTTTTTTTTTAATAATTAGATTTTTTTTATGACTTATAATGATTGTATTTATTATACAACAACATATAATCTTAAAAAAATATTTAAATCATACAAATAATTTAAAAAATTAAAAAATATTTACACAATAAATATAATTATATATTATATTATTGTGTGTTTTTTATATATGAATTACAGTAAAAAAATATTTATATATATAAACATATATTATATGTTATTTTATTTATAAAAATATACTATATTATACTTAGTAACAATTTCTAAAAAAAAAAGTTAAACTTAAAAACCTTTTACAAAATATTTGGAAAAATATAAATTGAATTAAATTTTTATAAAACTGAACTTTTTTTTATAATATTTGAAACCTTTTACAAAATACTATCATAATGTTTGAAATTGAATTTGGAACAACTTGAAATATCTACAATGTTTTGAGTTTATACTAAGGTATAAAAGCCAGTTACATAAAAAGTTTAAAATCAAAATTTTTCTTGAAATTTCCTTTTTATAAAATGAGTTCTCTTAACAATTAATTATAACTTTTACCATAGTGATAAACATTCTATCTAAAAGAAATTAAAATTGATTTTTCTTCTTTTTTTTTCTATTTTTTCTTAATTAAGATTTAAAATTATATTACAAATTAAAATTGTTTTTGTCGATCTTTTTCTTTCCAAATTTTCTTAATTAGGATTTGGCTATATATTACAAATTGCTGACTTTTTTTCAGGTCATTCTAGTTTCATTTCAACTTACCATAACTAAAATCTTATTATAATTGGATTACGATTAATTTTTTCATATCACTCTGTTTCCAACTTACCATAATTGAAATCTTATTATAATAAGATGTTTTAAGAATCCGAAAGCATACAAAAAATAACTAATTGCAATACATTGAGCCATTTTAATAGTTTTATATTATTTTAATAATTTAAATTGTGATTATCTTCATGTTAAATGCTTTTCTTCTCCTTAATTTATTCATCACAATATATTTATCTTATTTCTTCTAAACACTTTTTTATATTATTAAAATTTAGTATATTTATTTATTTATTTTTATCTTATTTTGTACTATTATTTGAATTGGGCTGACATGACCCAAATTTGTTTCTCAACTTTTCTTAAACTAGACTGGTGACTCTTGACAAAAAAAATTAAAATAAAATAAAAAATGTAAAGTGGTCCATAAGCAAGAAAGATACAGAATACAAAATTTTAAAAATAAGAAGCCAAAAAATAAAGTAAGACAAATTCTAGCTAGCTAAGCAAATACTTAATCAATTAGTTTGACTTATATACACCATATGCTCACCCTATTATATGCAAGAAAAGGGGAAAAAAATGGATTTACAGCATTTGAATGACAAAAAATATGTATAGAAAGAGTTAAGCATTGAGTAAAAATTATATTATCATGTAAAGTACTTTGATTCTATAAGAACTGGATGTAACTTCTGAAGAATAGAGTATGAACTGGTATAAATTAATTGTACAATATCCACTAAATCCTAAACTTCTCAGTTTCTTGATATGTTCTCTGTTTCTGATCAAATTGGATTGTTTCTTAAACTGAATTTTCTATGCTTATTAAGTTGGATTGATTCTTCATATTTAGTAATTCAATTGAATGCATTGCCATTATATAATTGACTGTAATATGAATGAATGATTTTAATTATATATCACCATAATGGAATTTCATGAGATCATATAATTAAAGGTTAAAAAATATATTAAAAACCTTAAATAAAATTTGAATAAAAAAAATTAATAAAATAAAGAAAAAAAATAACATAACTAAAGATCTTATATCAATTAAAGATAAAATCAAATTTATTTATATAAACTTGATAAAAATTTTATCTTATTCAATCAGATTTGTAAAGTTAAATTAGGTTTAAAGTTTATTTTTAATATATATTAGAGATTATCCTAACAAGTTTGTTAGGTTTTATTAGATCACATATTATCAAATTATTATTGGACTATTTATCTAATTATAGGTTTATGTTTGAATTGTGATATCTTAATATAAGAAAGGTATATTAAAAATCTCATATTAATAAATAAGATAAAATTTATTTATATAAAATGGATAAATTTTTTTTTAATAAAATTGAAAAATTATTTTTTAAAAATATGGTTAAAAATTCTTAATTCACAACCCTGATGAATAGATATATGACCTATTTTTGTTCACATAAATTTCAAGCTTCTGTCTCTATTGTTATGCCTTAAATATACACCCTGGATGTCTCTCAAAACTTAATTAAAACAAAAGAATATAAAATGATTAATCACTTTCATTTTGTGAAATAATGATTTGTTTCCTTCTAGAAAAGTGAGTGTATGAGAGAAACCAATGCACATATACTTAGGTTATTTATTATATTAAGAAAAAATAGCAGAAAAGACATTATATAGGACATACTAGGAGCAGCTTACACAAATCCAATTGTTGAAATAAAATATATATTCACATTACTTTCTTTGATTTTTGAATGTTTGATCATGATTGTATTTTGGTATTTTAGGAACTTTACTTTACCTCAATTATTGGAAACAAACACTGGAATAAGGCTTTTCACTAACAAATAACAATGAAAGGACAAATCTACCTTGGTATCTTCTATATCACCAATTTTCCTGCTACAACAAAGAAAATCAAACCATCATTGGTCCAATTCAAAGGATTCACTACAATCACCCCTTTTATGCATAAATAATTCTTATAAAAATTTTGATGGGTCAATTTTAGAAAAGTCTGGGTTTTTAATTACTTTTTTTTATCATAAAATTAGTATTTGATATGGTACATAGAATTCTAAAGAAAAAAAAAATTGGAAGAAGAAATATCTAAATAATGTGCAACATTCATTTGTCATTTCCTTTTGGTGAGATATTTTTATGTTTCTCCTTCTTTTAAACTTGTTATAAGAAAAAGAAAAAAAGAATCATATTTTTCAATGTTTTTTGACTTCATGATTTGAGGCAATAGCACTTAACACAATCATGTCATTATTTGAGTATGACTTTGAAGCAGTTCCACACTTCTTCTATTTCACTCCTCACCCCACTGATCTAATTTTCAAATTTCAATCTGGCAAACTCTATCTAAATAATAATAATTTAAAAAAGTGATTAACTTTACACCGAAAAGAAAAGCTAAACTCCAAATAAAAGCACTTATTATGGAGGAAATTGTATATTTATTCCATAACTCATGCTGCATCCAGCAAAGCATTCAAGTTTGCTTTATCTTGGTTTGACTTCAAAGCCTCATATTAAATATATTTTTAGAGATAAAAAAACTCATAATACTCAAAATTTATATATTTTATGTTTTTTTTTATCACGAAATTTAGTCATATAACAAAGTTAAATATTATAAGGGAAGTTCAATCCAACTTCAAAACTAGGGCACCAATTGCCTTTTCAAACAGAAACTTTTCTTCTCCTTTTAAGTATCTCAAAGTTGAAGATTCTTTGGACAAATATTATGCAAGTGTGCAAAACCTTTCATATATTTTGGCATCAAATATATAAATTATGCCTTTAAGTTTCACAAAATATTTTAAAACTTAATTTCAATAAAGTTTAACACTTTTAGTTTCTATAATTGGATTACAAAAGAATATATTTTTTATTTTTCTTTTCAAAGAATCTTAATCAATTCTTGCTATCTGTTATTCCCTAAAGAAACAAAAAGTAAGAACAAAAAACCCAGTTGTAGTATGAACGTGCCAGCAAGAAAATCGAAGGGGACAATTCACATATTCCAAATAACTTTTCTTCTCATTTTAGTTGGCAAGTTTCCAAGTCATTGCTTTGCCAATTCATAAACCTAGATTTGATCCTTTGCTTTGACACTTATCATATCTTTTTTTATCTCAAAACAGAACAACATAGCAATAACCGGTGAATATAATGCACAAAAGTTAGAAGAAGATTACAACTTGTAAATTGATTACGACATCAGATTCCTTAGTTTTTTTTTTTCTTCTCTTCCTCTCTCTCTCTCTCTTCACATTTTTACATGCTCAACCTCTACGCTACAAGCACCTACTCATTCATATGACTATAGTTGCATTGCAAGGCTAAAATTATATAAACATGATATAGAAAAAGACAACAAGTGAAGCCTGAAACACAGGGTGGCATCTTTTTCTACCTCAGGGCCTCCAAACCTTTTTCCTTACTCACATGATTCCTCAACTCACCTGCACAACCATACAATCAGCCTCAACCACCAATTTTGTATATAAAAAAAAAAAAAAAAAAGGTCTTCTAAGCCTTTGAAGTGCATGCAAAGTTAAAAATTATGACAAAAAAATAAACCAACTAGAAACAACAAAACAGATGAGTTCATAAAATCTGTGATTAACCCCACCCCTTTAACCTTGCATTGCATATCTGGTCTAAATATGTTACTTAGATGATGCAGGAGGTTCAGAAACTGACATATTGTGTAGAATATTGTACTTTTTTCCCCCTTTGAACACAGGAAAGTTCCTCTTAATTGTTTTTGTCTGTGGCATGTAAAATGGAAAAAGTTAAGTAGGTGTGTTATCTTCTGAGACTCTTTTTTTGAGGTCATTGGGATGGGTAGACATGAGATAAACTCAGAGAAAGCAAATGAAAATCCAAAGTGACTAAAAAATTAAGAATAAATCACCAAATTGATCCTTTAAAAATTAGCTTTCTCCTACATAATCCTGAGTAAAACAAGTTCTGTTAAATGATCCTCAAAGTAACACAAACTGCATAAAAATTATGCTAATTTGTTTCTAAAATATGGAAAGAAAAGTTAAATTAGTTCCTGAATTTCACTGAAGTACTAGATTGAAACAGAATCGGGTGATATTTAATAACTTAAAAACCATTGAAACAAACAATTTTATTATTTGAGACTAGTCAAGATATAGAATACCAGTAGAGAAACAAAACCTGTTTCATAATAAAAACCAAATACTATCGTACCTCCCAAAGTATTCAGTTTGTGAAACTATGAATGTAGCTGAGAAGAAACAGCTGTTTTTCACACAAAATAACAGAAAACTCAATCAACACAAAAAAAAGCCAAAAGAAATTTCAGTCTCTCAGTCACACTCCCAAAAATGGTAAAAAGAAAAAAAAAAACAGTAGAATCAGAAGGGCTTCAGGAAACAGTAGATTGATATGATCAAACATCTCAATTTGATGGAGGGTGAGCGAAGATTGTGCATATCATGTGTTTGGAATTTAGTTTCAAAAGGGTAGTGGCAGATCTCAGTTAGAAGCATGTAGTTAGTGAGAAAAAAAGTGATCCAAATTGAAATAATTGAGTTTACCTTCGGGCTTGCAGTGAGGTGGATCTTCAAAGAGGGAGAGAGAGAGTTGTTTGTGGGCGAGGCCAATGTCAAAGAGTATCAACCCTGAAGAAGGGTCATTTACGATTATGTCCTTGACAGGGAGCCAGACAAAGAGTTCTTCTTGTTGGAGACCCTCAACTCCTATGAGGCTACCATAGGTGAGGTTAGCAGTGACTACTTGTTCAAAGAGGACCCTGTTCTCGTACTTGGTCAAGCAAGGTGCATCTAGGAATACTTCCAAGTGGCCATTTTGGGAGAAAGTGTAGGACTTTACCTCTTCTGGCAAGAGGCCAGGGGGTAGCCCTTTGGAACGGAGAAGGTCATGGATGGAGGGAGAGGGAGAGGAAGAGAAAGAGAGAGAAAGTTGGAGAGAGAGAAAAACAAAGAGTATGAAGGAGGGAGTGTTAAAGATTGGTGCTGCCATGGTGGTGGTTGCTTAGACCAAAAAGAGAAAAGAACATGAGGGGGTTTAAGTTAAGGGGGGTTCTTTTGATGAGGGTGGAAAATGTAGAGACTGTTTAAGAAAAGGTTAGGGGTGTGTGGAATGACCATGTTGCCCTTGGTTGGTGACTTTGATTGTGTTAATTGGATTGATGTCTTTTGAGGTTTGATTTGCAACCATATTTTATGTCACACACTAGTTACTCTACTCAAACTAAACATCTTATGTTTATTTGTTTTATGCTTATAAATGTAGTTGTTGGTCCTTTGCTTCAATCTATGTTGTAACTTATCTTGAAAGTTCCAAGCATTCTAAGTACATGCTCAAATAATTACCACCCTTGCTTGCTTCACATTAATCATTCTCCTCCTCCTTCCTCTTCCTCTTGCCCTCCACTAAAAGCAAAATACTACTTTCATGTGTATTATGATCATCTACCATCACCAAAAATACTCTGTTATACCATTTGGTTAGTGTTGTTCATTAAACAAAATTCAAGTTTTATGTATAAAGTTTCAATTTTTATATTCATTACTTGAACTTAAGAACTTAATAGAATTACTTTCAATGACGACTTCTCAGTTCAAATATTTAATATTGTGGCATGCTTGAGACTTGTCTACCTAAAACTCTAAATTATTGATTAAACTAGAATAATTTCACTTTAATTTATGTGTTCAATACATTCGTTGATAAATCACCCGTTTAATTTTATAAATATTGGAGTAAGCATAAACCGAATTTATTACTCTCTAAACCTAAATTAAAATTTTACTCAAATTATTTAATTTAAAATCGAATCTGATATGATTAAAACCCAAAATATATAAGATTGAATTGGGTCAAATTATTCTATAATACAGCATATATAAATTTTAATATTATATATAATTAAATCGTGGAATAAGTATAAAAATTAAATTAAACTAGATTTTATAACAGATATTTTAAATCGATAAATTTATTATTAATGCAATATCATGTTACACAAAATTATTCATCATTTTTTTTTATTATTATTAATAAACAATGTTAAAAAAAACTTATATATTGGAATTCAGAATACAATCTGAATTCGTAAAAAAAATGAATTGTTTTTAAAAAGTGTGGAGCATAATTACATGAACCTAAAGAAAATGTTAAAAAAATAGCATTTTTCGATTTTTTGTTCCTTACTATAAATAGTATCTATCTAGATAATTTATTGTCACCATCTTCAGCTAACTCTTCTTTTCTCTGTATAGATATTTCCTTCCGTTTTATAAGGATTATCGATTTATATTATTTATTGTCACCATCTTCAGCTAACTCTCTTTTCATTCTGTGTAAAATGTCTTTTATCAAGTAAATGAGTCCAACTAATAATATATTATGATTTTATATATTTATCTAAGTTTTTAACTAATAATTATAATCATTCAATTCCAATACACAAAGTTGCTACCTAAAAGGGTTGGATGTTGGCACATTATATATATAATGTTGGGACATTAATATTAAGAAGGTATTTATAATTAGAAATTAGAAATAGAATTGAATAGGAAATAGGAAGAAGATTAGTAGTGGATTTAAAATTTAAATTCATATTAATTTGATTGTTGAGATTTTTTTTTTAATGTGGTGGTACTAAAAATCTATGAGTAGTCTGAAAAATTTATAAATAGTTTGATAATGACCTAAAAAATTTATAAATGGTCTGATAGCGACCCGATTCAATAAGGTGGGATTTGCACCATTTTATATATATATATATATATATATATTTTAATGTGGTCATATCTTATCGAGATTCCTTTGAATATAGTATTAGAAATTTATGAATGGTTTAATAGTAGTCTGAGAAATTTATAGGTGGTTTGATAACGGTATAAAAATTTTGCTAAATAAACTCTGATATCATATTAGTAGTAAATTTAAAGTTTAACTCATACTTATATCTCAACAAGATGAAGTTTGTATCATTTTATTTATATATATATATATATAAATATATATATTAATTTGAGTATATTTTAGAAGACATGTATTTTACCATATAATGAGAGAAAAAAAAAATAAAGGGCATTAATAAATGATGTGGCCCAATGATATTGTTTGTTTGGTTGGGTTGCATGATGGAAATGGATGGAAGTAGAGAGAGAGGGATATTATGAATGAGCATAGGCAAAGTAGGTGCATTAAGAAAGCATAATCAAGACTAACATAGAAAGCAAGACATAATCATGGAGGGAGAAAAACTAACCCTGGTTAGATGAAGAAGGGTATGTTGGTAATTTGAGTAGGAAGATGCAGACAAAGGGGTTGAAGGGAGCATATGAAGCTGTGTGGAGTAACGGTCAGAGAGAAGGTCAGAAAAGTTTCAATTCTGTAACTGATTGGGGGTGAAATGGTCATTTAGTACTTTCATGGTTGTGGGAAAAAGCTTCTGTGTGTGTGTAAGTGTCAAACTGCAATATTTTGTTGGGGCATTCAATTCGTTTAGTTTCGCCAACAGCCTATGACCTCATCGGTCTCGTTAATAAATATAAAAGAGACCAAATGTCACTTTCACTTTCATTTACAAAATAACATTAAATAATATTTATTCAATTTCCTATTTCTAAATTAACTTTATTATTTTCATATATTAATTTAGTTTAATACTAATTTTTCATATTTTTAAATTAATGAATTGGTGTATAATTCCCGTATATAGATAAGTAGAATTTAATTTATTGAAAAATAAAAATTTTGATCAATTAAACTTTTAAAATATATATAAATAAGATTAAATATTTTATTTTTTATTTATCTAAAATTATTATCTTTTTAATTTTTTTTAAATTCTTTATATTTCTTCTTTAAATTTTTAATTTCTTGATTTTTTTAAATCCAATTTTATTTTAAATTTATATTAATATAAAAATATTAATAATAAATATTATTTTTTTTCATTTCAATTCTATTTTTTTAATCTAAATAATTTTTATTTTCACTTTTTCATTATTATTTTTATTTTCCACTCCCTCAAATTTACTTTCAACTTTAAAGATTTTTATACCACTTCTCATCTTTATTAATATCTCAGCATCTGGATAAAAGATATTGAAAACATTTTTCATAATTTTTTCAAATAAAGTAACTAGCAATAAAGAAGAACTACTATTTATTATCCAGAGTTATACAAAATTGCTGCATATGCTATAGATTTATTTTTATTAATGTAAGATCAATTTCTTTTTTAATTGTGAGAACTACAAAATGTGTCAAATTATTCTAGGTTATGTCTTTCTGATTTTTTTTTTCTGTTGAGTTCTTGACTAGAATAATCATAGGTTTTTTTTCTGATAAGGTTTCACATGTATAACAAAGATAATGTAGAATTTAAGACTGTGTGTGTGTTTAACATGTATTTCTAATTTTCTTGTAAAGTATTTGTAAAACTTAATTTATTTAATGGATTAATTTAATTAAAGTGATCAAGCAAATTAAATCTAACTCTTGTTGAAAAGTGAATCTATATAAATTTATATTTCATTTTTTTTTATACTTATATTAATTTTACTTTACTAGTTTAATTGAATTTTTAAATAAATAAATATATATATATATAAAGTGTTTTTTATATAAAATTTTAAATTTATTTTCTTGAGTAAAATTGTTACTAATTTGAATTAATGGAAATTTTTTTTTTGTTAAAGTTCACTTCATCTCTTTTAAATACTAAATTAATTCTTAATATTATATTTTTTAATTTAAAATTATTGGTTTACTTTTTTTTATATGATTTGAAACTATGATAATAATATTTTATATAAAAAGAAACAAAGAGTATGATAATAATAATTTATTATTTTTATTTAAAATTAAAAATTATTATATAGCGATTGTTATATGAGAGTGTCAAGATAAAGTATAGGTGTACAATAAGTTTTTTCCATAGATATATTATATTTGAAAAATAATTAGGTTATAGTAGAATATAGTTATATATTTTTTTTCTATTTATCTTTATGTAGATTTAATTCAATAACAACGATGGTTCTTTAATAAATATTTTTATCATATTTTTTTAGTATTTTAATTTAAGTACTGTAAAAAAAGGAAATACAATTAAAAAGCTAGATTTATATATGTGCCAGATATAATTAAAAAATTATCATGTCTTTGATGTAAACTTACCCATTGGTCAGTTTAATTTCTATACAAGTATGGATTTGGTTATTTACTATTTCGATTACGAATATGAATCTTTCAAATCCATTGGACCCACGAATTGTTAAATAAGGAGAGCATAATACTCATATAGATAAAACTAATTAATTTATATATGAGTAAAATATTTTAATATTCTCACTAAAACTGTTTATCCTTTTCATCTATAACGATTTATTTTAGTAATTTATTTCTTAAAATTGTGTCTTTATTGTCCTCTTAAAGTATTAATTATTTTTAATTAATTTAAGATATGAAATTTATTCAGTTAATTTTACTTTTAAAATTATGAAAAATTATTAATATTAAAAAAAACATAAATATTATGAAAACAACGTGAACAGTAAATTATAAAAGAAATTAAAAAAAAACTAAAATATTCCAAATTTTATGTTAATATATCTTATCTTGTTTATATTGTATTATTATAATGATATAAAATTTTGAACATCTAATTAAATATATCATGAATCAAAAGATGTATATTTATATGAAAAGTAATATAATGAGAATGAGAAAGTGGAAAATTAATAATTCTGCATAAATAAAATAGTTTGTCTATAAGATAGATGACCCATGAATCATTTGGATAAGAAAAGGTTTGAATTTATGTTGTAAGTTTTACCAAGTTTAGAGCCTGTAAAAGGTAACCCTAGAGATGGAAGTTGGTGGAAGGTTACATGCAGTTCTCTACAGAAGCATTGAGGTATACATGATAGAGGATTGAATTGTTATGTGAGGTTGGAGAGTGACCCACCAGAACTTTGCTATGAATGATCTGAATTAGGGGAAGAGGCAATGTAGCAGGAATTGCGGGAACTTGGTGAAACGCATCTGTCATATGCTGGACAAACATTTTGTGGTTATGACTAGTCACTCTGTGTTTGTGCAACTTGGATGGATAATTGGAGCATATCTCAAAACCATGTGGTTTTCATGGAGATAGTAATGCATTTCGAAAGACTAGGTAGTTATTTTTTTTTATGATTAAGTGTTGGGGCCACATTACTTTCAAACAAATTTCCTTCTACTTTTCTCTTTTCTTCCCTCTTCTCTTCTTTCTCCTAAAAACAAATGCTAACAGGATTCTTTATATTATGCATATATTTTTTTATATCATCTCATTCTTCAAGAGTATTTTATTCATGGCTAATGATTTTTCTATTAGAGAAACTCGCATTCGAGATTTTATTTAACAAAATCCAACTCACCACTATCCATATTGGTTTCTTATTAGACAGCATATTCAATTTTTATTTTTTTTTCTAAAAAATCGAATCCTAATTTACTTCTTGAGTTGATCCGTTTTTTTTAAAGTAATTAAAGGTATGTTGGAAAAATTTAGTTTCATCAAATTTAATAACAACTTAGGTTCAAAAGATTGTGTCCAAAATAAAATAAAATAAAATATTTATTAATTAATATATATATATATATATATAAATAAAAAAAAGATATCAAATATTTATAAGATATTAAATTTCATTATTAAGATATACTAATTATTAAGATATATTAATTATTAAAATATATTAAGATAATATATTATTAAATCATATTATAAATAAATGATATTTATAATATAAAATATAAAATTATATATATATTTATTTATTGTTTATTAACTTTAAATACTAAAATATAATGGCAAATACATTTTATATGATCTAACGAATCAAGAAAAACAAAAAATATTAGAAAGAGTCCTGAGAAGCGAAAAATTAAAAAAAGTATTAAGATGGATGCAAAAAAATTATATTATAATATATAAAAGGTAACTTAGAGATTATGAGACTAAATATTTAAGCAATGTATATTTAAATGTAATTTTTTTTATGATATATATTAATAAAATTTAAATAATTATTCAAATAATATGTATTTTTTTTTCATTTTTGACCCAGCATCAAATCAACAATTAATTTCAGAAGTACTATTTTGAAAAAAAAAAATCAAAACAAAAATGTCTAAGATAAATTCCAAAAAAAAAAAAAAAGGAGAGAATAAATATTTGATATGCCGCAAACACAAGTTATTACTATAAACATTTTAAAACTATAGTCAAAGAATATAGGACATTTAATTTTAATTTTTTAATTATATGTTCGTATTTTGAACCAACTTTAGTTAGAATATTCCGTTAAAGGTAATACTCTTTTAATTTCATATTTTAAAGGGGAATGAGAATAGATTCGGAAGAAACTGTTCCAAAGTTAACTTTAGTTTAAAGTGAATGTGAAGGCTAATAAACACTACTATAAATCGAGTTTAATAAGTGTATAATGTTATTGTAAAACTTTTATATTATTAATTTAATTTAGATTTAGTATACTTTTTAAATAAATATTATTAAAATCTATAAATTTATATCATGATATTCATTAAATGAATATGTAAATACATTATTTGTATTTTGAATTTTCTCCTATAAATTTTCTATTATTTTATTAAAAATTCGTTAACGATTTTATTATTATTAAATGTTCTCGTCTTCTTAGAAAAAAAATGTAAAAATAAGATAATTAATCATTATTTTTGAAGATATAACTATTTTTTCTTATCAAAAAATATATTTTTCTTTATCAAATATAATTTATTTAAAAATAAATAAAACTTATCTAAATTTAGATTTATTTAATTTTATCATGATTTTTGATTTAAAATTCTCTTATAAATTTTATATTTAATTTTTTTTATTATGAGTGATTCTAGGACTGAAAATTTAATTACAATGTCTAATTTTAATTTTATAAATCCACTTTTATTAAAAAATAACTCCAATGATGTGTGATTCGGACATGTATAATAAATTTGACATTAGATGTAATTATCAACGTAATTAAATATTTATAATCGAGATAAATAATTTTCTTATCCATACAAATTAAATAAATAAATAAATAAATAAATATATATATATATATATATATATATATATATCACAATAACAACTCATATATCAGCCTGAACCAAACCCTTAACCATTTTGACATAGAATTATTTAATTTAACAGTGGTCTTGAGTTTATATTTGTTTTCGTTCTGAGTAAGTAAAATAGATTGTATAATATTTTTTTAGTTTAATTGTATAATTTTGTTTTTTATATTTTAAAAATTCATAATTGTGGTCTTTATCTATATTTTGCAATTTTAGTTTCTTTTAGTTTTTAATTTTCAAAATTTTAATTCCTTAATTATTCAAATTCTAGTTCTTGAATTTATTTTTACATAATTTAAATTTTTAGTTATTTATAATTTTGTTAAATTTTAAGTTTTAAATTACTGTCAAATATATTTTATAACAAATTTATGCCTGTTATCTTTTCAATTATTTAAAAAAATCATAAAATCATAAAATATTATACATAATTAAATAAAGTTACAAATATTTAAAAATTAATAAATCTAATTATGTAAAAAATTTAAGGAATTAAAATTATGAATAATTAAAAATTATAAAATTAAAATTATATCAATAATAGGAATATACGTGTTGAATTTTAATCTAATTAAAAAATATCGAATTGAATTAAACTGAATTTTTATATATTTTTCATTAAATCTAATTCATGATGAAGTTGAATTAGATTAAGTGAATTGAATCATACTTTTCTAAAAAATATTATATATATATATATATATTACTTTATAATTTGAGAATACTTTTAAAATATTTTAAAAAAAATAATATTATTTAATATTTATATAATTAAATAATTTAATATTTAAAAATGTAACAAACCCAAAAATCAATAATATTACGCTCCTAAATATAATGAATTTAACATGATTTATAGAAGTATATAAAAATTTTACTTTGCACACCAGAATTTGTATACACAACAATTAAACGCTTTCAAAAATTTTATAATATTCTTTTTCGCAAATCAAACTATTTACATTTCAATATAAAGTTTACATTAAAAATAGTTATCCAAAATCATTAAAATCACATTCTCTTGGAGAAATACTTGTAAAAATATCTACTCACGTGTCGAAACACGATCATCGTAGTCCAACAAAATCACAAGACAAAGAAAAGCAAGGATAAACTAATATAAATCAAGAATAATCTCTCTATATTAAATGCATTTCATATCAGTAAATTAAAGTAAGTTCTTTTCTTATTACTTGTCAAAATTTACAGAATTCATATAACAATCCTACACTTCACAAAATCCAAGCATTTGTCAAACACCTAAACAAAACTAGACAGACTCATCCGGATAAATGTATGGGATCCTTGACCTCAGAGGCTAACACCTGATATGCTTAACGGTAACCAGGCAATAAACGTTATCCCTTACAGAGTCTTTTTTACCTCAGGACATCTGTTATCCCCATCCAGGCACCACATACAGGGTAGTTCCCAAGCACATATCTGATAGCCAAGCCACCATGAAATAGTGCAAGCGGAACATCCATCGACCTCTCACCACATGATACCCCGGTCTATATGACTAGAAATATCATTAGAAGTCTGGATACCTCCTTACAAGTAGGTCTCGATAATCTCATGCACACTAAATCTATGTCAAATAACCCCCCTTGGTGACTACTTGACTTGACTCATTCAACACATCAATAACACTCCACATCTAAGACAACATCAAATCTCAACATCTCTATAAATCATAGTCCCAAAGATATTCCTTATATTTTCAGACACAACTTGACAGTCAATACTCTCATTACATTATAACATTTCATACATGTTTCTCTTCTCATTCAGTCCCTTGTAATAATATCATTCCACAAGATTTCATACAATCATAGCACATTTACAACACAATACTCTATTCAATTATTGATACAGAATTTATTTAAGAATTAAAGTATGTTTATATTTCACTCCAATATTTTTAAGTTCATCCTTATATAAGAAAAGCAATTTGAAAACATGGTATTTTCGCTCAAGCGGAACAAGTCTCGCTCAAGCGAAAATGTTCCCGAGAGCATACTTAACACTGGAGCATTTTCGCTCAAGCAGAATACTTCTCGCTCAAGCGACAGTATTTTTCGCTCAAGCGACAGTATTTTCGCTCAAGCGAAATTACTCCTGCGAGCAACTTCAAAATTTGACAGCATGACCTTTATTCACTCAAAAATTCATAACTTGAGTTCTACATATTATTTTCACGCGAAATAAAATCCCTTAGTTAGATAACATCCAGGCCTAAAACTTTCATGAAGGACACTTTTCCAATTCAAAATAAAAATATAACAAAAGTGGTCCCTAAGTTAAAAACGAATGTAATTCTAGACAGTTTGGCCTTTAATTACAAAAAAATTCATATCTTGAGTTATACATGTCCGTTTTATATGAAATAAAAGCCATTAGTTAGCTAACATCTATATCTACAACTTTCATGAAGACAATTTTCCGAAATTCCAATTAAAAATATCCCAAAATTCTCGCTCAAACGAGGCTCTGCTCGCTCAAGCGAAAATCAGGCCGAGAGCACTCCCAAGGTTACTCGCTCGAGCGAAAATCCTTCGCTCAAGCGAAAAAACTCGACGTCCAGAACAGTGATTAACCATTAAACTTAATCAACAACAATCAATCACAAATTATTCTTGAAATCAATCACAAATTATTCAATCATTCCATTCATTCATACACAAATACAAGATAATCTAGCAATCAAATCAACAACAACACAATGACACTATTAATTCCTACAAAAATCAACTCACAATCTAATTCATTCCTTAATCCAAAATTACTCAAAGCAAAGTCAGCTTCCCTTACCTTAATTCCAGTGAATTTGATTATCCGCAAGTGTTCCAGCTGCCAAATATCACTTCAACTTATCTACTAGCATTGAAATGTCTCAATTACTCCACTAATTATCACAAATTATAATAATCTAGCTTAATTACCCATTTTCCCCAAATTAAAACCCTAATTTAAGAACACCAAGAATTTAAAAATTGAGATAACTCACCTACTTGCAGAATTACACCCTAGGACGCCTTCCTTTAGAAGAGTTTTTCACTTTGGAGGATGCATGATTGAGAAAATGTTGTGGAGAATTGAAGGAAGAAGAGAGAATTTTTTTTTTTGGAGAGGGTGAGAGATGAGGAAAATCTGAAAATTGAAAAATGAGAGGATTTAGGGAAATTTGAACTTAAATAGCTTTCCCTTCTCTAATCTCAACAGGCTTAAGGCCCACCCAATAACCATTAACTAAATTAAATAAATTATTAATAATAATTAAAAAAAATCAGTACATTACAATATATATATATATATAATTAAATAAATTAAATAATATTTATATTACTATTATTATTAATAATAATATTTTGTTAATATTATTTAACAATTTTGATTCAATTACATCCTAAGTTTATCCTTCAAAATTTAAAGTTCAAAAATATATTATTTAATAAATTTAATGATAATAAATAACTCAATCTAATTAAATTAGATTGAGTAGAATTAACTCATCAAATAATTGAAATCAATGAAATCCCTAACCTCCACATGAAATAAGAAGGGTCTTCTACACTTAAAAGAACCATTCTCTGAAACAATATAAAAACACAATAACATTGCCATAAAGTATTATTATCTCACTGTTTATTATAAAACAATTTATAATATTACACAGTTCATATAATTTTGAATTCATTTATAACTTTTATTTATAATTCAAAATTTTATTGTACTATTACACTTTTTTAAATCTTAATCTAAAACCCTTTAAGATATGACATATACTACATATTTATTTTATTTTTTATTTTAATAATGTATTAAATACAAGTTATTAATGGCAATAAATTGATTAATATTATTTTTTAATATTTATGAGCACATGTCCTTATTTTTAATTATATTATTATATTTTTAAACGAGCACTATTTTAAAAATTTATAAATTGAATGATTATCTCAAATTATATAATAAGTTGCTTAAATGATTCTTTTATATAATTATTTATATAAATACTTTAACATACTTAAAAATATATATTTTAATTAACCGATATAATTAAGATTCTATTATCATAATTTTAATTCTAATTAAATTCCTGAAAATATATTATGAAAATGATTTTTTTTATATTCTATTAATAAGTACATAATGATATGATTTATTCAATTTTCTACTTTTGTTAATAATGATTCTCTAGTAGACTAGTCATTCTCTAGTAAACTAGTTATTTATTTCTATATAAAGAATATGATCATAATATGAATATGCACGTAGAAAAGGTAAGTTAGTAGAATATTTTCATATTAATCATCAAATAAATACTTAATTAATACAATTTATATAGCAAGTGTAAGAGTCTACTTAAGGTTTTACATGTATGAACACAATTATAAATTAGATTGATGACTTCCACAAGATTGTATGAATTTCAAACATCAAGGGTTAATATTTGAAGTATAATAAAAAACCAATGATCTTTTCAATAATTGACCTTTTGAGTTTTTTCACCCCAAAGTCATCTCACATCACCTCAACCAATATATCGCTTTAAGGTAGTTTCACCTATTGTTCTTTCGGAATAATTAGTGAGTCTTCATCAACATTCACCACATGATATTCTAGCCTACTTGACTTGGAACATTATTAATGTTTAGATACCTCATAGATATTCCTAAATTCATACACACTACATTACCAACATTCAACTAGTTCATAACATTATAGGAAAAATTTCCTCTCACTAGGAGTAACATAGGTCTCATACCATTTAAATCACATCATACACAAATCTTTAAGGTTCCCATGAATACATATCAATTTCTTTCATTTCCAATCAATCTAACAAGACATTTCACTATAGGTGTAATCCGCTCAATAGAAGTCCAATCCACTTAACGAATGGAAATCTGTTCAACGTAGGATTCCTCCGCTTAGCGGATTCGAACACGAGAGTCCTTGGAGCAAATTTACTTAGCGTAGGAGTCTTATGCTCAATGAATTATGCAAAACAAGGGTTCTGTATAATGTAAAAAATGTGATTCCAACACCAAAAATCAATCATTTCAAGCATCCCAAACACAATAAAAACAAGATATATCATGTATTTCAAGCACACAAGCATAGACCTCACAAAAATGGGTTAAAGTAAATAGCTTCCCTTACCTTGTTCTTAACCAAATGGGGTGTTCTTCCTCTACCACACATATTTGCAAATCCTGGATGTTCCAACTAGTTCTTCAAACCCCTAAACCCCAAGCTTACATATATCAATAATTGACTCAAAACACAAGGAAGGAGGAATACTCACAAATGCCTTAAACCCTAACAAAAAAGCGGAAATCTTAACATCGAAAACTTACCTAAAACAAGTTTCCAATCTTGGGAATAATCCCTCTCTTCAAGAGCTATCTAATAGTGGTCTTGAGTCTAGAAGAAGATGAAAAATAAGTGAATAAAGATAGAAAAAATACAAATAATCTAAAAAAAAAAGAATTTAAAAAGATAATGAGATATTTTAAAATAAGGGATAAAGGACCTAACTTTGTGGTATAATTTTTTCAAAACTTAGTTAAATATCTTCATTCTCTATAAATTAAAATTACTTCATATTAATTAAACTAATTTTCTGTGAGTGTTTACATATACTAATTTATACTTTTATTAAATAACTAAATATTTTGATTTAATAAAGAATAAAATATTTTTCTTAAAATTAATATAAATATTTATTAAAAATTATTTTTATACAATGGTATAATATATTTTTAAAATAAATTTAATTTTATCTATAAATAGTGTAACGGTATTTATATTATTTTTATATTTTTCTGAAAAAGATAAAATTACATTTACAATTTATTTATAATATTAATAAATTTTTCTCCATTATAATCGTAATTATATTTTGTTATTTGTTAATAATTTACACAAAATTATAAAAGTGAAAGAAAGGTTTAAGATGCAGAAGGTGATAAAATACGAAGCAATAATGAATGAGAAATGTTTGCGTGGTTTTGACGAAAACGGGAAAAAATATGAGGGTTTGTGACACAGTGACGTGGGTTAGTAAATTTCCAAGCCACAATGATGGCGTTACCCTACGGTGGACCCCACGTACCTGCTTCTGTTTAATATGATTTGAAACACGTGGACCAGTGACTACCGGCAACTCACAAATACCAGTCACCGGTCTCTGCCCTCTATGAAGCGCTTCTCGTGATTCGCGATGTGGTCTGCAGGTTGCCGGTTACGACTGGGGCCACACGTGGGTTGTGAGGTCCCAAGCGTGTAATATGCAGAACCTTTTCTATCATGCTTTCCACCCCTTACAACATTATTTTGACATATGTGTTCAAACATTCACATTAATTAACCGGAAAACAAAAGACAACAATATTTCTTTTTACTGATTTTAAAATTATTTATTTATTTATTCTCTAAATTTTCTTAGACATTTTGTGTACAATAATGTTAAATTTCTCATCTAATATTTACATGAAATAATTAATTTAATTCCTAAAAATATATGAAAATTTCAATGTAATCTTCAAATGTTAATAAGTCAACAAAAATACTCAAACTAAAATTAAATTTCATATTTCATACTTTTTTTTTACATAACCTTTATATATTATCATATGTAATTTAATTTATATATATAAATTAAAATACATAAATATATATCATCAAAATTTAATTTTAATTCTTATAATGTAAATAAAATAATTACTTTCAGACTTTTTTTTTATCAAATTTCAGATTTTTTAAGCTTATTAATACGTTAAGACTAACTTAGAATTCCATACTAAATTAGCCATTCTATCTAAATATTAAATGATAAATTGATGGTTGAAAAATGTAAAATTAATTTAAAGAGTATTTTTTAAGGTGAAAAAGTGAAAAGTAAATGAAACAAAGTGTTTAATTCTCATACATTTATAGTTTTTTTTAATTATTAATAATTAGAAAATAATTTAAACATAACTTTTAAAATAATTATTAAAAATAATAATCTTATTATAAATCACAATAATTCAATGTTTAAATAAATTTGATATTTAAATATATCTAATTCAAATAAAAAATTATGTTAAGAAAAACATTCGTATAAAACATTACTCTATACAACAATATTTCACCAATATTTAAGACACAGACTCCGTATATAGCGCCCTAAAACGACAAATATTTAAGCATTTGTAATCTCAAAGTTGTTGAACCTTTATAATATTGAGATTTATTTTTTTTATGACATTGAGATATTTTTCTGAGTTGATGTGTTTTGTATTATTGGATTATGTAAGAGTTATATATTATTTTTTCTTTTTTACGATGATTATAATTTTTGAGGACGAAAATTTTTGTTGTTGGAGAGATTATTGTGAAGGCCCAATTTTGAGTAAATTCTAAGTCCACTTGAGAGATTATAAATAGCCTATTTATTTAACCCTAATCTTTCCATCCACTCTTAGCTTTTAGAAAATTCTAATTTTTCTTCTCTCAAATTTCTCCCAATTCTTTTCAAGAATTCTCCTTCAATTCTTATCTTTTTGAAAATTTAAGAATACCGAGGGAAAGAGCGTGATAGTAGATTAATTACATCCGAATAAAATTTCGTTTTGAGATCCTTTAAAGGTAAGGGAAGCTAATTAAACAATCTTATTAATGATTTATTGGATTATTATGTGTGTTTTTGTGTTATTATGTGAGATTTATGAAAATTATATTGATTATTATATTTAAAAGTGTGATTTGGGTTTTGCCCTGATATTGCAACCCTATTTCGGCTTGATTTTGTTTCGAATTTCAAAATGTATTCTTCATAAAAGTTGTAGGTCTAGTTGTTATCTAACTTCTGGCTTTTATTTCACCTAAAAAGTATATGTATAACATACGATTTTTTTTCGTAATTAAAGGTCAAGCTGTCATGAGAATTATTCGCTTTGAAATTACGAATCTCTTTTGGGATGTTTTGGTTACGAATTTGGGAAAGTTTTCTTTATAAAAGTTTTAGCTCTAGATGTTAGCTAATCAATGGTTTTTATTTCACATAAAAATAATGTGTAAAACATAAGATATGAATTTTTGAGTGATTAAAGGTCATGCTGTGAGGATGAGCGAAACGTTTTCGAAAGTATTTTTACTTGAGCAAAAGTTTATTAATTTTGGATAATCATTCATCTTCTAATTTGTATTAAAAGAGTATATATATGTGAAATGTGATAAAATGTTATAAGATATTTGCTATATAATTAAACTATTTAGTTATGTGATGTGTGATTTGGTGATGTATTGTGATTGGAATTGGATTGTGACATGAGATTGGTGATGTGATGTTCTGAATGATGAGTAGTGATTTGTGAATATAAAATGATGAACATGAAATGGGCATGAAGCTGAGTAGTTCATATTGATGATAAGTTTATTATGATGTGATTGAAATGTGGTAGTTTAGTGTGTATGGATCTAGGGATATGTCATAAGGTTTTCAGACCTTAATGTGGATCAAACTCATATAGACTAAGACCACATGTGGTGAGAGGTCGATGGAGGTTCTATCAATTGCTCTGAAAAGACAATTAGATGGGACTACCCTAATGTGGTGTTGGTTATGAGTAGTGAGGGGATGACACTGAAGTAAAAAAGACTCAATTAGTCGGTCGTGATAAGATCCAAGGTCCTGTTTTTGATACATGGATGACGCTAAGGTGAAAAAGACTCAGTTAGTCGGTCGTGATAAGACTCGAGGTCCTGTTTTTGTTATATGGATGATGCTGATTGAAAAAGACTCAGTTAGTCGGTTGTGAATAAACCCGAGGTCCTTTTGTTATATGGATGACGTTGAGGTGAAAAAGACTCAGTTAGTCGGTCGTGATAAGACCTGAGGTCCTATTTTTGATACATGAATGGTGCTGAGGTGAAAAAGACTCAGTTAGTCGGTCGTGATAAGACCCGAGGTTGTTTTTGATACATGGATGACGTTGAGGTGAAAAAGACTCAGTTAATCGGTCGTTATAAGACCCGTGGTCCATGTTTATACATCAGGTGCTAGCCTTAAATATCCGAGATTCATACTGTCTTCCGGAAGGCGTCAGTCTTGATTGTGGATGTGTTTGAAATGTGTAAAGTCTTTGGTAGACCCTTACACTTGTATGAAATTTAATACTTACATTTAAATGATTTTATGAATTTCATATGATTTATCTTGTTGTTTACATTAGCTTACCCTTTCTGTTTATGTTTGTGGTTTTGTTGATACTGCGATGATCGTGTCTTGACACGGGAGCATATAGCAATGTAGGTGAAAACTAAACAATAGCTTCAAGTTTTACTTAAGGAGGAATTAATTGTGTTGAAGAATAATTTTGTAACTTTCAATTTATTATGAGTTTTTGTAAAGACTTTTTATTTTCAAGTGATAGACTTGAATAGAGTGAATATTCAATGTGTTTAAACGTTTTATATTTTATGATATCTTGAAATTATTAATAATTAATGGGTAAATTTTATTCCGTTATAGATGCAAAATAGATATATTTTTGGTATGTTACAGATCAAAATTACTATTTTTTTTATAATAGAAATATATGAAAATATATTTTAATTTATAATCTTTAAATTTATATAAATTATAAATAAGATAATATTTTCATTTATTTATAATGTTTTAATATATTTTTATTTAGATAAATTTTGTAATTATCCTATATATCATTATTAAATTTTAAAAAAAATTATATATATATATATATTTATATAATTTCAGTTTATAAATAAAAAAAAATCAACTTTTTTTTACATACACATTTTTATAAACATTTCTTATTTAAACTAAAATAAAACAGAAAATAATCAATTATTATTATTATTATTATTTTATAAAAATTAAATGTATTTCACTCAAGTTAAATAATTTTTTTTTAAGTGAAAAAAAATAATGATTAAATAGACTTTTATTAGACATTTTTACTTAAATAAAAATTTCTTACTAAAAAAATATCTTATTACAAATCAAATTTTAAACTCAAACTTAAATTAGTGTGTGAAAATATTAACGCTTCATGAAAGTAATTTTACGTACATAACATAAATATAAAAATTTCATATATTTATACTTCATCGTTATTGTTAAAATATAAAAATTAAATGAATTTAAAATTAATATTCAATGTTTAATATTTTATAATTTAACAATAATATTAATCTATTTAAATCATCTAACCTAAGATATTATCATAATTCAAACCAACTTCTTTTATCTATTTATTTCGTAACAATTTTAACTTTGAAATGATAGATGAACTAAAAATATTCTAATATCCTCTTAAAAAATTTGATTTACAAATAAAAGTATTATTATGAACCTAATTTATCATAGATTCATCTTTTCACTAGAAACCTTACATGTAAGAACATTAAAGCCCTCGTGCAAATATTTTTCTAAAAGAGTAAGAGAGAGTTGAAAGGATAAAAAACTTATCCAACACAAAATCTAAGCAAATATAAACCTTCTACTATTTGCTACCTTTTAGTTGGTGTGCTTTAATCTTGAAAAAGATGAAAGATGATTTATATATTTTAGAAAGAAGGGAGAGAGAGTTTAGAGGAAAATATTTTAGAGAAATAAATATTTTATATAAATCACTATAAAAATAAGCTTAATTATTCATGAAATATTTTCCATGGATTTTTTTTTTGTAAAAAAAAAATTAATTACCCATTAAATATTTTTCACTGATTTATTTTTATGAAAATTTTTCATAAATTTATTTGTGAAAATTTTTTCATAAATTTATTTATAAAAAAATTTTTCATAGATTTGTTTGTGGGAAATTTCTCATAAATTTGTTTGTAGGAAATTTTTTATGGATATTTTGTAGAAATTATTTCCTACTAGCTTTTTACCTACAAATTAGTTTGAGCTACTTAATTTTGACATATTTAATCCTAACTGGATTGACTTCAAAAGAGGGAGAGAGATCCTCCCTGATCTAAACATCATCCAACTCTAAAATGTACTAGAATCATGCATATATGAGATACATGAAATACATTTTGCAAGGTTGCTAACAGAGAAGATAAAATCAACTCAAACTATAGGACTAATACATTTGAAAATATGATATGATCTAATAAATTTAGAAGTTAACTTCATAAATTAAATAGTTTTTCCTACACTAGTCATAGGTGTGATCCTCAAGAATACATGATCTCTAGTTGCAAACTCCAAGGATTGCCTCCTCTAATTAGCATAAGATTTTTTCTAACTTTAGGAAATATTAGTTTTCTTTTGTATTTGTTGGAGTTTCTTAATAGTATGTTGGAGCAACTTTGGTCCTAACAATACACTCTCTCCATTTTGATACCAAAAAAATGTAGTCTTTCATTTTCTCCCACATAAGGCTTTATAAGGTGCCATCTTGATGCTAAGATGGTAACTATTATTTTACATGAACTCTACCAAGGGAAACATCTCATCCTAACTTCCTAAGTGATCCAAAACACATAATCTCAACAAACCTTTCAAGGTTTATATTTTTCCTCTAAGGTTGCCATATATTTAAGAATGGTAAGGAGATTTAAGTCTCAAATGGGTTCCTAAGACTTCTTGCAAGGTTTGTTAGAACCTAGATGTAAATTTTAGATCACGATTCAACATTATGCTTGCTAATAGAAAATAACCACTCTTTGTCTATAGATCTACACCCAAATTACATCATATCTTTTCTCTAATTATGATAATTGAGTAAAAAAGTTCATGGCTTTATTATTTCATTTTTACTTAAAAATCTCCAACTACTACAACATTCATCTAAGTTTTTGATGTTCTATCTTGCCTTCTAATAAGTAAAAAAGTAGAGACATATTGTGTCACATCTTTCTTCATGTTAGGTCATCAAAATGACTCCTTTAGGTTTTAAGACATCTTAGTCAGGTCTAAATACAAACTAAGTTTACTCTTATAAACCTTATCTAAAATTATCCTATTTAGCTCCCCATCAACAAGCACACGCACGTGCATGCGTGCATACATATACACACCCACACACAAGCTAGTGCACACATGCACACACAAATGCATACATACACACCAACACTCATATTGATTTGATTAAACTTAGAAATAAAGAGGGTTGTGTAATAATGTCATTTTGGGATATATTTCTGAATTGACTATTGTGAGAACTGTAATTGGATGGGCGCACACACAAACACACAGGTCTAAGTGAATTTAAAAATAAAAAGATTGTAATTAAGAACTCTAATAAGAATATATTTTTTTATTGGTATTTTCACACCTAATAGACCTTCAACTATTATGAAAAATATAGTGAATTGAGTGATATCTATGGTGACCTTGTATCCTTAAGATTAAGAGTTACCTATTATGAATATGGATACATAAATTACTTTATATCGCTAAATTTTACTCATAAAACTTAATTAAAATATAAAGGAAACATAATTCATCTATTTATATTTTATAACTATCTTTATCCATATGCTTCACACCATGTTTTAAAATACATAAAATTTAGCTTTCTCATTTTACTTTATATAAAATATATAAGCATGCCTCTATTTTATCATGTATTTAGTTTCAAAATGTGTAATATTTTGCATTCTCATATCATTTTACCTAGTATATATATCCATACATTCATATTTTACCTTTATTTATATTTTACCTTTATTTATATTCATGATACCATTTAATCATTTTGCAAATACATAAATTTTACATTTTCATGACACTTAGAATTGTAATATAAATAAACATCCATATTTTATCTTTATTCATGTTCATGACACCATTTAGTTAATTTTCAAATGCATAACATCTAATGTTCTCATATCATTTTATATAGAATATATATAAATGCACTTATGTAGTTAATGTCAAATGCATTAACATTTGGTATTTTCATATCACTTTGTATTGTATATATAAACAATCATCCTTAGTTTATTTTATTCATACTCATAAAACTATGTAAATAGCTAACAAATGTACAACATTTTGCATTCACGTATATCTTTGCATAATACCTAACATCCATCCATATTTTGTTTTATTATATCATAATTAATAAATATAAAAAAAGTGAACATATTTGAAGAAATAAAATTTGATATCTTGAGAAAAAAATAAAATAATGAAAATAAAAAGAATAGACAAATACAATGAAATATTCTTTGATCAAATAACGTAATATTAAAAAAAGTAACTTTAGACAACCAATCATATTTTATTTAATTTCATTTTATGTTAAATTATATATATTTTATATTTTTTAGGAATAGGATGGTTGATTTTTTAGGAATAGGATGGATTACCAAAATATACGTTTTTATTTTTTTATATGTGTTTTGACTTTATTTTCTCATGAATTTTATATTTTTTTTTCTTTTAATAAATTTTAATGTATGACAAATGAGTGATAAATTGAATATCAATTTTATTCGGATGTTATTTTTTCATAACTATATTTAATATATTAATCATTCATTTAAAAAAATGTGACATGTTTAATAATAAAAATAGAATATTAAAATAAATTGCACTATAATCAATTTGCAATTCATAATAAGCAAAATTTTTAAAATATTTTACGAAAAAAATTTAAATAAACTTTTTTAGATTTAAAAGATAGCTTAATTCTAAATTTGTAGACAATTGAAGCCCAAAACTAGATTTAATAGTTTTAAACTTAATTTCAAACTTCTATTTTACTAGTTACTCTTCATATTGCTCCCACAAAAGAATACCCAAATATCAAAATCGCAAACATCACCAATAAAATCATCTGCATTCCTTTGAGTTAGTAAATTTCAATCCCCCATTGCCCAAAATAAAGCCCCAGAACAGAAAGAAAGCCCAGATCTATTCCTGAATAGAGATGTTAGCTTCAATTTATAGAGGGACAATCTTTAGGGGTGTAGTTGTAGTTACCACATGCCATTATTAGGTAAAGTGGTTTCAACTTTTTTATTAGAAACCACAAGCCAAGGTGTTAAAAGTATGAGATGAGTTTTTGAGTGATGTGAAAGGGTGATGGAAGCTTCATCAAACAATACACACCCATGGAGATTTCATTTTTGGTTTGAAATTCCAGAGTGAATAATAAGTGATTGGTGAATTTGGGTTGTGGTAGAAAGGATAGAAGCAAGGAAGTGATGGTGGTTACCAATAAGAGTTTGGGTTGACACATGGTAGGGTTAAGGAGTTGTTGGGTGGTTTCTTTGAAGGGAACAAATGGTAGTATTTGGTTGTGATTGCTCACAATAGAGGTGTCAGTGATTTGGCAAAATGGTTGTAAAAAGGGGCACTAGAATATGGTATTTAAGGAGGGTATAGTATAGGGCCTATCAATGTGAGTAACATGCAATATTTGATATAAAAAATTGTAAATTGATATAAAATTTATATGAAAAACTTGTTTCAGGATAAAACAAAAAGTAGTATTTAAAATTTTATATCATGTATCTGAACATTTTCCCATGAATGCAAATGCTACAAATAGCTTGGTGTTAAATGTTTTGGGCCATGTAACTTGATTGGCTTCCACTCTAGAAACAAAAGAATGGTGAGAATTTCGAAGCACTCCTCTTATAGGCTCACTCAACTAATCTACAAAGTTAACCACAAAATTGTTTTCTTTGGAACTTGCAGAATTATTGGGCTAAACGCTATACTTTTACTTTTTGTTCTTCTTCTACCACTTTTGACTTATTCAGCTCCAACAAATTAAACCTTCACACTACGAATTATCTTCACTGTAACACCATGGCCTTACTGGATATGAATATTTAAATGACTTGGTACTGCATAAACATTTTCACCTTGGAAATATATGTAGATTTGTGGAATAAAAAGAAGTATAAAAATTGATTAAAAGAAAACAAATTATATTATAAATAATGAAAGATTATTTTTTTTACTAGTTATTTAAACTATTAAAATGTGAGGGTGAGGGCTGCTATTACAGTAGCAAATTTGTTTTTACATTGAAATTATATGAATCTTAATTTTTAATTGAGATTTTTGTTATGATGATTATGTATATTAACTTGAAACTTCAATTTTTTTTTTTTTTGGATGATATGAGAATGTGAAGTAATAATTGCATGCTATAGTCCTATAGTTCTCAAAGATGATGATGTTATTCTACTCATAACTTCTATCTTAGCAATTAAGCTGGATTTTTAAAATTCCACGACTATTGATAAAAGGTAGGGCTGGAAAGTTTCATCATGCAAGTATCATGATGGAGTAGAAGATTTTGAATTTTCTATCACACAAAAAAAAAAAAAATTCCTATTATAAGTAATTAAGAAAATGAGAAATTATGGAGCTTGACTGACACATTTTTATTTTATTTATACAATTGATACCTTAAAATTATTTTCTTTTATTTTAAAAAATATTGTATAGCTCATAGGGTAAATAAAAAACAACAACTATTATTTTCAGTATGTATAAAAAGTCTTACTATGCCTAACACTCGAGGTAAAACAATAATTATAAATGTTAAATTTATTAAAATGTCTTTTAATAATGATGAATAATCAAATATTAGGCAAAATAATATATTTTCAAAAAGATAAAGTAACAATATATTTTTAAGTATTTATTCTATAAATTTGTTTGTAAAATTTATTGTGGCCAATTTAAGTTCTGGCCCCCCTCAATTTCTTCACATTACTAAGTTCTGGCGAATTTAAGATTTCTTCAACTTTATTCCTATATGTAACAACGCCTTTGCCATTGATTATATGCCCTAAATAATCCACTTTTTTTCAAATAGAAAGAACATTTTAAAAGCCTAAAAAATAGTTTATGGTGCTTGAGTATTTGTAAAATGGATTCCAAATTTGTAACACACAATCGTGACCCTCCCTTTTAGTTTACGTAACCAACAATACAATGAAATAGGCATATATAATTCACATGATCATATTTTACTTATAAAATATTGTATGCCAAATACAATATTTTACTTAGTGGCCAAGGATATGGGATAACCATGGACCACTCAACACAATATCTGGATCCAACAAGGGTTGGATTGAAAACAAGTGTTAAATATATTTAGGAGATTTTATGATAATATTGGGAAGATTTTTTATTTATTAAAAATAATATCTAATAATTAAATATTATAATAAAATAAAAAAATTGTTAAATTTAAATTATGTCTATTATTAATAAGATTATAATTTTTTTACGTGAATATTAAAATTATGATATCTTTATATAATTTTATATAATTTGAAAAATATATTTGAATTTGATCATCATTATGAATTAAATCCTTGAAAAAACTACAAAAACGATTTCTTACAGCAGAATTCACATTCTTTCCAACATGCTTCAAGACACCTTTTAAAAAAGTCAGAATAGCTTCCCGAACACCGCCATTTGATCCCTAAATAATCAAATTTCAATAGTTTTGTATTGGATAAGTAACATCAACAACATTGATATACTATATAATGCATTAGCTTTCGTCAGAGTTAAATCAAGATTACCGTAAGTTTTTTGGGATAAATGTTGGTTAATTATAAAGTAATGAACATTACTATACGTAATCCCAAAAAGCTATATACAACTGTTTTTTTAAATTATTAATTATAATATTAATTTCAGTACATAAATTGAAAGTAAATTGTGATAAAATTATTAGGTTATTTTTATTTCTTATTAAGTTTCTTATATATAATATTATATTAGTTTGTAAAAGTTATAAATATTTTATATGAAATTGATAATTGAAAGTAAAGAAAGTTTTTCTCTTTATCTCTTATTTTCTTTGCATATTAATTTTTTTAAATTATGTCCAATTGATATCAAATTGGTATTAGAGTTGGATAGACCCAACATTTTCTTTGAGTTTGTGAGAGGATCAATAAAAAAATATTGAGTGTGTGAGGAAAAAGAGAGTTCTCATCTTACAAAATTCCTTTTGAGTTTATTTGAGAGAAAGAAACATAGTTACAAATTACAATATTATTTGGTCTGATCCTAAATTAGATGAAAAATTGGATTATAATTATTGGACATTAAAAGCTCTCAAAGGAAGAACCATTAACGCTCTATCACAAATTCACCAATGCGTAGATTATTCAATCTTTGGTAAGATAGCAAAAACTAAAACAACCAAAGAAGTGTGAGACATTTTGAAGCTATTATACAAAGGAGTAGAGAAAGCTCAGAAATCTAAATTGCAATTCATGTGTAAAAAATATGAAAAATATGAGATGTCTAGTTCAGAAATAGTTGAACAATATTTTTCACGAGTAAGATGAGGGTATATGGAGAAGACATCCCTGAAAGCAAGGTAGTGGAGAAAATTTTATGTACTATGCCAATAAAGTTAGATCATGTGGCGACTACAATAATTGAGTCTCACGATACAGACTTCATGATAGTTGCAGAGTTGTAAGGTAGTATTGAAAGTCACGGGAGCTGAATCTTGGAGAAAATTGAAAAAATAAATGAAGAAGTCTTGAAGAGTCAGGTGAACTTTATTAATGTAGCAGAATCTAGGCAAACTGTCATGAACGTGAAAACTTAAATTTTAAAGGCAAAGGATGTGACAACTTTAGAGGAAGAGGTTGTTGTAACTTTAATCAACAATGCAGAGACAAAAATTTCATCCCACTTAATCAAAGAAAAAATGTACACAATTTTGGATCTACCAACAGTGGAAAAGGAAGAAGGCTTCAAAAACCAAGAAAAGACAAACTTTAATTGCTACCACTGTGGAAAGTTTGGGCACAAAGATGTAGATTGTAGATACAAACAACAGACAAATATGGCAGAAAACTGAGATCATTATACTGGTGAAAGCTCTGATAACTCATATACTTTATTTATAGCATCAAACAACTTTGTACGATAAAAATATATGGTACTTAGATATTGGCTGTAGCAACCACATGTGTGGGAAAAATGAGTTATTTTCTTCAATAGATGAAAAGGTAAGATCTATAGTGAAATTTGAAAATAATACAAATATTCTAATTTTGGGGAAAGGCAAGATTGCTCTTAGACTAAAAGATGGTTCTCAGAATTTCATCTCTGATGTTTTCTATGCTCCTGGTCTTCATAAAAACTTATTGAGCATGAGACAGTTATTAGAAAAAGGATACATCATGCAGATTCGTGATGGTACATTGATTGATAAAAATGGTATATTCATTGCTAAGGTACAAATGACTCCTAATCACTTGTTTTCCTTGAAAGTTCAGTATAAAGAATTATCCTGCTTAAATTCTTTCATACCAAATGATGACTGGCTATGGCACATGTGCTTTGGACATTATCACTTTTCTGGATTGAATTTTTTATCTAGGAAAGAATATGTATCTGGTTTGCCTGTTATAAACATTCCTGAAAGTGCATGTGTGACTTGTGAAATTTGAAAGAAGCATAGAAAATCTTTTCCAATTGGAAAGTCCTGGAAAGTAAGAAAGCTATTGGAGATTGTTCATTCAGAGTTATGTATGGTTGATATATCAACACATGGTGGTAGCAGGTATTTCATTACGTTTATTGATTACTTTAGTAGAAAAGCTTGGGTACATCTTTTGAAACAGAAATCAAAAGCTTGTGATGCTTTTAAGTCATTTAAGGAATTTGTGGAAAAACAAAGTGGCTACAAGATTAAAGCATTGAGGACAAATAGAGGCCAAGAATACCTTGCTTGTGCAGATTTCTTTGACCAACATGGAATTCAACATCAATTGACAACCAAATACAGTTCTTAACAAAATGGAGTGATAGAAGGAAAAAATAGGACAATTATGGACATGGTGAGATGCATGCTAAAATGCCTAGAGAATTTTGGGCAGAGGCAATTTCTACTGCTGTGTATATTTTGAACAGGTATCCAACAAATAGTGTTTGTGATAAAACACTAGAAGAAGCTTGTAGTGGAAGAAAACCCTCAATTTGACACCTCAAATTTTTTGGGTGTTTAGCATACACCCCATGTACCAGATCAATTCAGAAAGAAGTTTGATGACAAAGGAGAGAAGTGCATTTTCATTGGTTACAATATTAACTCAAAATCGTACAAGCTTTACAATCCAGTAACAAAGAAAATATAGTTATCAGCAAAGATGTGGCATTTGATGAAGAAGGAATGTGGGACGGGTCTTCGAAAGATCAAAAGGAGTCCACCGTAATTCCATAAAATTATGAAGAAGAGAGTGAACATGTAGATTCAACACCTAATGAGTCAGAAATATCAAATACACCATAAAGGCAACAGAAAATATATGCCAGATTTGTTAGAGATCCCATATCACTAGATAAGGCCAAATTAATGTATAAAAGTGGGTGCAAACCTCACCTCATCGAGCCGGTTTTATGAGGATGAGTTAGGCTTAAAGTCCACTTCTGTTATGGTATCAGAGCTTATCCTAACCCATTTGTTTGCCTTATTGGGTCACCCGCTATCGGGTTATTGTTGTTGGACCACCCATATGTTGGCCCACATCGAGATTGAGACCTCTCGACGTGAGAGGGTGTGTTAGAGATCTCATATCGACTAGAGATAAGACCAAATTAATGTATAAAAGTGGGTGCAAACCTCACCTTATCGAACCGATTTTGTGAGGATGAATTTGGCTTAAAGTCCACTTTTGTTAAGATTGGAAGACTATGTTGTGGGTAATGACAATGACCCATCTAATGAGGAAATTATCAATTTTGCTTTATTTTCAGATTGTGAGCCTTTAATGTTTGAAGAAGCTTCAAATAATCAACATTGGAGAAAAGTAATGAATGATGAAATTCATGCCATCAAACATGGGAGTTAACAGACTTACCAACAGACAATGGGCCAATTGGAGTGAAGTGGGTGTACAAAACTAAATACAATTCCAATGGAGAAATTGATCATTTGAAATATTTGCTTCTGTAGCAAGATTAGATACAATTCATATGCTTATCTCTCTATCATCTCAAAATAATTGGAAAATTTATCATATAGATATTAAGTCTACTTTTCTAAATGATACTTTGGAAGAAGAAGTGTATGTTGAAAAACCTCTAGGATATGAAATTAAAGGTAAAGAAGAAAAAGTCTAAAAGTTGAAAAAAGCATTGTATGGTTTGAAGTAGTCACCCAGGGTATGGTATAAAAGGATTGATACCTACTTTATACAGAATTGTTTTCAAAGATGTCGTTTTGAACATATTTTGTGTATCAAAACTGTTGAACATGACCATATTCTTATTGTATGCCTTTATGTTGATGTTTTAATCTTTACTAGCAACAATCCAAAGATAATTGCAAAATTCAGGGAGACCATGATTAAAGATTTTGAGATGAAAGACTTAGGTCTAATGTCATATTTTCTGGGTATTGAGTTCATTCAACAAGATAATGGAATTTTCATTTCCTAGAAGAAATACGCTACAGACATTTTGAAGAAATTCAAAATGGAGAATTCAAAACCAATCTCAAGCCTTGTTGAAGAAAAGTTGAAAATGAAAAGAAATAACAATGAAAGAAAAATAAATTCAACATACTACAAGAGCTTAATTGGAAAATAAAGTTTGAATCTGAATATTTGTAACAATTGAGTTTTTGTGATTGAGAAGCGGTGCTTGATTAGAAATTGAAAACTAGTGGGTTAGCATGAAGGAATTGAAGGAACTACAAAATTTGCCCTAAAATTATATTGAAGAGATTCCAAGTAACACTGTAGTGGATGGTTTCCGTGGAGGCAGAGAGTGTTTTGCAGCTTGATTAATTGGTGTCTTCAATTCAACCAAACTATAGAAATGCATATTTCCATTGATTCATCAATTGGTTTGAATTTGCACGTTGATGAATTTGAAATAAAAAAAATGTCGATTCAATTGGAGGTTTGAATTTTTGAATTGGTTGAATCTAGAATCGAATAGATGAATTGGTTCAAGTGGTGATGTAGTGAGGCTTTAATTCAATGTTGAAATTGTTTCCTGCTAAACAAAAGCTATGCATATACTGTTTTGGTGCATAAATTTACACCACTGGATGTGTTTCTTGTGTTGTCATTTTGGTGCCAATTCTAGGTGCATTTTTGTGCTAGATTTGGGTGTGTTTTTGGTGCAAAATTTGGAGGTGCAACACCTTACAAACTAGACCAATTTTGTTGGTCATTTTACTCCAGTTTGGTGTGTAATTCTGGTACATACGATGGTGCCTTTTCTGGTGCATATATTGGTGAATTTTCTGGTGCATTGGTTACAAATCTGGTGCACATCCTAGTGTTGGTTCTGGTGCAAGGTCTAGTCAACTGGTTGCTTTTCTGGTGCACGGATCACTTTTCTGATGCCTTTCCTAGCCTCAAAATATGGTTTTCCCAATCTTTTCTATTTAGAGTTTTCTTGTGTTTTCCTAACTTTGCTCGAGTCTTTTGTCTATAAATTTCTTGAGTTCTATACCCTTGCTTCTTGTTTGTAGAGCATAATATGGTGAGTTGAGTTGTTAGAAATTCTTGTTTGTTTGAAATTGAATTTTGAGATTACACAACTAGGAACTAAATGTAGCATCTATGTTTTGAAAATTCCTTTAAACTTGGATTTAAGTCTTGAGAAATTAAAAGTACAAAGTAGCAAATTGCATAAGAGTGGGTGGATGCCTAACTAGCTTTCATTCATCTCAAGTGTGATGAACAAATAAAAAAAAAGTGCATGCTCCATATTTCTTTTGAGACTTAGATTTATTTTTAATTGAGTTTTCTATTGGATGTTCAAATTAGTTCCATTCATCTAGGTAGTCTTAATTCATTTCTTACAACTTGACTTTTCTAATTGTTTATCTTGCTTGCTTTGTTTTACATTTCTAAGGGTAATTCTAAATGCATTGTTTAGATTACTCTTGTCTTTTTAAAGTGTTTTTCTCTTTGTCATGTTCTTAGTTTGTCATATCTTTTACTCCATTTGGTATAACCTGTTTCTTGATTTTTGTCCTTTTCTAATTTGTCTTTCTAAATTCTTTAGTTTTGTCTTAGAGTTTTCCCTTTTCTTGACCTCTTTAGTTTAGTGTGGATTTGTTACATCTTTCACTTTGAATATAAATTCTTGATAGGTTGATTGAGAGTTCTCTTTAAGAACTAAAGAGGGAATTGAGTGAACAGATTGCAAATAACCTTTCAAGAGCGATACACGAGTGGTTGAGTGTAAACACTTAGTGAGTGGTGAGGTCCATATGATTTTTATCGTGCTAACCAATTTTGTTTTTGTAGGTATGTTTTATCTTGGTGAAAAAATTAATAAATTGGATTGGAAAACATGTAAAATTCCTGATTTTGAAATAAAGGATGATCCAACACTATATCTTGAATGGGAGAGTAAAGTGGAATACGTATTTTCATGTTTTGATGGTATTTTTGAGTCTCAAAAAGTTGCTTTGTGTGTATTCTCATTTGTAGACCATGCTTCAAGATGGTGGGAGGAAAGGAGCTATAAGGTGACACTAGGAAGAAGATCACCCATTCTTACATGGTCTGATTTGAAATCTTGTATGAAGAGAAACTTTTACACATATTTCTATGAGAGAAAGAAATGTCTTGAAGAAGAAGAGAACTGGAAGAAAAAAGATGAAGAATCTAGTTGAAAATGGGATGAAGTATATCAAAGTGAAAAAAGTAAAATAATAACATATATAGAAAGGAAAGAAGGAGAGGAGAACGAAAGGCGAGAAAGAGAGGAGAAAGAAAGGAGAAAAAGAAAGGAGAAAGAAAAGAGAGAAATAATGGAAAAAAAAAAGATAGAAAGAGAAGATAAAGAAAAGAGAGTCAAGGAAGAAGAAACTAATGATAATATTTGATCTTATTTTGACTCTATATTTGTTTTGTACAGATTCTCCTTTACAGGAAGTAGATGATGATGAGCTTCGAAATGAGTCATGCAATAATAGAGAGAAGAACATATTGGCTTCCACTACTTCCTTGAAATTAATTGATGTGTTTCATGAGCAAATTAAAAATCCTTATAAATTGTTTGTTACTTTTGATATGTATACTATTATCTTAGGTGGTGATGCCAAGTCCTTTAATGTTGAGATGCATACATATCCTTTGGACTTGAATGTTAATGATCATCTTCTGTCTATATGTGTGAGTGATAAGAAAGTTGATGAGGAGATTGAATATAATATTGATAGATCTTTACATTTGATTTGTGGACTAAAAAAGGAAGAAAATCATAAATATCTGGATTTGATTGAAGTACTTGAAATGTTTGTGTTTAGTTTTGTGATTTTGTTAATGTTTGATGGGTTTTGCAGGTTGGTCTTTGACCTTGGAGGAAGAGATCCAACACACCTTGAAAATAAGAGATTGGATTCTTATGGGAACCATATATCAATTCTGATAGTTTTTCTTATACTTGTTTTGAATTGTTTTAAACTTTATTTCTTTTACACTTATGCTACTATGTTTGTGTGTAGGTAACAAAAAACTAAAATTCGAGATCGAATTTTCTCCAAGAAGGGGAGTATGATGAATCTATGGATAGGACCGAGAAGAAAGTTTAAGGCTAGAATAAGAATTTTGTAATTTTTTGTGTTTTCTTTTGTGAGCCTTTATTGGGATCTTGTGAGTTTTAAGTTTTTTTTTTTATTTGTAATTGGAGAAATTTTTAGGATTTATTAAATAGACCGAACTAGAAAATGGGCCTAATGGGAAAATAGTATAAATACCCCCACCTTAATCAAGTGTATACTCAGACTTTAAATTTTCATAATAAAACTTTGCTTTTTGGTGAGGTGAATTGTCTTTTGATTCTTGAGTAGAACTTTTGATTCTTATATTTAAATTTTAAAATTTAAAATGGCGAATCTGCACTACACTTATCAATTAGTGATAATTATGACATCTTCATCTCTTATCCTATTTTACATTTTTTTATTTCTAATTTTTGTTCTATTTATCCTTAGTCAGACAAGGACTCTATATAGACTAAACCATTAGTATTCACACCCAAAAAATATGGCAAAAGTTAGGTTAGAATCAAAGACAATCAAATACCTATCTTGAGAAGAAATTATATAAAATCAAAATAATAAGAAAATTAATATCCATCTCTAAATTGTAGAAATATTAAGACATCAGAAAAGAATAGTAGAAATGATAATAATAACAGAAAATGTTCAAATTGGTAGAAGTAAAAAGAAGATAGATAATTATCACATATTTTTAAAAATTGAAAGATAAATAAATCAATTTAAAAGTATAAAAATCAAATATTACTATAAAAAATAAACACAAACCAAAAACATATTTTTCTCAATTCTTTTTTAATTCATATACTTTCCATTAACCATTAACCTGGTTAAGGTATACAAAATTTTACAATTAATGATTTTGTTGATGTTCTTTTAAAGTTTGAAGGCTACAGTATTCTTACGAAAGTATAGGGAGAATGATATTTGATCAAAAGGCTAAGGCTTAAACCAATTTATTCTAATTCTTGTAGTTTATGGTTCCATTTAAAGGTTTTGAAATAATTTAAAAACCTACTTAACAATCCCATATATCATGACATTTGAGATATGGAAAAAAAAATATCTTATCAGACCGCAAAACGACGTCTACCATATTAGAATTGTATGAGGGAAACATGATCTGCTTATCAAATAATGGTGACCAAAACAAGAATGAAAAAATTAAAAAGAAAGATATAAGAAAATAATTTAGAATAAAATTCTCTTTCGTAAAAATATACTTTTTTTTTCCTTAAAATATATTGAAATTAAATATTTCTTCTAAAGCAAATTTCTAGAATATTTCAAGAAAAATATTCTTAAAATGTTTTTAAAATATTCTAAATAATTTTTCTAAAAGAAATATTCATCCTAAAATTTATAATATTTTTAAAATAAGATATTTTTAAAATAAGATAGCCAAGTGTCATTAATTAATTTTAATTAACTTGAAATTTAGAGTTAATTAATACATTAATTATCTATCATCATTCTTTAACAAAAAAGGTTGTAACTTCTTAATTTATCCTTATATTATCTTTGACCAGGACATAAATTTTTAATTTCTCCTCCTCATTAATTCTTCCATATTGGTTTTTTGAATTTCATAACACACTTATATTCTATAGATAAAAGTGTTAACTGTATATAATTTAATACTCTTTGATTAGGTTCTTATCTTCAAGATTAAGTGATAAATCACGAATATACTTATTCTTGGAGTTTTATGAAAGGTGACATATTCTTCTTTTTTTTTGTCCTTTTCATATTTTTCTAATCATTCTCTTACTTTGTTCTTCTTTTTTGTCCAAACCACCTTTATATGTAATTTTCATGTTGCTTTTGAGTTTTATTTTCACATTCTTCAAAGAATTTATGGATCTTTCATATCCTAAGGAAGACTTCATCACCATTTGAAATTGCTAGGTCATCCCATGTGTCACACCTTGTAAATGTGATCCTTTCTTAAAGAAATACAAGTAAGGCTTAAATAAGCTTTTGAATGCTAATAAAATTGTAAATTTTACTTTGATCCTTAATAGTTATTTTTTTATGCCGTATAAAATTTGCATTTATGGTTTGATCTTTGTTGTTTATAACATTTTTAAGTGAAGAATTATCAATTAATTGACCATAGAAATAGATGAGTAGAATTTACATATATGCATGTATAAGTATAGTTTAAATGATGAGTTGTTGGTAAAGTGATCACTTCAATGATTGAGTAGGATTAACACATGTATGTTTTTAAAATTATATTATTTAAAACAAAATGTAATCAATGTGATGAAAATAATATTATTTTCTTTTAGTTAGGGTTTACATCTCCTATTTCTTTTAGTTTTTCCTCTTCAATGTTAAAATAGAAAGAGGATCAAAATTAAGAGATATCTAATATAGAGATGATGTTTGTAGAAACTTGTTTTTTATTAGCTGCATTGCATATTAGAAAATCAATTATATTGCGAGATTCTTGAAATAAAATATTATAATTATCTTTATTAGAATAACTTATTTGTAGGGATACTGTAGGTACAAAATCATCTAAAATATTTATTAAAAAAAATAAAAAGAATTTTGTATTATATTGTATAATTAAATGAAACAATAAGAAATATATACAAAAAAGAATATCCATAATTATGATATTTTATACAATTTTATCCTTATAATTCTGTAATATTATCTGTATATTATAAATAATCTATTATAATAAGATAATTATAATATTTTATCTTAAAATATCATTGATTTTTTAACACTCACCTTCTTCAAGTTGGAGAGTAAATAGTAAGAACTTCCAATTTGTATTTTATTATAGAGAAAGCTTTTTTTAATCTGAGGAGATGATTAATTTCCTAATACTCACCCTTTAGTTCAAAAGTGAATATCAAGAACTCTTAACTTATGCTTCATTATAGAATTTTTTTATTTTTTTATTTCAGTATATGATTGATTATCCCTCCATCATAGAAAACCAAGAGAGAAAGATATATACATTTCTTTGAAAAGATCATCATGAAGAAAAAATTTATGAACTTAATGAAGATACCAAATATTGGTATCAAACCATTTTTATCGAAAAAAAAATCAGTGGCAAAATATATCATTTGGAAAAAACATCAAAGACAAATAGAATTTATAGAAACAAAACATCGATAATAAACAATATTCGTTGATAAAAAATATCAATGATAAATTATATCAATAAAAAAACTTTGATGACAACAATATCATTCTAGAAAATGTAAGTAATAAAAATTATCTACTAAAAAATCATTAATAATATAAAAATCACCTTAAGAGAAAAATTGGCAATAACCTTTAGAAAAATATTGATTGAAAAATGTCTACTAGAAACGGTATCCATCGAAAAAAAGGTGAGTGGTAAAACAAAAAATGCTAATGATAAATAATACAAATCAAAAACTTATGACTAGTGAAAATTATTGTAACAAAAAATATGTAAGAGATAAATAGTAGTAACCATCAAATACATGTCAATAGTAAATAGTATCTACTAAAAAAAATATTAATGATAAAAGATAATTTTTGAAAAACAAATAATGCTTAAATAGTATGGTGACTAAAAAAGAAATTCTTAAAAGGCATAATAATCATAGAAGAGAAAAAAAAATGCTAAAAGGATTTAATAAAAAATTTAGAATAATAAAATTGGAGTTAATGTATCCAAGGAGAAAAATCATTGTCTAAGTATAAATTAATGAAAAAACAGGTTATGAAAAATAATACTTTTTAATATATATATATATATATTATAATTGAATAAAAATATTAAAAATATATATAGGAGAAAATATTGTGTATGATTTTGTTCATATAATTTTATAATAATATCTATTTTAATAAAAGAAAAGTATAATATTTTATGTAAACAATTTTAGAATATAATTAATTTTGTAACATTAGAAATAGTTTAACAGTGAAGTGATGTTTTCATAATCCTAAGAGTGTGGAACTTGAAGAATCCTATAAAATATTGGCGTTGCGTTCGTTAAAATCTAAGAAGATGATTGTAATTATGCTCTAACTGTTAACATATGTAACTTTTTGAAGTGAAAAACAAACATAAACCTACCTTTCTGTTAATGACCAATTTCTCGAACTCTCTCCTAATCACTGTTTTTCTATATTAGTATATGCAATGAAAACTTGTTTCAATCAAAAGTATATTAATTAATAAATCAATATTCTTTTGGGTACATAATATAAACATGTTTTTATTGCGTAGGTACACACTATATATAATACAAACAAGTTTTCACAATCAAAGAAATTTATTTGTTTAAGGTTTAAGGTATACAAATATATCTAAATTTTCATGAAATGCTTCCATGAATAATTAAACTTTTTTTTTTTTGGTTTAATAAAGAGAAAGTGAGAAGATGAAAAAAAAAATTGATTTATGAAAAAAGTGAAAATAATTGAAATAATAAAGATTGATAAGTAAATTTTTATATAATATTAAAATTATCTTGAGGTTTTTCTTTAAATAATATAAATATTTAATGGATAAAATAGAAAAGATTAATAAAAAAAATAAAAAATATTAAAAAAAAAATTATTTTTTAATTCAAATTTAATAAATATTCAAAAAAATGATATTTAAAGGAAAACCATTAAATATAAAAAATAAAAGATAATTTTAATATTATATAAAAAAAATCATGATTTTTATTAAAAGATAATTTCAAATTCATAATAATTTAACATAACATATATAACTCAAATAATTAAATTACTCAAGATTTCATCCACATATATATATATATATATATATATATATATATATAAAGACCAAAATTCTTCCATCATTAAACTTTTTAACTATTTATTTAAAGTCAGCATTAATCCTGGTTGAATACTCTGATGCTTATCCTATATTTGACTATTATTAATTTATTATCCAAGCTGTATATAAATATGGGTTATTATGGCCTTCCACTATACAACTTAGAAGTAACACATATGAGCCAAAAAGAAAAAACCAAACGTATAAATGAGTGTAACTCTCTTCAAAGTGTTTCCCTGGTGTGCTACTTATTTGCTTCCTAGTTATTTCACAATCCAACTTAATCAATAATAAAGGACGAATCATAAGTTAGATAAACTCTCTCTTCTCATTTGGCCTCTAGTGACCCTTTCTTTTAAAAATTCATTTCTCCATTTTCATTAAAACCCTGCATAAGTTACATGAACTCTTCATAATTGCGAAAATATCCATTTTTATATCATGATTTGGGGTTATCTACTTGGCATGGGCAAATTAAATCAAACCAAAGAAAAGTCACGTGCTGGGCCAAACGCGTAGGTATGTTTGACTAAGTCGAAATGAGGAACCATAGTGTCTGATAAACTTAATTGATATTCTTCAGTGTTCAAACAAGCTATGATTCAATGGCGATTTTTCATTTCATGATTATGGTTGCTTGCATGCTTATTCCCCCTCTCAAAATTTCCGCAGCTATCCTCAGTGTGTCAAAGTCAATCATTGACGGCGAGACCTTAGTGTCCAAAAGTGGACAGTTTGAGCTTGGTTTCTTCAGCCCAGGTAATTCCTCAAAACGCTACCTTGGAATTTGGTATAAAATTATACCTGAGCAACGTGTTGTTTGGGTTCTAAACGGGGCAAACCCGATCAATGACACCTCAGGCGTGTTAGCATTCAGCAAGACAGGGAATCTTGAGCTCAGACAAAACGACACTCTTGTCTGGTCTGCAACCTATCAAAAACAAGCACGGGATCCGGAGGCAGAGTTCTTGGACAGTGGAAATTTTGTGGTAAGAAACCAGGGAGATTCAGACCCAGAAGCTTTCTTGTGGCAAAGCTTTGACTATCCTTCGGATACACTTATAGTGGGGATGAAGTTGGGATGGGACCTCAGAACTCGTCTGGAACGGAGAATAACGTCATGGAAGAGTCCAAATGATCCATCCCCTGGAGATTTTTCTTGGGGCCTAAGCCTTAATAATTATCCTGAGTTTTACCTGATGAAGGGAACAACCAAGTTTTCCCGCATTGGACCATGGAATGGACTTCACTTCAGTGGCGTATCACATCCAAAGACAAATCCATTCTACGCATTCAATTACGTCGTTAAAAATGACCATATGTATGCCCCCAACAAGATTGAGATGTCGTACTCGTTTACTCTTAAGAATAGTTCGGTCCTCGTGGCAGTTACTATAGGCGAAGCCCGATTCCAAACCCATATATGGGAGGAAACTATGGAAAAATGGCGGGTTTTTGAATCTACCCCACGGGACGTGTGTGATTTTTATGGATTCTGTGGAGCCTATGGGAAATGCTTGATATCAGTGTCACCATTTTGCCAATGTTTAGAAGGATTCAGTCCAAAGTCACCACAAAAATGGAATGAAATGGATTGGACTGGAGGATGCATCCGGATTAAACCATTAAGTTGCGAAGACAGCTACAAGGATGAGTTTGTCAAATATGTAGGCATGAGAGTACCAGATACTACACATACTTGGGTAGATGAGAATATTGATTTAGATGAGTGCAGACGCAGATGCTTGAGTAATTGCTCTTGCATGGCCTATGCTAATTCAGACATAAGAGAAGCTGGTAGTGGTTATGTCATTTGGTTTTATGATCTAGTTGACATCCAACAGTTTGAAACTGGTGGGCAAGATCTATATATAAGGATGTCTACTTCAAAGTTAGGTAAATTAATCTCTCTTCTTATGAGTTCCATTCTTTTTGCTTTGGAAAAGGCAAGATCTTCCCATAGATATGATTTTTTTTTTCTTTTCTTTTTGTTTGCTTGATCAAAGTCAACCCTAAAGAGCCTCCTACTCAACATGGACTCAGCCAAAGTGTGACGATAATAATTGCTACAACAATTGCTGCATTTAGTGGGATACTTTTATTTTGCAGTTTTGTGATATACAGAGTCCGAAGGAACATTACTGGTAAATATACACCCATAATATTGTCACCATAATCGTGACAGCTCTATTCTCTTTATAACTTTCTATTTATTTTTTGTTTCTTCTCTAATTTGATGTTCAATATTTTTTAAACGTAAACAAGTTACATTTCCCTCTTTGACAAAATTATTTTGAACGTTTCATGCCTTTCCGTGGTCCAGAAAAGTCAAAGACAAAAGAGAACATTGAAAGGCAGCTAGAAGATCTAGATATGCCATTGTTTGATCTGCTTACTATCACTGTTGCCACTAACAATTTCTCGTCGAATAATAAGATAGGGAAAGGTGGTTTTGGACCCGTATATAAGGTTATTCATTATTTCAACACTTAACAGTAATAGAACAACTAGAGTCCAGTGATGAACTATTGTAATTTGTTACTGAAAACATGTTCTTAAATGAATGTATTTGTTAAGGGAAAATTAGCGGATGGGCAAGAAATTGCTGTCAAGAGACTTTCAAGCAGTTCTGGACAAGGAGTAATGGAGTTCATAACAGAAGTCAAACTGATCGCAAAGCTTCAACACAGAAATCTGGTAAAGCTGCTTGGCTGTTGCATCAGAGGACAGGAAAAACTACTAGTGTATGAATACATGGTTAATGGAAGCCTAGACTCCTTCATTTTTGGTATGTGTATAAAAAATTCTTAGATTAGGTGCACTTGTGGTGTTTTAGTTCTGTCATATTTAGTGGCAATTTAATCTTGAAAATCTAATATTGAATAACCTATTTTCTTTGAAAAAAAAAACAGATAAACTAAAGGGTCAATTTCTTGATTGGCCTCTGCGCTTTCAAATAATATTAGGAGTTGCTAGGGGGCTTTTGTATCTTCATCAAGATTCCAGATTAAGGATAATACATAGAGATGTCAAAGCAAGTAATGTTTTACTTGATGAAAAGTTAAATCCAAAAATTTCAGACTTTGGAATGGCTAGAGCTTTTGGAGGAGACCAGACTGAAGGAAACACAAATAGAATAGTTGGAACATAGTGAGTGTCTGTCTACCTATACTGCAATATTTATTATCTATTTATTTGTATTTTTGCTTCATTGTTAATGTCTTGCAGTGGATATATGGCCCCAGAGTATGCTGTGGATGGACTATTTTCAATCAAATCTGACGTTTTCAGCTTTGGCATTTTGCTGTTGGAGATTATATGTGGGAGCAAAAATAGAGCTCTGTGTCATGGAAACCAGACTCTTAACCTTGTTGGTTATGTAAGCACTCAAATTGCTTATTATTTATCTATGCGAAAGTACAAACATGAATCATTTTTTTTTTCTACTTTCATGATTTAGGCATGGACACTTTGGAAAGATCAAGATACCTTACAGTTGATTGACTCAAACATGAAGGACTCATGTGTTGTTCCAGAAGTATTGCGATGCATCCATGTTAGTCTCTTGTGCGTGCAACAATACCCGGAGGATAGGCCAACCATGACATCTATAATTCAAATGTTAGGGAGTGAGATGGAACTGGTTGAGCCAAAAGAACCTGGTTTCTTTCCAAAGAGAATTTCGGATGATGAAAATCTAAACAAAATGTCTTCAAATGACGAATTAACCATTACCTCATTAAATGGCCGGTGAATGTATTGTGTGTGCACCAACAGAGACTAAAAGTGTATATATATGCTTTCACAATATTCTATGGTTATCATACATTATGTTTACTTAACTTTAGATGATTTTAATGTGTTAAACTTGATAGAAGGAATATCAATTTTACCAAGTGGGTTGCATTGTATTTTACTTTATATATTTTTTTTTTGTCTTAACTTGATATTCAAAAGTAAAAACTTGTTGCAAACCATAAACTTGAGTATTAGAAATAAACCATAAAAGATCACTTTTGCATTTTACTATTATATTATTGGACAAGAGATAATTTAGATATATTATTATTATTCTTATTGGACCAGATATTTTAAGATATGTCTTCTCTCAGTAATAGTTTTCAGTACTTAGTTCCGATTGCTCCTCAGATAGAATGGATTGGGTACCGTTCAAGTTAGTAATGGTTCAATAGAGTTCAATGCATGTCAAATCAGAATCAGAGACTACTTTCATTTATTACTTTTATTTATACTGATTCTAGTGGGCATGATCTATTGAGCCTGATTTATAATTTCAATGTTCTCCTATAAGATATTATTGTATGCTAATGGTTGTGATTAGTCTTTAATCCTTAATTATACTCCTCGAATGCGTGTTTATGGTTATTTAATAATTTTCGATTATTATTATTGAATTAATTAAGGATAGCCGAAACATTCTTGATTAGTCCCTAGAGCCGATGTATTATTGGTTATAGTATGTTTCGAGGCTAACCAAGATGTCTTTATCTATATCTATATAATTATCATTATTTTCTTAGCTTTAATTAGAAATAAATAAGAATAAGAAAAAAGGTGTAGCCTAATCCATAAATAAACAAGGCTTATTAAGCAATTCCTTTGGTGCAGCTTTAAAATAAGGTGTATATTTTTCTTCATATTCTGATACTAATACACTGAATGTCACTGTGAATCTCATTTCAATAGTGAAGTTTATATTATCGATCATAAAACCTGAACCAGTTTGTGTTCTTATCTTTTCAGTGAGTCGTTTGTTTTTCTTTCTTGTCAATGACATTGTTTTAATCTTCAATCCAAGTTACAAGCTTTGGGCAGTGTAGTGTTGTGCAATAAGTACACAGTATAGGCAAAGTTTAGGATTAAGTTGAGAGTGAGAATTACCTTGGTTAGACATGCGTATTTATAATTGTAGAAAGTGATTATACGCCTAACTCACCCCCAAAACCGGTTCAAGAGGTGAGGTTTACACCTCACTTATATACTATAATTCAACCTCATTTTTAGTCAATGTGGGATTTTTCTAACACCTTCCCCTCACGTCGAGGAGTTATTCTCAACTTGAACGTTACCTATTAGAAGGTGACCCAATCTAGGTCCAACAACCTTACTCACAATCAAGGTTCTACATAGTGGCCCGTTAACCTGCCAACCAAGGTTTAGTATATTAACAAGTGACCTAATCTAGGCTCAACAATCTTGCTAACCTGGCTCTGATACCATGTAAAAAGTGATTATGGGTCTAACTCACCCCAAAAACCGGTTCAGGAGGTGAGGTTTACACCTCACTTATATATTATATTTCGGCCTCATTTTTAGTCAATGTGGGATTTTCCCAACAATAATATAAAGTGATACAGAATTACCTTACGTGGACTTTTACGTATGAGATCTACTGTGATAATTTGTTTCTTTTCTAGAATTGCTACGAATCTTCTGTTATGATTTACTTAGAGATATTTGATGTCACAAATAAGAAGATACTGAGGGTTCCTTTAATACATAACAGAACTTCCCAAGTAAGTCTGAAAACCATTGAAACTCAATATTTATCAGCTACATCTTTGTCTGAAGATTCGTGGTTATGGCATCTAAGACTAGGTCACTTGAACTTTAGAGACATAAGTATGTTGAGATCTAAAGATATGGTTAAAGGGTTACCATTATTCTAGATTTCTAAAACAGTATGTGATAATTACCTAATTAGCAAACAACTAGATCCTCATTCAGCTCATATACACCCTCTAGAGCCAAAGAACTTTTGCATGTGGTATATTCAGATGTGTGTGGTCCCTTGGATACTCCTTCATTGGGAGGAGACAAATACTTTGTTACCTTTTTAGATGCGTTGAGTAGGAAACTATGGTTGTACTTGATGAAGGCTAAAAGTCATACATTCTTAGGGTTCAAGATGTTCAAAGCTTTAGTAGAGAAGTAATCAGAGAAATGTATAAAGATATTAATGACTGATGGTGGAGGACAATTCACTTTAGGAGAATTTGAATTTTTTTGCATGGAACAAGGAATAGTGCATGAGGTAACTGCCCCTTATACACCACATCATAATGAAATTGCAGAACAGAGGAATAGAACTATATTGAACATGGTTAGAAGTATGCTATGAAACAAGAAACTTCCACAAAGTTTATAGGGAGAAGCAACATCTACTACATCCTATATACTAAACAAGTGTCCAACTAAGAGGCTTGTTGGTCAGGTCCTTGAGGAAGCATGGTCAGGAGTTAAACCATCTATGAAGCATTTGAGGATTTTTGGATCTATTTGCTATAGACATATTCCAGACCAAAAGAGGAGGAAACTTGATGATAAATGTGAAGCTATGATTCTTCTGGGTTACAATTCCACAAGATCATATAAGTTGTATAATCTTGAGAAAAAACAGGTTATTTTTAACAAAGATGTTTACTTTGATGAGTTAAAATCATGGGAAGGACTAGGTGAAAATCCTACTCGTTTGGCAAAGTTGCTTGTTGACTGGGAAACTGGTGGTTCAGTGATAAATGAAAGGAGAGTAGACACACTCAGATTACCTCAACAAGGAAATGTCATATCAATAAGGGTACGAAACCCACCTTCAAGGTTGTCAGACTATGAGTTGATTTCTAATGATGTAGTAACTTAGGAAGGAGATCTTGTGCAACACATGAATTTGTTAGCTGATTTAGAACCTATCAGTTTTGAGGAAGCAGTGTTCAATAATACTTGGAGAGTAGCTATGTAAGAAGAGATCAAGTCCATAGAGAAGAATAATACCTGGGAATTGGTAGACCTACCAATACAGAAGAAGTCAATAGTTGTGAAGTGGGTGTTTAGAATAAAGTTGAAGCCTGATGGAACAGTAGCAAAGTACAAGGCTAGACTTGATGTAAAGGGGTTTATGCAAAAATAAAGATTGGATTACAGTAAGGTGTTTGCACCTATAGCTAGACTAGAAACAGTTAGGCTTATGGTAGCTCTAACTTGTTGGAAAAATTGGAATCTATGGCAATTGGATGTGAAGTCTGCTTTCCTAAATGGCCCATTAGAAGAAGTTTTCATCTCTCAACCCCCTGATTTTGTTAGTAAGAATCAAGAAGATAAAGTGCTGAAATTGAGGAAGACACTCTATGGTTTGAAGCAGACCCCTAGAGCCTAGAATAAGAGGATTGACAGTTTTCTGTCCAACTCAGGTTTTCATAAATGCTCAATTGAGCATGGTGTATATGTGAAATTAGTTTATCAAAATGATGTGGTGTTTATTTGTCTATATGTAGATGATCTTTTGATTACTGGGAGTAGCTCAACTGGAGTAGAGGAATTGAAAAATAGTTTGAAGAGTGAATTTGAAAAAGGGTTCTTCATGCATCAGAAGAAGTATGTACTAAAAGTGTTAAAGAAATTTAATATGATGAATTGTAATGCTTCTGAAACCCCAGCTAAAGTTAATGTGAAGCTAGAAAAGTGTGAAGCTGAACCAGTTGTTGATGGAACATTATACAGACAAATAATGGAAGTTTGAGATTTATCTATCATACAAGACCTGAAATTTCATTCAATGTTGGAGTGATAAGCAAATTTATGAGTAATTCAAGAAGTTCACATCTGATAGTAGCAAAGAGGATAATGAGGTGCTTAAGAGGGACGCTGGATTTTGGCATAATATTCTCTCATTAAAATGAGAAAGGTGGTTTACAACTTGTAGCCTATTCTAACTCAGATTTTTGTGGAGATATCGAGGATCAAAGGAGCACAATGAGATATGTTTTTACTCTAGCCAATGCTCCTATATCCTGGTGTTCCAAGAAGCAAAATGTGATAACTCTGTCTACATTTGAGGCTAAGTACATTACTTCCTACTCAACTGCTTGTCAACGCTTGTGGTTATCTTCATTGCTAAGAGAATTAAAGTTTAATACTAGCGGTATTGTTGAGTTGTTTGTAGATAATACATCAATAATTGATCTAGCAAAAAATCCAGTTTAACATGGTCGAAACAAACATATAGAGACTAAATTTTATTTTTTGAGATATCAAGTAGCTAAAGGAAATATCAAACTAGTTCATTACAGAACTGAGATTAATGGAGTAGATATAATGATTAAAGTTCTAAAGATAGAGAGGTTTCAACAACTGAAGAATTTTATAGAAATAATTTCTTTAAATACTATGTAGTTTTGTTATTTTTACTAACTTATCCTAAATTATGAGAATGTTAGAATAAGTCAGAGTTAGTTTTTAATATGATTAATAACAGTTAAAAATTCTTCTATTAATAGAATAACTTTTGTATAATAAATGAGAGATTCTTAATTACAAGATAACATATTTATTTATTTCTCTATTTTTTTTTTCCATAATTTTACTCTAACACATACAAAACTTGGTCATTTTGAAAGTTGGTAGAATTACAAGACAAGAATGGTGTCTTAATCAAAGAGTGACAACAGATTCTAAACAAACAAATTCCCAATGTCGTGAAACTTATCACACTCTCTATGCCAACTCATAAACCCAAATCTAAATTCTCTTTCTCCCTAACCAAGCTTCCACTGAAATCAAATTCATGCACCAAGAATATACCCTTATTTTCTGCTACGTTATTAACCTACTCATCTAACATATCCAACATGCTTTCAATGTCTGTTTTGCTAAGTTAGTGACTAAATAAATTCAACATTTTGAATTCTAACATCCTTGCCCCAAGTCAGCATAAAAATATTTCTGTCCAAAACCTTAAACCCAATAATGCATAACAAAAGGAAATTGAAGGGAATCCCACCAATTTCTCTGCACACAGAAACATGTCCAATCTCCACATAATATAGGCAATGTAGGAAAACACAGAAAAAACGAGATAGTCTTATCTGCAACATTTTTATTAAACTGAGATTGATTACTCTAACAAGATAAAATTCAGTATTCTGTAGTAGTGGTGGTAATGCGGGGAGAAATTATTCCAGTTACTCAGATCTAGAAATTTATATGACAAAAGAGATGGATAGTAGAATTTTGAGAAACTATTTTAGAAGTTGCTAAACAATAAAGAAGAGTTATTAAATTACATGAAAAAGAGATATAAAAGGAAATAACTGAACTTCTCCACCTTATTAATATTTTTTAAAATGAAAATAATATATATATATATATATATATATATATATATATATTTTTAAGACATTCGCACAATATTATAAATTATTGAACACATATTTATGATCTGTCTCATAAAATTAAATAATTTTTTTCTGAATATAATATATTTATGTTAAACATAAGATAAGATGTCAAGATATTAAAAAAACGGATTTACTATAATAGGTATTTTTTTTTGGTAGATTTCTATTTAAACATGTTAAAAATTTATATTAAAATAATATATTTAAATTTTATAAATATCAAATTAATACAAAAATTTTATAAAAAATATTTTAATATATTTTTTATTTTACAGGCATTATAATATATTTTATCTAAAATTATAAATATGATAATATATTTTTTTAAATGTAGAATAGTGTGGTTGAATATATTTTTCTCTAGTAGTATTAAAAACATGGAAAGTTAAATAATACTTTAAAAATATTCATGAATTTATCTTATTTTTAAAACTTCATATTCAAATACATTTATAAATACATTATTTATTATAATTTAATTTGTATTGGCCGATTAATTTACCCATTTACATAGAAAAATATGTAGAAAGTGATTATGAACCTAACTCACCCTCAAAACTAATTTAGGAGGTGAGGTTTATATCTCACTTATATACTATAGTTCGGCCTCAAACAACCTTGCTAACAATGAGTCCGTTAATAAATTTGTTAACAATCAGGGTTTCTCAAACCATGTAGAAGGGGATCATAATCATAACAGGTGACCCAATCTAGGTGACCCAATCTAGGCCCAACAACCTGTCAGTTAAGGTTCAATATATTAACATGTAGAAGGGGATCATAATCATAACTAGGGGTGTTCCCGGTGCAGTTTGGTTTGATTTTTCGCTAAAATATATCCGGACCAAATATAAAAATTATTTGCGGTTTGGTTCGGTTCGGTTTGAAATAAAAAAGAAATCCGAACCAATCTAAACCAATTTTAGCGGTTTGATTTGGATCGGTTTTTGCGATTTTTTTTAATTTTTAATTTTATTTTTTTATTAATAATTGACTATTTTTATCTTTTTAAATAATAAACTAATAAAAATATAATATTGACTAGATTTCATATAATTACAGTATTAGTTTATAAATGATCTTAGTAGGAAATGATGTGGTGAGATGAATTTGAATAAGAATTAATGATGAGATAATGAAATCAGAGTACGGGAATTTCAAGTAAGGAATCCTAAGATGCGTCTAACAAAATGAGAATTGTAACATATAACAGTAGATTTTCTTTGTAAAATAAAATTAAAGATAAATATAATATTATTTAATAATTGCGGTTTGGTTCGGTTTTGAAATACCAAACTGCAAACCGAATCAAACCGCGCGGTTCTGGAAAAAAAAATTCAAAGTGATCCAAAAATTTGCAGTTTTAATCAGTTTGTGATTTTTTGGATCGGTTCGGTTCTGAACACCCCTAATCATAACAGGTGGCCCAATCTAGACCCAACAACCTGCCAATTAAGTTTCAATATATTAATAAGTGGCTGAATTTAGGCCCAACAATCTTGTTAAACTGGTTCTGGTATCATATAGAAAGTAATTATGGTGTCTAATTTACTCTCAAAACCAGATTAGAAAGTGAAATTTACATTTTACTTATATATTATAATTTAACTTCATTTTTAGTTAATGTTGGATTTTCCTTTCAAAAATATAAATATTTTACGGTGAGATTACTATGCTTAAGTCAGCCATAACATGCTACAAAATGTTTTTCCTTTTTTGTTATGACACAGAGATGGATTAGAATAATAAGTGATATGATGGTATAGCTGACTTTACAGTACCGGGTGATTTTAAAATTGAATTATGATGGAAATTGAGTGATGGTTAAAAAATCCTATGATGGTAGCTTTTATAATGCTTTATTTCTTAAATAACTCTTAAACATGTTAAAATACTATTCTAGGAAGTAATTTCCTTCTCTTAAATTTTAATTTAGTATTTAGATTTAAATAGAGATTCGCGATTGATTTAATTTTTTATTAAATATTTATTTAAATTAATAAAAAAAAATCAAATATAATTCAGATTGATTTAATTTTAATTTAATATAAAATTTAAATCAAATTAAATTAATATTTACTTACTTGATTTAGATAGTAATTTTTATTATTATAAAATTTTTAAATATATATTTTTAATTATAAAATACTTTTTTAAAAAATTATTACATATTATATAATAAATAATTATTAAATATAGAAATATTTTATTATTCTTATAATTATTATTTTATTTATAATTTCAAATTTTATTATATTTTTAATTAAGTTATATAATATTATATTTTAAAATTATGATATAAATTTTTTAATAATATTTTATAAATATAAATATATTATAAAAGAAAATATAAATACATTTGTGTGAAAAAGAAAGTAATGACACAAAAATATTATAAAATAATTTTTTTAATATACTTTTATAGATATTATAATAAAAATAACTTTTATGATATATATATATATATATATATAAATAAAAAGTTATTATTTAATTTTAAAAATACTTATAATTTTAGATTCATATTCAAGTGGATCACCTAGACTCCAGTAAACCAATTTAATGTTATTGGATAATAATAGATGTTAGCGTATTTAAATTCACTCGTGTTAATTATGATTTTAATGAAAAAATGTTATAGAATAGTTGTGAGGTTTAAATCCATCCCTTGTTTTAACATAACTAATCTTGTCACCGAGGAAAAAAATATTTCATCCACATAACTCTATTAAAGAAACTGAGAATAATCTCTCATATATATATATATATAACCTTTTAATTTTTACATATTTAAAATCATTATGATAATATATAAATATATTTATTTTTTCTTTTTCATCTTCTCATTTTCTTGATATTAAATCAAACAAAAATGTAGAGTTTTTTTATTTAAAATTTAGCACGATAAGAAATACTTTTATTATGTTCCCTTTCTCGGTCATATGACCAACAAAATGTTTCTAAGTAATATTATAAAGTTTATTTTAAAAGTTTTAGCCACTTATATTTCAAAATTATTCTAATATTATTTTGAAATTATATATTTTAAGTAATTGCATATGTTATATAATTTGTATTAATCTTTTATTCAACAATTCTTTTGCTGGAAATTGAATTTTTAATTTTATTTTATAATTTATAATTAAATTATAACTTTTTTAATTTAAAAAAATAATAATACAAATTTTAAATTTAATTATATCATAATTCATCTCATTTCATCTGTCTTATCATTTAATTGATCTAACTCAATTTCACTAATCATCTACTAAAATCAAATTCAATAAAATTTTACTTATTTTTAACCTAAGATATTGATATAATATAAAAAATAATTAATATATAATTTATTTTTACATATATCTTATTATTTACTCTCTAAATTTGTATACATAATTATTCGAAAAAATTAATTATTTAAATATAATATCAACTCTAATATTTCATTTATATATATATATATATATAAATAAAGAATTAATCTTTTATTTCATCTAATATTTTTTATATATTTTAGCTATAAAGCTTTTACGGGGAATAACGAAAAGTTACTGATAAAGTAGGATTGAAAGATTATTTTAATTATTATTTAAATTGTAGATAAAAAAACAATGAATTTTAATAATAAAAAATATAATTATAATTCTAATTATCACTAATATATTATTGAGCTGATATATAGATATTTATTTTTTAAAAAATATCTATATCATATTTATTTTTTACTAAATATATTATATTTACATTAAGCTTAAATATATTAGGCTATCAGTGTTCGGTAGATGATGAATGGAATGAAATGTCTAAAAAAAATATTCATTTAACATTTAATTATTATGGAAACAGACCTACCATTATGGCGGACAAATATATATGGACCGTTGTTTACATTAACATTAAAAGATGAAAGAGTTATAATATGAATTGTGGACCAATTGTGTGCAAACAAGTGGACAAGGACGTTTGTTTGTCGTGGCTGCCATGGTATATGTAAGTAAACGTATGAACCAAAATTTCTGGACCCAAATCAACACTTGACTAGTATAAGTATAATTATGTTGATGTGTGTATAACTAGTAAAGTATGACCAAAAACAGAACATCGTTTGACTAAGTCAAATATAAAAATGTGAAATTAAGGTTGTGTTTGTTTATGTATTTATTGTGCATGTATGTATAAAGAAAAATGAAGAAAGAATGAAATATTTTTGTATTTATAGTGAGAAAAAAATGAAAAGAAAAATTTTCTTTTTAAAATTGAAAAAAAAATATTTTCAAGCCTATTAAAAAATCTCATATTCTGATAATTAATTATTGGATTCTTTATAATTATGGGTATTTTTTTTTCTTTTATAAATAATAATATTAAAATAATAAATAAAATTATTAATAATATTATTAAAATAATATTTATTTTTCTTATTATAATTTTTATAAATAATTAAAATATTATTAAAAATAATAAAATATTTAAAAAATAATAAAATTTTTATTAATAATAAATAAAATTATTTTATTTTTTTTTATTTTCACTCTTTTCTTCTAATCTAAACAATTTCATTTTTATCTTTTTTTTTTTTTTTTATTTTTTTCCTTTTACCCTTCCTCAAATTCTTTCCCCACTCCATATAAAGGATAAAGGAAACATTCTATTTTGATCAAGTATATCAGAAAAAACAAAAAACAAAAAACAAAGAATAATATTTAATATATAAGAGATATTACTATTTTATTATTTTTATTGTGATACATAAATATTCAAATTTTTTATAAAAAAATTCATTATATAATATATATATATATATAATATATATATATAAATAATATATATATATATAATATATATATATATATCTAATTTTAATTTTTGAGTAATCATTCAACTCAAATTTGTAGATAAATAAACAAGTTTTTTTTTAAGATAATTTAATGATTTTTTTCAATTATATTTAAATATTATTTATTGTTTTTACTTTTAATAAAGAGTGGTTAGTTTTTTATTTTTATAACTTGAGATTGGAAAATTGTGAATCGTCTATTTTTTTATTTTTTTTTTAAATAAGAATGGTTAATCTATTTTATGACTCAATATTAGAAAGTTGTATATTATTTAAATTTTATTCTTTTTTGAGTTCTAATAGATAATTATTAGTCTTTTTTGTTTTTTTATTCGAAATTTGAGGGTTCTGTGTCATCCAAATCTTATTTCACTTTGGTCTTTATGTTGGAGATCTCACATCGACTAGAGATAAGGACAAAGTAAGCTTTATATAGTGGTGCAAACCTTACCTCATTGAGCCAGTTTTATGAGGTTGAGTTAGGCTTTAATCCACTACTAATATTGGTACTCATATTACTAATATGGTATCAGAGCCAATCCTAGCGAGATTCTCCGACCATTCTCGGACCACTTAAAAATTTCTCAGGCCGATATCAGACCACCCATAATTTCTAGTCCCACGTCGAGTTTAGGGACGCTCGACGTGAGGAGGGTGTGTTGGAGATCCCACATCGACTAGAGATAAGGCCAAAGTAAGCTTTATATAGTGGTGCAAACCTCACCTCATTGAACCGATTTTATGAGGTTGAGTTAGGCTTTAATCCACTACTAATATTGGTACTAATATTACTAATACTTTAACCAATGGAAGATGGTCCTCCTTATGTTGGTATATAACTAAGTTATATTCTTACTCAAAAATAGGGTAATTTGTCTTTAATAGACATTTTACCCTCATGCATTTTGTGTAACACTAGTTTGATATTTATAGAAACATGATGTTTAACTAACTCATAAGGATATTCTGGTAAATAAGATTGTATATTATCGTGGGAATACCTTGGACCTTACATCCTACTACTAGAGAGTATCTTGAACCTTATGTCCCACAACCACAATATGTTGGGATGAGAGATTAGCTTGATATAAGGAATTAAGTGTCTTTGGGTCTATAAATAACCCCCATACCTCAATTCAAATCATGTCAAATTGAATGCTCTAACTAAAACACTATTGAAGTCTTTTCGTTAGAAAATTTTCATACTCATTATGGGATAGGTAAAATATTATTATCTTGCAAAACCTATCCTAAAAAATATGACACATGTCTTAACATGATGGTTAAGAAGATACTACCCTTACTCTGACACAAGTACTCCAAATGATGAATGAATTGCATCAACAAAATCCCTAAGCTTGCCAAGAACTCAAAGAAGCTCGTAGAGCACAAGAAAAAATATAGAAAAAAAAAAACCTAAAGAATCAAGGCGGCTAATTAAGAATTGCAACAAGTCTTGAATGTTCAACTCATGAATAAAGGCAATTAGAGATTGGTAATGATCAATATGACTTCTAGCCATTCTAGACCGAAGTCATGAATAAGTCAATCTTTACTCACTACTTGGTTTCGTAAATGGGTCTCTTTATGAGGTTATAAGATCTAATGACTCACCTAAAGACCTTTGGGCATAGATACTTATTAGTGGAGGTTTCAACATGGTTCGATGCAAGATGTTTTTTGAAACCCTCGTAAATACAATCCTTAATTGGTTTTGTAGTTTACTTGATGGTGTAATAAAATCCTTTGATGATTTCGCCAACTTGTTTTTATTTTAATAATGTACTTCATTTCTATGACCAATCATGTTATATGTTTCTAGTTTATTTATAGAATTGGTCTCATTATTAGTTTCTAACTTGTTTTTATTTTAATGGACTTCATTTCCATAACCAATTTCGTTATAAGTTCTTAACTTGTTTTATTTATTAGACTTCATTTCTTGGATTGATCTCTTTTGAACTTATTTATATTTTAATAAACTTTGTTTCCATGATTGATACCATTATAAGTTTCTAACATTTATTTAATGGACTTCTAGATTTATTTTTTATATGTTTTCAACATATATTTTATTTAATGCTATTCATTTCCATGATTTGATTCATTATAAATTTCTAACTCGTTTTTATTCAATGGTTTTATTCCTATGATCAATCTAATTATAAGTTTCTAACTTACTTTTTAATGGCTTTCATTTCCACCATGGATCTTATTATTAGTTTTCAACCTTTTTTATTTTTATTTGATGATCTTCATTTTCTTACCAGTTTCTAATTTGTAATTTAACTTAATAAAATTTGTGATGTTGAATAATAAGCGCATAAGAATAGTAGTAATAATGTTTATAAATTATATATTTGTGATGCTCAATAAGGAGTCATACAAAACACTCAACAATAGAAATTATATTGCTTATAAATTATCATTTTAAAAAAAAGCAACTCATATTAACCATAAATTAAAATAACTTATCAACCCTAACACCATTTGTATTCCTCATCGACTATCTACCCATTCTCCACCACCTTCAAAGAATTTAGATTTGAAAGGTCAACATTAGAGAAAAGTATCTTCATCTACTATAGTGACCAAGAAAGTCGACCTTAAGGTCTTGACTATTTCATTCTTTATTACTTTTTCAACCTTTTGGAGGTTACTTTCTCAACTATTTATCCTTATTTTTTTCTTCTTCTTTCAATTGAACTATCTCACTTTCAACCTTTTTCATTAATTGCACATGCTTTTCCTCGTTGGATCTCGCCTCTCTTGCTTACGTCTAAATCGTCACTTCCATTATCATAGCTTTGCTTAAACAATTTTGGATACCCTGATTAGTGTGTACCCAACTTATGTTTCTCAATGCTTGCACATCGATTTCAAGTAGGTTACGTACTTGATTATGGGGTGAGTGAGAAAGGAAGCATCCCAAAAATACTTCCCTTCATCATATGGTTTTCCATGATCTACAAAATCCTAATTCTCACCCATAACGACATTGGGTGTCCATCCATCTAAACGTGGGTGCTCAGTCTCTAGAACCTTATCCAACATCACTTTAATCATTTTGGGCCTTGTACACTTGTGCAATCTTAACTTCAAATTGGTTCTTGTCCTTTTTAATTCAACTTGAGCCTCCTTGGCTTCCTTGACCTTGATCTCTTTGAGCCAACAAGCCATATCTTTTCTAGAAAGAGCCATTTGATCTTTTTTCAAAAATCATCCATGTTAAGTTACTCAATCTCAAATTAATTTTACATATAAATAGTCTAGAATATTTTATACATATATATACTTTGAGTTCTATGACTCGATATTCTAATTTTAATAATATTATGACCTCAAATATAGTGTTAAGTTGTTCCAACTTTAAATAGTGTCTGACTTCTTTGTCATTTAATTCTTCTACCTGTTTAAAGGTTTAAGGATTCAATTCTAGGGTTCAATACAAAAATGAATATAATAACAATGTTAAGAACCCTTGACCATTTACCCTACTCATTAAAGTCTAAGAAGTTCTTTTATTGGCTTTAAATTAATAAAAAAAAACATATTAAAGGTTGACACAATGCTAAAATTGGTGCAAAATATATGAAAGGCTCGAAAAAAAACCTAACTTTTTAGATGTAATTGTGTAGGTGCAACATTTATCACAATTAATACTTCTTTCTTAAAATGATCTAAGGAAAGTCGCAATCTTAATTTGAGAAATATCCTAAAAGAAATAGAAGGGTCCCTTATATTAGCTTGGTGGTCTTTACATATGGCTTCAGTATCATTACAAGCTTCCAAAACCATATCTTTTTCATGCCTAGAATGATTAAAGGATTGCTTATATTTTAATTTACTGAATATTTTTACATTCGTATAATTAGAGTGAAGTTCCGTGGAAGATTTCTTCTTTAGCCCAAGGATATAATATATTATAATTCATATTTCTAGGGTTTAAGAAACACAAGCACAACAACAAGAAAGGAACAAGAACTCGAGCTTAATTACAAAAAAACAAATTTATATAGAAACACAATAAAAAATGAACATGAAAAAGAACTTGAGGGTACCTACGAAGAGAAAATCTACCAAGAAAATATTTGTAACTATAGAGAACAAACGTAAAACATATAACACCCTTAATTTTAATGTAAATATTATTTATGTTAAAATATTATTATTATTATTATTTTAAATCTCTTAATTATAATTTAAAAACAATAATGAAACAAAGTTATTTGGGCCTAAGCCCAACTCTCTCATGCAACCCAACTAATAATAGAAAAAATGAAAATAATTCACTCAAAATTAAAAAGAATTTGGAAGCTTGCATTGTAATCTTTGTTAAAAACTTCTTCAAGTAGTTTTTCTTTTAACTTTTAAGAGACCTTTTCCCACTCTCACTTTCCTACCCTTCTCCTTTCTTGTTCAAGTTGATTTACAAAGGCAATGCTAGATTCTTATTTCACTTTTCTACCCTTTTCTCCTCTAGTTCTTTCCTTTAAGTTTGTCTTTACTTCTCTTTATCCTTCAAATTTTCTCTTATTTAGTTTCTTAAATAATGATATTAACTTAAAACTTCTATATTTTGCTTTTAGTAGAAGAAGCATCAACTTAGAAGTCTCTCATTATCATTTAATCTAAGTTTGAAAGCTTTGTTTAAGGTAAGGAGAGTTGATTCAATCTATAATTTTTTTTTTCTTTTCCCTTAAAATGCACTTGTTTATTTTTGAAATATTTTAATGATTTAATATTTTAATGATTGATTCATTGTGGGAACATATTTGATTGATTTAGATGCTTGAAGTTGAGAAAAGAGGAAAATAAGGGTTGTTCCTGATCAATTTTTACTCAGCAGATCAAAAATCCGCTTAACAGTTTGGTATTGTTCAAATAACATGCTCACTTGGTCAAACCTTCCTACTGGATCCTTCCATTGCTCAATAGATTTGGGGTAGATAGTAAGCTTAATTTTTTTTTCCTATTTCATTGAGTGAAATAGAGTAGCGCACAACAAAAGTTTTCTAATTTAATTTCTTCTATTTTTACTCTAAATTTGTCCTATTTAAATTAATTTGTTATTATAATGATCATTAAATTGATATTGATTGTTTGTATGATTTTGTTATGTTTATGAGAAAAATAAATGTGATAAACATAGTTTTTATGTTAATAAAATTCTATTTAATTGACATGTAGGATGATTGATTATAAATGAAGGAAGTGATAATGAGTGTGATATGAATAAGAAAATGACAAAGGGTTATTTAAATAATATTTAGTTATGAGAATTTGAAACCACCTAAAGGGTAGAGAAATTACAGAAATTTAGAGATTTGTGTCATCTAAAATCTTTGATATTTGTGTGGATGAGTTACAAAGATACATTATGATATAATTTAGGAAAATTTAGAAAACTTGGGGGGAAATGGAGGGTGGTGGAGTAACCAATGTCTTAATGTCTTAATTTTCATAATGCGCTTAGAGACTATCATAATTAGTGACTATACTTTTTTCCAAAAGTACTTGTGTGTACACATTGTATCTATGGAGTATTACCAACTAACAACTATTCACATTGGTATAAGGCCAACATCACTTGAGTAACGGGGTTGACAATGTTTAGGAACTTGAGTTGATAGTTGAAATTGTGAGAAACTATGAGAGTAAAAAGGTGATGAAAGTTAATGTTGAGAATTTATCTTAATATTAATCTAAATTATTGTGTTTGTGATTATCAATTATCATATTGAATACAAATTTTTTATATATTGATTAGATTTATGGATAGGAAGAAATCCACCTTTACTCCTAATATTTTTAGGACAAAAATATGATGAATCTTCGTTAACACATTATATTAGAAGACATACAATATAATTATAATATTATTGAGTTATTTAGAAAATACCAAGTAGGATTTTATAAATACCTTATAATCTCCGGATTAGATGAACCCAATTTTATTATCTTTATAGATGTATATATTTCCTAAGTGTACTTTTCATTTTGAAGGTAATAAAATAACTATTCATATAATTACTATGAGATATATAGAGGAAGAGTAAGACCTAGACTCTAAGATATATATTCTAGTTCTTTTACTATGACAAGACTGGATGACCCACAAGGTTCATGGGTGAAAAGGATGATGAGAAAGTAATAGTTGACTCAAGAGGCATTTTGTTTTTTGATATCTCATCTGACAAGATGGAAATCTTTGAGACTCTTTATGAGAAAGACCTTTCATCATAAATTTTAGTTTTATATGAGTAGTTGTATATAGTTGATAGGAACATGCTTGGTAGAAATATTAGAAAGTGACTCATTTAATATAATTTCCTATCATTTCGAAAGGATGATTATAAATATTTCAATATTCAGGTTTGTTTTGTTCTTCTAAAAAAAAGGTTTATATGTTGAATACCTATTATACCCAGGTATATTGATGTAAATTATTCTCTCTATGAATATGTGTGTAGTAATAAAGAAATTTTCAAATTCATTTTACTTTTATAAATTTCTTTGCATAATAAAGATTTAAAAGAAAAAAAAAATTACTCCAAAATTTTGTAGTATTCAAATAAAATTATATTTCATCAATAAAGTTTTGAGACGTTTTCTAAATAATTAATTGAATCTTATTTACAAATTGTAACCATTAAAGAGCATGTACACAATAAAGAATAAAATAGAAGAGTTCTAAAGTTTTTTTTGCTTGAATGCAAAAAAAATGAAGTAGAAAATGCAAGTAAAAAAAGACAAAAAGGTGACAAGATATTATTTATAAGGAAGAATAAGTGTTTGGATAACATTTCTTAGAGATTTTTCAAAATGACGTATTGCTTCCAATGATAAAAAACTTACTAATCACGAGTTGACATGTAGTTCATAAGATGTGATATTCCATTATTCATTAAAGGCTAAATTTGGTTTTCTAACCCCATTTGAAAACTTTTAGAGTCACTTCAAACTTTTTCATCTTCCTTATTAATAAATAATAAAATGATAATTTCTTTATTTTATGATTTGAAACTAGAGAGTTATATATTATTTGAGTCTTATTCCATCTGTCTTTAATAAATGATTATTAGTTTTTTCTTCTTATAAATGGAGACTAGAGGATTGCGAACCATCAAAGTCTTATTTTTTGTCTTAAATTGAGAGTTGTTAATCTTTTCATCTTATGATTCAAAATTAGAGGATTATGTACCATCCAAGTCTCATCATCCTTAGTCTTTAATCAAGAATTATTAATTTCTCCATCCAATAAATTAAGATTGAAAGGTTATCTATTATCCAAGTTTTATTTCACTTCGTAATCCTCCTTAATTATATTGGTATATAACATCCTTTGAATATAAAGAATAAATAAAATTCTTAAAACTTTTATTGTACTAAAAATCAATAGTTTGAAATGAGAAATATTTATATAAAAAAAATTAATTATTATTGAGATCTATAAATAAACTTCTTTGTATTGAGTTTACATTTTTTTAAATTTATTTAAATTGATTGTTTTGACATTAAAATATTTTTAAAGTCATTCTTTTAAATAATTTTTATTTATTTACTCATTATATATTTATCATATTTATATATTTTTTTTAAATTTCTTTCTATTGAAATTAGGTATCCGTAGAAGTTTGTTGAAAAAATTCATTCAACTTAATTCAAAATTAAAAAATTACCTTATAAGCTTTTAAAATAAAACTTACAATTTTTAGTTCTCCTGTTCTTTAAATTAAATGCTGCATGTTTTTAATCTGAATTAAATTATTATATATGAAAGTAAATCGAAATGTTTTTTAGAAAAGTTCGTGTATTTATTTAAAATATATTTTTAAAAGAAAAACATAGTTGACTAAGTCAAATATCAAAATATGCTAAAAAAACTAAAAGTAACATATCATCGATGAAGTCAACAAAGACGGATAACAAGGAAAAATATCATTGACCTTAAAGTCAGATTTTATTTATATAATAATTTTAAGATTGTAATATTTTAAATTTATTAAATATCATCATAAAATTTCAGTAAAAAAATCACTTTGATAATTTTTACTATCATACAAAAATATTATATAAGATAAAAGGATTAAATTCTAAACAAATTATTATAATTTTTACTCAATTTCAAAATTTAATAAATGAAACGTATTATTGTTCTAAAAATTATTATATATGTTAAATTTTCTAAGTTACAATTTTTTTAAGGAAAAGATGTACTAAATTATAATTTTCTTATAATATTCTAATCTCACAAAATTATAAAGTTTTAAAAGTTACTATAATCTGGTCCAATTTGGCAAATTTGGACCCCACTCTTTAAAGAGAGTCCCTTTCGTCAACAGCAAAGGAAAATTACTCATTGGGACCTATTTTTGCAACTAATAGCAACAATACGACATTCCATTTTCTATTTTTTAAGATTGTACTCTACTCAAAATTGGAATTAAACAAATTTAAAATCCTAATCAATAGAATCAAATATCATAATCAATGGTGAACAAAACTGAGAACCAAAAAAGAAAAGAAAATATTAAGTGATCCAGACCACTGCATGGTTTACACCAGTTTTTACATGTAACTGGTGTTTAAGTTGTTCAGTTTAAGATAAAGAATTTTAATAATAATTACAAGTGCAGATTGACTTGGAAGTCAAGTTAGAAAGAAGAATCAACGTGTATCTCAAGGTCTAGAAAGTGATCAAGTTTGAATGAAGAACCAAAGCACATAATCTTTTCCTGAATTTCCCATTTTCGAGATTCACATACACTTAGCTCAACCCATAGCACCAATATCATCCAAACACAGAAGCTGTGACACAATGGAGATTCTTCCTTTCATGATTATGGCTGCGTGCATACTTGTCCCTGCTATCAAAACTTCCTTAGCTATTACTTCTATCCAAGTGTCCGAATCCATGCATGATGGCCAGACTTTGGTGTCAACGGGTGGAAAGTTTGAAATTGGGTTCTTCAGCCCAGGAAATTCCCAGAAACGTTACCTTGGTCTTTGGTTCAAGAATATCCCAATTAAGAAATTCCTTTGGGTTGCCAATAGGGTCAATCCCATCAATGATTCCTCAGCCATCTTAACACTGAACTCCACAGGAAATCTTGTTATCACCCAAAATGGATCTGTTGTTTGGTACACCACCTCTCACAAACAAGCAAAGAATCCAGAGGCAGTGCTCTTGGAAAGTGGCAATCTTGTCATAAGAAACGAAGGAGAAACAAACCCAGAAGAGTATTTGTGGCAAAGCTTTGACTATCCATCTGATACGCTCTTGCCTGGGATGAAGTATGGATGGGACCTCCGAACTGGTTTTGAAAGGAGATTTACTTCTTGGAAGAGTCCAGATGATCCATCCCCAGGAGAATTTTCTCGGGTTTTACTACTCTATAACTATCCCGAGTTTTATACAATGAAGGGAACACAAAAGTGGTATCGGTTTGGACCATGGAATGGCTTATATTTTAGTGGAACACCAAATCTATATAACAACACCATTTTTGGTTTCAATTTTGTCAGAAACAAGGATGAGATTTACTACACCTTTAGCCTTGCAATTAATTCAGTCATCTCATATAATGTGATAAACCAAACAGGTACAGTGTTTCGCTATGTATGGACGGAGGATGATCAAAAGTGGACGACATTTATATACTTCCCGAGTGAGTTTTGTGACACTTATGGCCTCTGTGGACCCAACGGGAACTGCGTAGGTACCCAATCCCAGGTCTGTCAATGTTTGAAAGGTTTCCATCCAAAGTCGCCACAAAAATGGTACTCATCTGATTGGCGTGGAGGATGCGTCCGCAATACACAGTTGAGTTGCAAAAGTAAAGACGAAGATGGGTTTAACAAATTCAAAGAGCTGAAAGTTCCAGATAGTACAGATAGTTGGTTGGATGAGAATATTGGTCTAGAGGAATGCCGAGTGAAGTGTTTGAATAATTGTTCATGTATGGCCTATGCTAATTCGGACATAAGAGATGGAGGTAGAGGTTGTGTCATGTGGTTTGGAGATCTAATTGACTTGAAACAGCTTCAAAACGGTGGCCAAGATCTATATATCAGGATGCCTGCTTCAGAGTTAGGTAAGCTCAAGTTCACTCTAATTTCGATCTTTTAATTTAAATTGCAACTTTGGAAAGTCTAAAATCACTCTTAACTTTTTACCCTTTCTTTATTTGTTTCAATCCTCCAGAACCTATTTATAGGCGCAAGAGGAACACGCTAACAATAGTTGCTTCCACTGTTGCTGCAATTACTGGTGTTTTATTGCTAAGTTCTTATTGTATCTACAGATTCCGGAAGAACAATGCTGGTAAATAATTGTTTATCCACAGTTTTACTGAATACATGACTGCACTTATCTAAATATATTTGGTGGGATACAACACTTTTCTATATATAACTTTGTAGTGTTGTAAAAATGAAACTGTAAGTCGGAAGAAGGTTTGCTGAGAATTCCTCCTGTTCCATCCTAACAACAATGGGTTGAACAACTTGAGTTTCATGATATCATATAGAAATTTGATTGGAGTTTTGATCATGAACTGTATATGATTATTAGGATATTAAACTCTCATCTCAACCCCTTTAAGTCCTAGGATTTTTTCTAAAGCTAATTAGGAAATTATTTCCTTTACTGGAATTGATTTTGTTTCTTCACTCCCTGTGTATATATAGTAAAATTTTAAAACAGAGGAAATTTCTTTTAAGATTGCAGTTTCTTCACAAACTTTTTAAACTATAAATACTGTAATCTGGAATTCTCATAACTTAATCATCATGCAACAACAAAGTACATGTCTATCAGCATTTTTCATGCCATCGAATTTCATTAATTTTATGAGGTCGATCTAGTATAAGGTGCTAATATTGTACAGACTGAATTTTTCTATTCTAACTATTTTCAATTCCCTCCACATATTTATAACATTACTAAAGGCCTTCATCGGTTTTTTGAGAAACCCTTGACAGAAAAATACCGTGAAAAACATGTGGATGATCTGGACGTCCAATTGTTTGGTTTATTCACAATTGTAACTGCCACAAACAACTTCTCCATAGAAAATAAGATTGGTGAAGGTGGTTTTGGACCTGTATACAAGGTAATAATTCTTTGAGTCTACTGCCTGAAAAAAGGAATATAAACATTTAATGCAAAACATCAATTCAGAATCGTTAGTATGCAGGGAATATTAACGGATAGGCAAGAAATTGCTGTAAAGACTCTATCAAGGAGCTCATGGCAAGGAGTGACAGAGTTCATAAATGAAGTAAAATTGATTGCAAAGCTTCAGCATCGAAATCTTGTAAAACTTCTTGGTTGCTGCATTGAAGGACAAGAAAAAATGCTAGTTTATGAGTACATGGCAAATGGCAGCCTTGACTCCTTCATATTTGGTATGAATAAGCAACAAAGCATACATTTGGTTGCTATAAGCAGATTACTAACATTGAAGATTCAATGTATAATAACATTTTTGCTTGAATAAAACAGATGATACAAAAAGTAATCTGCTAGAGTGGCCGCAGCGCTTCCAAATAATCTGTGGAGTTGCAAGAGGGCTTATGTATCTTCATCATGATTCCCGCTTGAGGATTATCCATAGAGATCTCAAAGCAAGTAATGTTCTTCTTGATGAAAATTTAAGTCCAAAAATATCAGATTTTGGATTGGCCAGAATTTGTGGAGGCGACCAGATTGAAGGAAACACAAGTAGAGTAGTTGGAACCTAGTGAGTTTGTCCATAACCAATGCCATTTTTCTTTTTTACAAAATATATGTGAATTGTTGCTGATGTAATTTACGTCTTGCAGTGGGTACATGGCACCGGAGTATGCTGTTGATGGGTTATTTTCTGTGAAATCTGATGTGTTTAGCTTTGGCATTTTAGTGTTGGAGATTGTATGTGGCAAGAGAAACAGAAGATTTTATCACACAGATACGAATCTTAACCTCGTTGGTCATGTAAGAGCTTCAATCTGTTTTGAATTTGTGTATGTCTGATTGAAATATGAAAGCAATTGTCTTTTATTTGCAGGCATGGAAAGTATGGAAAGAGGGTAGAGCAGTAGAGTTGATTGACTCAAAGATAAAAGAGTCATGCATTGCATCAGAAGTGCTGCGTTGCCTCCATATTAGTCTTCTGTGTGCGCAACATTTCCCAGAAGACAGGCCCACAATGGCTTCGGTTATTCACATGTTGGAAAGTCACATGGATTTGGTTGAGCCTAAACCACATGGTTTTATTACGAAAAATGATTCATACTCAAATCAGAAATACACAAGTTCAACCAACGATGTAACGATTTCCATGTTGGAAGCTCGATGACTCATAAAAGGTCAATTGGACATTAACAATTTTTAGGTAATTTTTTTAGTGTGTTTTTGTCAACCTCTGTGATTTCAGGAGTCTTTGTAGGTAGTGAGGATACTTCGATGTTTTTGGATTTATTAATGACTCTTTGAGAGAATCAATCTGCAAATTTATAATTGTTTAGGTTTAAAATTATGTGTATTTAGTATGTAACAATTATTTAATAATTAATATAAAAAAATTAAACTTTATATATTACATAGATCTATGATGGTATAATCAACATAATAAGTAAAAATAAATTAAAATAAAAATATTTTACTTAGTATGGTAGAAAAATATTTATTTTGATTTTAAATATTCTCTCAAGCAAACGAATTATTATATTTTATTTATGATTCATATGAACACATTTTAAAATATAAAATAACTTTTTACCTTTATATTTGATAGAGATGTGAAAGACACAGTGAAGTTGCCATGAGCTGAGGATCTATCAGACAAAGATACATGAATGTAGAGAGAAATATTTAGAGGAATCATTTCTATAATAAGATTTATTATTATGATTTTTCTAGTGACAAGAACAAGTTAAAAAAAACAGAAGGATCTTCCACACTTAAGGGACAAGGTTCAAAGTTTCCCAATTTTCTGTTTGTTATAATTTTTTTTAATTGATAACAAGGTAATAAAATATTAATTTACATTAACAAAATAAATATTTTATATTTTATATAACTGGTAATTTTCATAATTATTTCATATAAAAATCGATATAATTATTAAAGTGACAATTATACAAAATTATCAATGTTATGAATAGACATGATAATAAGTCTGAAGTAATTAAGAAATAATTATTCAAGCTTAAAAATAATTTTCTATATACTTAGATTCTTAGAAATTTAAGTGACTTCCGAGATAATTTCACATACTACTCTAGATAGTTGCTGATTAGACAGACAGTATAGGATAAATGTTTAAGCATCATAAAACTAACAATGTTAATTTATTTATAGAAATGTCACGTGGAGAGAGTAATAAGTTCTTTGTACATAAAATATCAAAATCAAACTTGCACCACTTTTACGTAAGTATACGAGGATCAAATTAAAATAATGTTGAAGATATATATCAAGACAGAAAATTGTTAAAGGGAAAGAAATAGAAGAGATAGACAAGGAGATGAGACTAAAGGAATTGAAAAGGAGAGTTGAGGAAAAAGAGGAAAATTTCAACAAAAAGAAAGTCTAATTGTGCAACTTTTTACATGTATATTATTATTTAAATAAAAAAATATAGAGATGAACTTGGATAGGATTTAATTTCATATATAGACCTTTCATTGTATATATATATAGAATTCAGTTTTCTGGAAATAAAAATCTTATGTAATAATTTTTTTTAATATATAAAAAATAAAAAAGAAAAATAAAATTAAAGTAAAATATTTAATTATAAATAAAAATTTTAATTTTAGATTTTAAATAATATTTATATATAAAAATAATAAAATTAATATATTATTCATATATATATATATTAAACTATGTAAATATATTTAAATTATGTAAAATATTAATTTTTTATTATATTATATTATATATATATAAAAAATAAAAAATATATCTATTTTATGTTTATAACGGAATAAAAGTTTATTTATACATTATCAATAATTTTTAAAATATCATAAAATATGAAATGTTTAAACATAAAATATTCGCTTTATTTAAATAAGGTTTATCACTTCAACATAAAATATTTTTACAAAAATTCATAATAAATTAAAAGTTGTAAAATTATTCATTTGCACAAAACTAATTCTCCTTTAAGTAAAACTTGAAATTATTGTTTAGTTTTCACCTACATTGTTATCTACTCCTGTGTAACAACATGATTATCGTAGTATCAATAAAACTACAAATACAAACCATAAGGGTAAACTAATGTAAACAAAACCAATCAAAATATATATAATTCATAATTTCATCATCCCAATCATTTCTCTAAATACATTCAAGTATTCAAAAAAATATAGTCGTATTCAAACACATAATATTCTAAATAGACTTTTTCGGAAAATTATATGAAACTCTTGACCTCTAAGACTAGCACTGAAACATGTTTCCTTGGTTATCAGGTCATAGACAAACCCTAAGAGTCTTTTTCACCTCCGAATTTTCCTGTCTATTCCCTTTTTCTGGTATCGACATGTCAAGGTAACCCCTACATACACATATTAAAGAATTGATGGCTCAATTCACCTAGTGATAAATGTAGTAAAAGTCTCCATCAATCTCTCACCACATGGTACTCCTGTCTACATGACTACTAAAATGACATTAGAAGTCTGGATACCCTATTTGATATCTCTAGATTTTCATATATACACTAAAGTTATACTAAATAGTACTCTATGGTAACTATCTAGCTTATATACACAAAAAACACACAATCAATACAAAAATTATACAAAATATCAAAACAATCTCATTAACATTAATCAATATCATTTTCATTTCCTTTGCCTCCCTGCCATCACAATGTCCTTGTCATCATCCCAATTTCTTGACACTTTTGCCATCACAATTTCTTGTGACCTTAATCACAATTCACAAAACAAAATTCACATAATTATCACCAATCTTATTTCACAATCCAATTCCAATCACAATACATCACCAAATCGCATATCACATAACTCAATAGTTTAATTATACAACAAATATTTTATAACATTTTGTCATATTTTAAATATATATACTCTTTTAATACAAATTGGAACATGAATAATTATTCAAAAATAATAAACTTTCTCTCAAACAAAAATAATTTCGAAAACATTTTATTCATCCTCGCAACATGACCTTTAATCACTAAAAAACTCATATCTTAAGTTTTACACATTATTCTCATGTGAAATAAAAACCATTTATTAGTTAACATTTAGGGCTAAAACTTTTATGAAGAAAACTTTCCCAAATTCCTAACAAAAGCATTCCAAAAGGGGTTCGCAATTTCGAAGCGAATAAATATCCTCACAACTTAACATTCAATTACGAAAAAAAAATCGTATCTTGAGTTATACATATTCTTTTTACATGAAATAAAAGTCACTAGTTAGATAGCATCTAAGCCTACAACTTTGATAAAGATCCCTTTTTGAAATTCAAAACAAAAATAAGACAAAATAGGATTGCAATCTTAGAGCAAAACCCAAATCACACTTTCACATATAATAATCAATATAATTCTCATCAATCTCACATAATAACACATCAACACACATAATAATCCAATCAACAATGAATAATTTTATTTAATTAACTTCTCGTACTTTTAAATGATCTCAAAACAAAATTCTATTTGGATAAAATTAATCTTCCCTTCACACTTTTTCCCCTATTGTTTTCGAATTTTCAAAGAGATAAGAATTGAAAGAGAATTCTGGAAAAGAATTGAGAGAAATTTGAGAGAAGTTTAGAGAGAAGGAAAATTAGGATTTTCTAAAAATAAGAGTGAAAATGAGAGGATTAGGATTAAATAAACTACTTATAATCTCTCCTATTTTTAAATAAGTGGGTTTAGGATTTATCTAATATCGGGTCCTCACAATATATATATATATATATATATATATATATATTATAGAATTAAAAATTAATATTAATATTAAATAATAAATTTTAATAAAAAAATAATATAAATAAAATTAAATATTATTATAAAAATTTATGTAATATTTTTTACTTGATAAATTATAAATATTATATTAAAAAAATTAATTAAAAAAATTAATTAAAAATATTATCTAATTAGTTAAAATAATTATTATTAATATAAAATAAATTTAAAAATAATAAAAATTGACAGAATCTAATACATAATATTAAGAGTGACATAATCATTGACAATAATATTAAGAAAGTTTTAATTTCCATAATAGTGTTCAGTTCTATAACGAGAACAACACCTATTATGTTTTGAATTTCGTCGTTGTAGTTGTTGCTCTTAAATTTCAAGAGGAATATGTGCAGGGTTTTTTTCTTCATGAGCTTCCAGATTTTGGAACATAGTTGAAGAATTACCTAGTTGGTTAGCATAAACCAATTAGTAAAGAAAATCGATGTAAGCTTGAGTTGAAGTTGAAGTTGAAAAATCTACTTCAAATAAGTTTAACATATCTTCTGAAATTATTGCAAAAGAATGTTTTTATTTTATTTTATAAAAATGTTATTCTATTTTATAAATTCAATTAAATAATTTAATTAAGATAAATTATTAACTAAATTACATTTTTTATTTTTTATAAAATTGGATATTATAAATTTAAGTTCATGGATTTAGACTTAAGCGATGGATTCGAATTTGGGTGATTAATTCATACCTAGAATATGGGTTGATTTAAACAATAGTTGTAGGTCAGAAAAGGTGTTGCAACCACGATTTCATTGAGGAGAATTGACAGAGATATCTTATAATTTTATTTTTATAATTGGTAATTTATTCATAATTTTAACTGTTTTTATATTTATAAATAAATTATATAATTTTATATTTAAAAATTATTATACAAATTTATTATTTATTTTATAAATATATTATAAATATGATATAATTAAATTAAAAAATAATTTTAATAACATAATATATTTGTTTGTTGTTATTTAGTTTTAAATATATAATTTTATATTTAAATAAATAAATAATTTGATTTAATTTAGTTCAACTTTTTATTTGAAATACAAAATTTGAATCAAATTATATATATAAATATAAATATATATGTAAAGAAATTTAAAATAAATTCAATTTAATTATTTTCATTTTTTATTGATTTTTTTCAATTGAATTTTGAACACTTTTATAATATATGACCAAATAGAAGAAATGAAAGAAATTAATGTAAATATAAAAAGAGGAAAGAGATTAAAAAGAGGAAATGTAAACATAATCAATTGTATCCTTTTAAATTTTAGTCAATATAGAAATTATCTTTTTAAACAAGTTATATTTATAATGAATATAATTTTTTAATTTACTTATAAAAACGCTACATAATTTTTTTTTAATATCAATTATTCTATAATAGCTGTAATTCATCTCTCGCTTGAACATTTACATGGTACTTCTCTTAGTTTTTCCTAGAGATATTGTTAGTGATTGACCGAGCAAAACATATGTAATAACAAAATTACTGACTTTCTTACACCCTTACTCAGAGCTAATCAACATCACAGTTCCCGGCAACAAAATTCTCTGACCAATTCATGCTTCATAAACTTTGGTAACCATGTTTGTTTATTCGAAATGAACTTGTCTAGGCTTATTCATGATTTGTCACAAGATAATTTTGATTTTGCCATGTATAGACTTAGATAAATTAAGTATTTCCTATCTAATTTATTTACAAAATTAAAATAAGATGAAGGTTTATTTCATATTTATATATTTATATATTATAATTATCGGAGATCTTTTATTATTATGTATTTTATTTAATTAGGTTAATTTTATTTAATTAAGTCAATTTTATGATAATAAATTAAGTTTTAAGTTTATTATTAATATAGTATGAGAATTAGATTTTGGATTATTATTAAATTATTTATAAATTTTTAGATTATCTTAAATTAATAAGAATTTTAAATTATTATTAAATTATTTATAAATTTTTATTTTTGAATTACTAATAAATAATATATAAATTTTTAATTTTATATTAAAATTTTTATTGAATTGATTTTACAAAGACGAAATTTTTCTAATAATTATTTTCGGTGAATATTTTCTGAATAATATATTTTTACAAAATTTTTGTCCTTCTATTATAACATCATAAAATGATGGGGTATGAATAAGAGGAAAGGGACGTTTGTTTGCCGTGGCTAGAACGGCATTCATAAGTTGACGTATGACAAAAAAAGTAGAGCACGTGGTTGACTAAGTCAAATATTAAAATCTACCATTAAGAAAAAACATCATTGATGAACCAACAAAAGTACCACGAAAGGAACACAATATCAGAAAAACTTAATTTCTTCCTCTAGATTGATAATTAAGTATCCGTAGATATTTTTGTTGAAAAAGTTTATTCACCCTTGTTGAATATTAAAAAGTTAGTGAATAGTCTTTTAATTAGAATTCTCTAATATTAAAAATAAATCAAACATCACCATATTTTATTCACAAAATTACTTACTTAAAATATATTTTTTAAAAAAAGGAAAATATTGCTGACTAAGTCGCAAATTAAAATCTAACAAAAATGAAAACATCATTGACAAAATCACTTTATAGGCCGGAAAAAGGAAAACATAGTTGAACCTATGCCAACTTTTGCTTATGTAATAACTATAAGATCATAATATTTTATTTATTAAATATCATCAAATCTCAATATAAAATATTACTTTAATAAATTTTATAATTATAACCGAAAAATATTATATAAGTTAATATCTTTAAATTAATATAATTTATTATCATAATTGAAAACTACAAATTATTAAAATAATGTTTTTTGATAAAAATTTATATTTAATTATTTATAAAATATTATAGTCCTGGTCATTATTATATAATTGTATAAAATTTTTAAATGAAAATAATTATAGCGGTAGCGGCGATTGAAAAACACAACTATACAATTTAAAATTGATGTATAATTACTAATTATTTTATGATTATCATTTTTAAGTTTTAAAATTTGATAAAATAAAAATTATTTAAATTTTAAAATTATTATTTAGGTAAAAATATATAAAATTATAGTTTAATATATAAATAAATAATTTTTTTATAAAATTATTTTTAATTTAAATTTCCAGCAATATATTTTTAAATAAATTAAATAAATGATTTTTATTCTATTAAAAAGATAAAAAAAAGGAGTCATTTACTAAAAATCTAAAAAATATTAATATTTGTTTAAAAAATTAAAGAAGATGTAAATGTGATTTTATTAATAATAAAAAAATTGTGTGTATTTTAAAATTAGAAGAAGAGAATGAGGTAAGTAAAATTTTTTAGTATTGATTATTTTTTTTTAAATTTTATATTAATTAAAAATAAAATTGAATTATAATATATATATAAGTGAAATGAAAATTTTATTTTATTTTTTTTTTAACTGATTTTAACATATCTTATATTCGTAATTATTTTTTTATATATTTTATCCAAGAAAATATTATCTTTAAATTATAGAAATGAAAAAAATCGTATATTATGATGTAATTTATGGGAACCTTCTTTAGCTTTCACCTCCACAGTTAAGCTTTGAAATGCCTTTTGCTTCTTTTAAGTTTTACTGTTGACAAGGACCTTCCATCTATTGTCATTCTTTAGCAAAGGATGTTTAGATTTATTGTACTTTAAATTCTTATGAGAAAGATGGGAGCAATTGTGTTGGGGCTCAAAAGAGTTGACAGCTATATTACCCATTTCTTCACAGATATAGAAAGTAGGACCAAAAATGGTTGATAGCCATTACATGTGAAGTGATTATACAGATTTTTTTCTTTTTTTTTGAATTGAAGCTTACCATCATAAATAGTCTAAAAAGTTATGCATTTAAGCTCATCAATCAAAATCAATCAATTTTCTCTTATTGCATTATTGATCTTTTTCTTACATTTTATTTACAACTTTATTTCAAATTATCAGCAGTTTACAATGTTTTCTTTACCATAATTATATAGAACTAGTGTAGCTTAGTCGAAATTCAGTTTACTACTACCAGAAAGTTTTCTTTAGAGTAATCAAAAACATAATCTCTTTCTTGAGTCATTCACCTACAAGGAAAATACTCAATAGTATTTAGATGCTTTTGCAACTAGTTAATAAATGTCACAAAAGAATAAGTATTGAGTATTAGATATATTATGGATGTTTGTGGTTGGCTTTAATTTAATTTTTCTTCAAGTAATCATCCCAATTAAATGTATTTCATTTATTTTTAATTTAATGTAAATACAAATCAAACTAATCAATATTTAAATTAATTTTACATCTTAAAAAAATCAGCCATAATTGACTCTTCATCCCAAAATCTAATTCATTTAAATAAACTTTTAACTCAAAGATGCATCTTAACTGTAAAACTTAAACTCATTGAGTTTTTAGTTTATTTTCTTTGATTAAGTTGAATGTGTCTTCGAAATGTAGAAATGAGACAATTCTTTGATTATGCTCTAATTTATACAAATCTTCCTTAGCTTTCAGCTCTACAATTAAGCTTTTGAATGTCTTTTGCTTCTTTAGACCTTTTCTCTTGATAATAACCTTTCACCAAAAATCCTTGAATTTATTACACCTGTATAGATTCTTATAAGAAAAAGGGAAGCAATAAAATTGTTGATAGCTATATGAAAGTTAACTAATAATAATATCTATTTGGATTACTTTAATAATATCTCTCAAAGAAGGTGGGGTTACATGCTTGACTTGGAAGTCAACTTAGACATAAAGAACCAACGTATATCTCAAGCTGTCTCCAAAGTGATCATGTTTGACTGAAGAACAAAAACTTACATACGTCACGCCACTCATCACTTTATCCTGAACTTTTCAATTTCCACTTAGCACAATCTATATCATCAATATCAAAATAACGAGTACCACACACAAAAGCTCTTACACAATGCACATTCTTACTTTCATGATTATGGTTGCATGCATACTTGCTCCCTCTCTCAAACTATCCACAGCAAATAGTTCTATCAACCTCTCCCAATCCCTGAGAGATAACCAGACCTTGGTGTCGAGTAGTGGAAAATTTGAACTTGGGTTCTTCCGCCCAGGAAATTCCCAGAATCGTTACCTTGGCCTTTGGTACAAGAAAATCCCCATTAAGAAATTCATTTGGGTTGCCAATAGGGCCAACCCCATCAATGATTCCTCAGCCATCTTAACACTGAACTCCACAGGAAATCTTGTTCTCACCCAAAATGGATCTGTTGTTTGGCACACCAACTCTCACAAACAAGCACAGAATCCAGTGGCAGTGCTCTTGGACAGTGGCAATCTTGTGATAAGAAACGAAGGAGAGACAAACCCAGAAGAGTATTTGTGGCAAAGCTTTAACTATCCATCTGACACGCTCTTTCCTGGGATGAAGTATGGATGGAACCTCCGAACAGGTCTAGAATGGAGATATACTTCGTGGAAGAGTCCAGATGACCCATCCCCAGGAGACGTTTCTAGGGTTTTGAAACTCTATAACTATCCCGAGTTTTATACAATGAAGGGGACACAAAAGTGGTTCAGGTTTGGACCTTGGAATGGCCTATACTTTAGTGGATCACCTGATCTACAGAACAACACCATTTTTGGGTTCAATTTTGTCAGCAATAAGGATGAGATTTACTACACCTATAGCCTTGCAAACGATTCTGTCCTCTCCATAAATGTAATAAACGAAACAGGTACAGTTTCTGGCTTTGTATGGGAGGAGGGTGGTCAAAATTGGAGGACATGTAGATACCTCCCAAGTGATTTTTGTGACAATTATGGCCTTTGTGGACCCAACGGGAACTGCGTAAGTACCCAATCTCAAGTCTGCCAATGTTTAAAAGGTTTCAATCCAAAGTCGCCACAGAAATGGTACTCATCAGATTGGAGTGGAGGATGTGTCCGCAATAAACCGTTGAGTTGCAATGGTACAGAAAAAGATGGATTTGTGAAATTTGAAGGGCTGAAAGTTCCAGATACTACAAATACTATATTGTATGAGAGTTTTGGTCTACAGGAATGCAGAGAGAAGTGTTTGAATAATTGTTCTTGCATGGCCTACACAAATTCAGACATAAGAAATGGAGGTAGTGGATGTGTCATGTGGTTTGGAGAGCTCATTGATATGAGACAGTTTCAAACTGGTAAGCAAGATCTATACATCAGGATGGCTGCTTCGGAGATAGGTAAATTCAAGATCACTCTAACTTCGATCTTTTCATGTTAGTTGCAACTTTGAAAAGACTAAAATCACTATTAACTTTATCCTTTATCATCCGTTCCAATACTCCAGAACATGTTCATAGCCACAAGAAGATCAAGACGCTAACAATAGTTGCTTCCACCGTTGCAGCAGTTTCTGGTGTTCTATTATTATGTTTGTATCTATTCTGGAGAATCAGGAGGAACAAATCTGGTAAATAATTGCTTACCCACAGTTTTTTTTCCTGAACACATGACTGTGCTTTTTTATATATTTATTTTCTCATAAAACTTTTCAATATATAACTTTGGAAAGTGGTAAATATGTAAATATAAATACTAGGTTTAGTTAACTGTTCATAATGGTATTTGATTTGATCCTTATACGTTTTTATTTTAATTTATTTTTATATCTCAAAACAAGACAAATGATTAATGGAATACCAAATGTAAATTTAGTCAATAATAGTTGTGAAATGCAAATTTAGTTACAATGTTGTAACTTTATACTCATACCAAATATATATAAACTTTTTTATATAAGAAAAGAAAAACTACAATCCCTTATATCAGGTAATTTTAGATATTTGATCTAGCAATAGATTTATATAGGATTTCAATTTTTTTTATTTTTTTATTTTTTTATTTTATGTAAAGAGCTCTTACATCATGAGTTAACCAATTTAATATTTCTATTTTTGTTTATTACATGGTCTCAGACTTCCAGGTCTCTAAAGTCAAACCTCATTTTTGTTGACTTTTATCGATAAATTTAAACCTTACCTAGTCCATCTTTGTTAAATTTTAATTTATTTATATATGTTTAAATAAATATTAATTTTTATTAATATATTATGTTTTAATCTAACTATTATTATAATTCAAACTATTTGACCATTACAATCATTAATTCATTGTTAAATAGCCCTTGGAATGAAAGAAAAATTAAATCCCACCATCGAACCAGTCCCTACCCAGTCAATTCAAGACAAAGAAAATTCAATCCAGATCTGAGTGGAAACCAATTTTGTGAGTCAAAGTTGGATTAGGTTTGAATTTTATTACCAAGTGTAGCTTCTACTCCTATCTTGCATAGCCTTTATTGTCAAGTCTCTCACTTCATCATTGCACAATTGTTCTTCCTTCACCACCCTTCATTGCTATGCAATTAGTCCACCTTTAATAAATAAATTAGGAGAAATCACTCAAGACTAAAGCAAACTTCGATAGTAAAAAATTATTCTAGAGAATTTAAGAATTGAATTGAAGGCTAGCGAATCTTTAACTATTATGAAAAAGAAAACCCCATCAAATCGCCTATAAATCATGCAGATAGTAGGACCAAAACATACTGAACTGATACATATTTCATTAAGTTGGAGGAAGATTTGGTGTGCATTTCCATCACAACAACAATTGGCTGAACAAGTCAGGTTATCTTCTTATGGTTAGGTTGAGAATGAAAAATAGTTATCCCTTAATATGAGTGTTGATCATGAACTGTACATAATTACTAGAATATTCAACTCTCAACTCATGCCCTAAAACCTAGGATTTATTTAGAAGCTAATTAGGCAATTATTTCCTTTACAGTGATCGATTTTGTTTCCTTTTATCACCCTATATTATAGGTTTTGTAAGACTTGAATATAACTAGAACAGTTGTGGTTTTATCATTGCAGTTTCTTTACAAACATTACTATACGTACCGCAACTGGAAATTATAATGAGATAAATGAGTTTCAATAACTTCGTAATATTGAGATAAATGATTTTTTTTTTCCATTCAACACTATTTTCAATAACTTGGTAATAACATTATGAAGTCCTTCCTCCGTTTTGTAGACAAATCATTTACAGAAGAACACCATGAAAAACAAGTGGATGATCTGGATGTCCAATTGTTTGATCTAGTCACAATTGCAACTGCCACTAACGACTTCTCTGTAGAAAATAAGATTGGAGAAGGAGGTTTTGGACCGGTGTACAAGGTAATAATTCTTAGAAAAAGAGGCAGAAATATATATTAGTGCAAAGAATCAACTCATAATCCTGAGTATGCAGGGAATATTAACAGATATGCAAGAAATTGCTGTGAAGACTCTATCAAGGAGCTCATGGCAAGGAGTGACAGAGTTCATAAATGAAGTAAAATTGATTGCAAAGCTTCAGCATCGAAATCTTGTAAAACTTCTGGGTTGTTGCATTCAAGGACAAGAAAAAATGCTAGTTTATGAATACATGGCAAATGGCAGCCTAGACTCCTTCATATTTGGTATGGAAAATCAACAAAGCATAGATTTGGTTGTTAATGACTTCAGTGATGTAATACTCACACTGAAGATTCAGAGTTTAATAACATTTTTGCCTGAATAAACAGATGACACAAAAAGTAACTTGCTACAGTGGTCTGAGCGCTTAGACATAATCTGTGGAATTGCAAGGGGGCTTATGTATCTTCATCAAGATTCCCGATTGAGGATTATCCATAGAGATCTCAAAGCAAGTAACGTTCTTCTTGATGAAAATTTGAGCCCAAAAATATCAGACTTTGGATTGGCCAGAATTTTTGGAGGAGACCAGATTGAAGGAAACACAAGAAGAGTAGTTGGGACCTAGTGAGTGTCTCGGTAACCAACACCAATTTTCAATTTTATATATATTGTTCTTGATGTATTGTGTTTTTTGCAGTGGGTACATGGCACCGGAGTATGCTGTTGATGGATTATTTTCTGTGAAATCAGATGTCTTCAGCTTTGGCATTATACTGCTGGAGATTATATGTGGAAAGAAAAATAGAGGATTTTATCACACAGATGAGAGTCTTAACCTTGTTGGTCATGTAAGAGCTTGAATCTACTCTCAAATAACGTATATCTAATTGAAATATACAAATAATAACTATTATTATGACACAGGCATGGACATTATGGAAAACTGGGAGGGCATTAGAGTTGATTGATCCCAAAATGATGGAGTCATGCATTATAGCAGAAGTTCTGCGTTGTCTCCACGTTAGTCTTTTGTGTGTGCAGCAGTACCCAGAAGATAGGCCAACAATGGCGTCTGTGATTCTAATGTTGGAGAGCCAAATGGAACTTGTTGAGCCCAAAGAACATGGTTTCATTTCGAGAAATGTTTTAGCTGAAGAAGATTTACCATCAAATTGGAAAGACAAGAGTTCAAGCAACCATGTAACAATTAGCATGTTAGAGGCCCGATAACAAAAAATGTTGATCAACACTATCAAATTATGTTTCAATATTTTTGTACTGATAGAGTAAATAGACTTAAATATAATTATTAAATTTTAAGTTAGAAGATTAAGAATGAATTATCTTCTTAAAGTTAATATTATTCTTCCCTTATACACAGGATAAAATATTTGAATGTGAACAGAATATTCACTCAACAATCTTAACTTATTTAATAAATATATAATATTTAAATATTTAGAGATATAAATATAATATTTTTAGTAAAAATTTCGATAAATCTGACGAAAATAAAAGAATCATTGAAAACAATTTTTTTCTATAGATACTTCAACTATGTAGGTAGATAAAATCACATATATTAGAATTTAGGAATATTCATAATCGAATTGATTTAAAAAATTAAAAATAGATTAAAATTTTTGATAATTGTACTTATGAGGCCCATTGATAATGGGCCGGATGAATAAAGATGGAATTGGCCCAAAATGAAAAAAGATTAACCGAGATAGATCCGAAATGGATAATGGCCCAAATAACTATATAGAGGAAAATTGTAACGGAAGATATACAATTAAGTAAGTTATGGAAGATTTAAAGACAATTCAAAGGTAATCACGAAGGAATCATAACAATATGCTGAATAAAGATTCATAAAGACTCATGAATTTGTAATAAAAGCCCAAACGGTAATCAGGTATGATAATAGTATAAATAGATATTATCAGGTAAACAGGTATTCATTCATATTCTTATCTTTTAATACAACTATTTGCTTACACGGTATACTGACTTGAGCGTCGGAGTGTAAACACAGGTTCCCCCACCATTCGGTGTTATTGTATTGAAGAAGAAGACATTCCCGGAAAAAACTAATTAGAAGTCAGGAAAGACGAGATACGAGAAGTAGTCGTCCATTTGCAGCAGAGAAGGTTCCCGGTACTCGGCCTTGTAAGTACATTTTTTAACTTCCTCTTTTACTGCTAGCCGGCATTCTTCACCCATCTTTCGCTTCTTTTGAGCCATCAGCCTCGCATCTTTGAAAATTGATAACCGATGTGTAATGACTTCTTTATCAATTCCTGGCATGTCGGCCGCCGTCCATGCAAAAGAATTGACATGTTTCTTCAACAGTTTTGTTAACTTGGCTGCTTCTTCTCCGGTTACCAGAGAGCCTATGTATGTTCTCTCACTACTAGAAAAAGGCCTTTTTACGTTGGTTATATTGGACATTTAACGTCGATTAACGTGGCGTCGTTGAATAAGACGACGTTAAATTTAACGTCGATTATGAAAATAACCGACGTTAAAACTTTATGATATAACGTCGGTTAACCGACATTAAAAATTTATTATATAAAGTCGGTTATTTTAATAACCGACGTTGAAGGGCTTGTCTTCATCAAGTAAAAGATAACAGAGAACAGAGCACATCAACATCAATATTCTGTGACAGTTGTGACTAATTAACCACTCAAGGTTCCGTTAACCCATCATCAGAAGCTAATTAATCTCCTTGTTAAAATCTTTAATCCCATTTTTTTAATTTAGTGAATAAATGGAGGCCATATTTCTTTAACTGGTTCAGATCAGTTGTTGAATTTCTTGCCCAAAACTGTGGCGCGCAATTCAGCAACATCAACCTCATTGATGTTCTTGAGTTTGTAGTAACCAGTGACAGGATCTGGAACCCAGGAAACCTTGTAGGAAGACACCCCTTTGTCTTCCCCTGATGTTGGCGCAATTTTGCCATTCATGGAAACCACTCCACCCCTTGTTGCGTTTTCTGATGCCACAGCGTACCCACGTCTGTTAAAAATCATACCATTAATTCACTACCCAACAATTTAACCATAACAATAGCAACAAATAACATAACAACAAAGATGAATTCAAAGAGTATGTATGAAACAATTAGGGTACCTAGTGAGAGTGTTGGAGAATCCTTGGATAATGAGAGAAGAGAAAGTTTTGGCGCTGGTGAAAGAACGGGCCATTGGTGATTGAATTGGAGTGGAGAAAGACAGAGCTTTGATATGTGTGGGGAGAGAAAGAGAAAGATATTTTAACACTGCAAGATAATACTTGATAAGGAACAGTTAAAACGAAATGAAATGAATATATTTTTCTTATTCAAGAAAAACCAAGTTTGAATCTTTTAACAATATTTCTGTTTCAAATTTTGTGAATGAAAAACATAATTAGAAAATCCCAAAATGGGTTAATACTTAAACAGAAGTTTCTGATTCATAAAAAAAACTGATAAACACACACACAGTTAAAAAAAAAAAAACCAAAACTCTTAGCATAAATATTAGCATCTATTCCAGATTTTCTATATTTTATTTTTGGAAATGTAATAGTTATGCCCATTCTTTTTCCTCTTTGAATATATTTTTCGAAATATTACACACAACAGGAACTGAAAAATACCGTTTAGTCATGGAATGAGACTCATTTCTGATGAACTCTACGAGGTGAAATGCTAACAAGTTTGAATAATTTACTGAGCAATCACTGCAAAGGGAAATAGGAAACGAGAGAGGGAGATAGGGGCTAAACCCTTACTAGTAGGCGGCGAACCACGAATATCCTCGACGGCAACCAGCAGAGAAGACCCAAACAACCACTGGTGGCGGTGGTGGCGCTGGTGGCAGTAGAAGAGGAACTCGCGAGAAAGGGAGAAACGATGAAAAGCGCGCAACAAAATAGAAGAGATTGCGCTGCTGAGAGTTTTGAAATAATAATCATCAACGTCGGTTACTAAATAAAATGACGTTAAATCAATATATAATGTCGGTTATAATACCAAACAACGTTGATACTGAGACTATCAACGTCGTTTAAATAAATAACCGACATTGTAATATTTTCGACGACGGTTGTATTTGTAACCGATGTGGAAATGTAGTTATATTTACAACTTTGCCACCGTGTGTAAAACAATGTCGGTTATATTTACAACCGACGTTGTTGTATGATGTTGAATCTCCTTCTTCTAGTAGTGTCGGTGCTCCTTCCCAATGCAGACTGATAATGTCTCTTCCTTTGGCCGAACACGAGTCTCATCATCGGCTCTCGGATCTAGGTTAGTCAACACTAACACCTCCTCCCTTTCTCTCCTGACTTCCCTCCGGTCCTCTCTCCTGTCTTCTCTTTTCCTTCTGACTTCCCTCCTGTTATCCACCAAGGTGGCATTATAACATTCTCGAGCAGCTTTTTGATCACCATGGATTGTGATCACTTTTCCATCCGATGTTGGAAATTTCATAGTCAAATGAGGGGTCGAGACAATGGCTCCTAATGCATTGAGGGAAGGTCTTCCCAATATCATATTATATGATGCCTCAGCATCAATAATAAGATACCTTATTTTGATCGACCTGCTACTACCTCCTTATTCCTCCAACTTGGTATATAAGTCTATATACCCTTTCACATCTACTCTCTCCCCGGCGAATCCAATTACTTGATCCCCGTACGGAAGTAATGCTTCTTCAACTAACCCCATCTTTTGGAAGGTTTTCCAGTAGATTATATCTACCGAACTACCTTGATCAATTAAAGTTTTCCTGACGGCAAAGTTTGCCACTTCTACCGTGATGACCATCAGATCATCTTGTTGCGGATCAATCCCCTTAAAATCATCATCTGAAAAAGTAATAGAGGGCATTCTAAGCCGAGTAGGTCTAGTTACATTGACCGATTGGATACTCCTCAGATGACGTTTTCGGGCCGCCCGAGATACTCCTCCCCCTGCAAAACTGCCCGAAATAGTATTTATTACTCCTCGCACCGCTTGAGGTCTCTTGTCTTCCCTCCTTTCTCTACTCCGCTCTCTCCTGGGAAAAGGACTCCTTCTTCCCTGATCTCGTCCTCGGCCAGGGCTCCTAGGCCGAAAGGAATGCTGCGTACGAGGACTCCTTCGCCCTTGGTGTCTTCCCTGGTCAGGACTCCTTGGACGCCTCTGCTCTCTCCTTACTACGTTACCCAGATGACCATCCTAGATAAGCTGTTCAATCTTATCCTTCACAGTAAAACATTCTTCAGTGGTATGGCCGTAATTACCATGATACCGACAATGTTTATTTCGGTCAGCCCCAGGAGGAGTCGAAGATTGTACAGTTTTTAACAACTCGGCACTAAGGGCTTCCTCTAAAGCCCGCCCTGACTGACTGCCAGTGGTGTGTACCTGGCAAACCTAGGAGCCCTCTCCCTTCATTTGAAATTTGCTGCCTCCCCTTTCTTTTTCAAAACTTTTCCTTTCTGGCTCTTTTCTTTTATTTTTATATCTTCTCATCTCCTCCATCTGCATAAAGCCAGTTGCCCTATTCCGCATTTCTTCAAAGGTAATCGCCGGATTTCTGGACAAATCATCTACGAACGGTCCAGGTCGCAATGATCTTAATAGGTTATGCCTAGCAACTTCTGGGTGCAAATGAGAAATTCTTAGACAAACTTGTGAGTATCTGTCCATGAATTCTCTAAGAGACTCCCCTTCCTCCTGCTTTATGTCAACTAGGGCAATTTCTGTCAAAGGATGCGGAACACTAGCAGCAAACTGTGTGTTGAACAATTTGCAGAAAGTGTCGAAGGAGTCTATCGATCCAGGTGGTAAAGAGGAAAACCATCGGAGCGCTGGACCCTTCAACGTTGTGGGGAAAACTCGGCATAACACAGTGTCATCAGCCGCATGCACATACATATGTGTCAGAAAAGCTTGGACATGACTATTCGGGCAGGTGGTCCCATCATATGCTTCCATATTTACACCTTTCCATTTATTTGGAAAAGGTGCCTCCACGATCTGTTCAGTAAATGGGTGTTTTCTTGCCTGTAATATGGGTGCCGGTTGCATAGCGGCTTTAGGAGTTTCCTTGTTACTGCCTTCTCGGAGGGTATCTCTTCATAATGTGTTCTCTTTTGGGAGAAAGGAAGGCGTAAATGTTCCTTCCGGGTTTCTTCTCTGCTGTGGATCAGCATGAGAGGTAGTTGGGCGAGATTCACTCATCTGTTGCTGGAAGAAAGCATTTTGCTGTTCCAGCCTTTCGTTTTGCCTCTCCAGCCGTTGGATGGCCTCTAGACTCCGGATCTGTTCCTCCCTCATTGCTTCTATCTCCTTCATTTAGGAGTTCCAATCTCTGATCATTTGAGACAGAGATTTCTGGATTGACGCTGGATGTTGCTTCGTTACTCATTCTTTTATCTGTTTCTTCTAACTGCACTCGGCCCCACGGTGGGCGCCAAAAATGTACTTACAAGGCCGATTACCGAGAACCTTCTCTGCTGCAAATGGACGACTACTTCTCGTATCTCGTCTTTCCTGACTTCTGATTAGTTTTTTCCGGGAACGTCTTCTTCTTCAATACAATAACACCGAATGGTGGGGGAACCTGCGTTTACACTCTGACGCTCAAGTCAGTATACAGTGTAAGCAAATAGTTGTATTAAAAGATAAGAATATGAATGAATACCTGTTTACCTGAGAATATCTATTTATACTATTATCATACCTGATTACTGTTTGGGCTTTTATTACAAATTCATGAGTTTTTATGAATCTTTATTCAGCATATTGTTATGATTCCTTCATGATTACCTTTGAATTGTCTTTAAATCTTCCATAACTTACTTAATCGTATATCTTCAGTTACAATTTTCCTCTGATATAGTTATTTGGGCCATTATCCATTTCGGATCTATCTCGGTTAATCTTTCTTCATTTTGGGTCAATTCCATCTTTATTCATCCAGCCCATTATCAATGGACCTCGTAGGTACAATAATAAATTAAAATCGTTTGGTTCTAAAATCAAACCATTTGGTTCGAACAATTTAACATTTATCCAAATCAAACAGAATTATAATACTTTATTAAAATATAATTATATTTATAATTTTATTTTAAAAATAAAATATAACATTTTTTCATTATAATTTTTATTTTTTTAAACACATTTTTAAGTCTTTTTTCTTTGAGAAATCTTTTTATTATGATTTCATTATCACATTATTAATTTTTATTCTAATTCATCTTCACCTCACCTTCTCATCTTTTATATAAATTTTCTTTTTTTTCAAGTAGTAAGTTTTTTTTAATTTGATTTACTCTTTAATTCTTCTTTTTTTTATCTTTTCTATTTTGATTTTAATTATGTTCTTATTGTCTTATTATGCATTTCAATATTCACAGAATAAATATTTTATTAATTTTATTTTTATTATATTATTTTTATTTTTATATAATTGAGATTTTTTTTATAATAATGTTCCTCTAAATCTCTAAATACAAAATCAAATTATTTAAGTTGTAAAATCAAATTTTGTATTTTAATAATGTTGATAAAACTTAATAATAATAAAAGAAAATTTTAACTTTTAATAATTCTTTAAACAGTGAAATAATAATTTGAAGTTTAAACTAGTAAAATTACGTTACCTTTAATATTTTACACTATATAATATTATTATTCTATAATTTTTCTTTTTTATTTATTTTTTAATGCTAAAAGTATTCACAAACTAATATTTTGATTATATTTTTATGAGTTTATAATTAATATATATATATTTTTTTTTTCTTTTTAATTTTTAAGTAATTATTTATCATAATTATATTTTAATTTTAAAAATAAAAATAAATTTATTTTTAATAAAAATAAAATAAAATTTAAAATTAAAAATGGTAAAAATTAATCAAATTAAATTACTTGATTTGAATTTTTTTTATTTCAAATCAAACGTATAAAATTTTTATAGTTAATTTTAATGTATTTTTAATAAAAAAAATTACCACAACTGCACAGTAAACACCCTTCTAGAATGATATATTTTTTGATAAATAAATGCTTACCCCTAGTTTTACTAAATAGCTAACATTGAATACTTGTTAATAAAAAAATTTAAATATAATTATGGATTGAATACATTTTTTACCTTAATAAATTATTGTAATAATTTAATTTGAACCTTTTTGTTTACAATAATTTTTCTATAATTATTCTTTGAGGAATATTTTTTACATAAATATTAATATTATTAATAATACAATTCCTTACTTCTCAGTAAAACTTTGTAGAGTCGTTAGTAATAAAGAAACGGTACTATAGTTAAGGCATTCTGTGCTATTAGGTTATTAATTATGTTTTAATTTAAGTAAACATATCAAAATTAATAACTAACCTTTATCATTAAAATTAAGAATTAAATTATTCAATGTTATAATATAATTTAGAACCATAATTGGTGGGATATTTTTTTCCTAAACCACAAAATTTTACCCACTTTTCCCATTTTGAAATATCCGTTTTGGTTTAAATATATTTTTGTCTCTATAAATATTTTACTTAACTTTTTATTCCTAAAAAAATATATAAAGTATATATTGATTAAGAAAGATCTAAAAAAACTCAGTTAAATATTCGTTGTATTAGCAGCTTTTACCGCATAATACTGAGAATTATTCAAGATTAGAAACAGATTTTCAGATTACACAGATATTATTCATCAAGATAAAATAAGTTATCAGTTTTTTTAATATTTTTTTCTGATTTTTCTTTTATATTCTAGTTGATATTTTCAATTATATATAAATTTATAATCTCTCAATTTTGTATGAACACTTCTTCATTTGGAAAAAGTATTTGCGCTCTTTTTTACATTTGTTTTCTTCCTCTAAACCCTAAATCTTGAAAGTAAGGAACTTCTCATTGGAGGGTTTAGGGTGTTTGTCTTTGAACATGTCATCGTTGAACAAAACTTCTCGGTAACATTTCTTTAGATAGCTGTCACCGGAGTCATCGCCATTGCTGGGAAGCGTGAAGGTGGAAGGCTGAGTGCTAGCGCCTTGAAAGGTATAATCTCTTTTTTTAATTTTGTATGAACACTTCTTCATATGGAAAAAATATTTCCGCTCGTTTTTACATTTGTTTTCTTCATCTAAACCTAAATTTTGAAAGTAAGGAACTCCTCATCGGAGGGTTTAGGTTGTTTGTCTTTGTACATGTCATTGTTGAACAAAACTTCTCGGTAACATTTCTTTATAGAGCTGTAACCGGAGTCATCGCCACCTAAGGTGGAAGGCTGAGTGCGAGCACGCCTTGAAGAGGTGGAGGAAGATATGAACGGGGAAGGAGGGTTTGGCCTGGCATCGAAAGGGAGGAGGAGATGGGAAGAAGAGGATTGTGGGCGGTGATGGTGAGGAATGAGGATGAATATGAGTATGAGGTGAGTCTTTGTATTAGCACTTCCGCTACCACCTGTGTTTGTGTTTGTGTTTGTTTGATTTTGTTTTTGTGTTTGTGTTGCTGCTGCTGCTTGTTTGTTGTTTGAATTTGAATTTTTTTCAATTTAGAAATGGGTAGTATTATTTATTTATCAAATAAATATATAATTAAAATATTTTCTTTATTTTTATATTTTTTTATGTATTTGTTAATTTTTTATTCGTATAATAATATTTTATTAAATTGTGACTTGTTTTATAATTATAATTTGCATACTAATATTTTTTAATTTTTTTGTGTAAGGAATTGTAGAAAATAATAGAAGTTTAGAAGTTTTACGACAAGGAAAAAAAACTCAGAAGTAAAGAAAATGAAAGCTATATAAAAACAAGGTACGTAATAATTTTTCATGTGTTTTAATTAATTTGCATGTCTTATTCAATTTTATCTTATTCTTTCAGAAAATATAATTTATATTTATTTTTATTTTTATTAATTATTAACTTTTTATATTTAATAGATTACGATATCATTCAAATTTCTCGTAATTAATTATTTTGAAAAAACAAGTAAGCAAACATACTTGTATAATATGTTTTTTTTTTAAATTAAATGAATTTATTTTGTATTAATTTATTTGGATTAATTTATCTTAATTAAATATATTTTAAAATAGAGATATGAATATATTATTAATGCTAAACTTTAAAAGAAAATGGATGAAAATGGAAAAATAATTTGACATTGAATTTCTCTTCCATATTTTAAACTATACGGTAAATGTGTAAAATATTTCAAATTTAAAACAATAGTATGTATATTTTAAACTATACGGTAAATATGTAAAATATTTCAAGTTTAAAACAATAGTATGTATATGTCAAAAAAAATCTTTTACAAATTAAAACTTGAGAAGAGATATTTAAAAATGATTTAGTTGTAATTGAAAATATATGAAATTAGTATAACTATATTATTTTAAATACTATTTAAACATAAATTATAAATTATGTATCATAATTTTATTTGATAACTTTTAATACTCAATTTCGTTCGGTAATTTTTTTTAAAAAAAAAATAATAAATAAAAATAATATTAAAAAAAGTAAAAAAATCGAAAAAAATATATATTATTTAATTATGTTTGAAAAATACTAAAAAATATAGGATAATATTTTATAAATGTAAAAAATAATATATTTTTAATATATTTTAAAAAAAATTTATAAAATCATAATAAAAAAAAGAAAAAAAAAGAAAAAAGAGGGGATAAAAAAAAATGACCCAAACCCAATGAACCCATAACCTAAAGAAAATTAACCTAATTTTTTAATCTAAGGGGAAGGGGTATGTAATAAAAGGGTTGGCTGTTGGAAATATAGGGGGAGGAAAGAAGAAAGAGAAGGAGAGGGGGCGTCATTTTTTTTGTTGGAGAAAAAAAATTTCATCGTATTGTGCGACGCGGTATGATTACTTTTCTTTTTCCACGCTTTCTTCCTTCAATGTGCTCTGCACCTGCCATGTCGTTTTGGCAGTGATTTATTTTTGTGAAGTAGGGCCAATTTTGCTTTTTTTAAGATCGACATAGTCATTATTGGCTGTACGGAGGTCTTCAGATATTTTTTCATTTCTTACTTTCATCTTCTTTAGCTCGGCTTTTAGTTGGCTTACTTCTTCAGCTTCTACATTCTCGGGTAGCTCGTCATCTTTTCGATGGAAGGAAATCGGCTTAAATGGTAGCTTGATCTCCTCAACTCTCTGTGCAATCCATTGTTGATAACTAAGCCTTCCTTTAATATCCCTTGGTCTTAAGTTCTTATCCATACGTACCACATTTTCCCAAGTGCTTCGAACTTGTTGAAGTACCTCGGTAAAATGGCCATCCTCATAAAAGAAAACTAAAGAAGCAAGCGACTCTGGGGTGGGTGATCTTCTTATGGGATAATTAAATTGTTTCTGAGATAGGATAAGATTGTAACTTATGCAAGCTCTGGTGCCTATGAGAGGCACATTGGGATAACTTCCAACACGAAAAATAAGGTTTGTTCTACCTTGCCATGATGGATGCCATCTAATCTTCTCTTCACTCAAACTAGCAAAGTGTTGAGCCCATTCACTTCCCCCATCACATTAGGCTTATACCGTAGCAACTCCTCTACAGGGCATTTTAAATCGACCGGTCTCTTGAAGACACGAGTAATGAACCACACAAATAACACTGACAAACAACAAAGAATCCTTTTCCCCTTTCTCTCGTGACAAAAATGCATAGTAGCATAAACATCGGCCAATAAAGCTGTGACTGGGTTTTCCAACCTGTTTCTGCTAGCGACAAATACATCAATTGCAGCACTATCTATAAAATCTTTGATATTAAGAAATAACACGATTCCATAAATAGTGAGAGCCAAAATATCTATGAATGTTTCCCAATCTCCCTTATCGGCTAAATGATGCAAGTATTGCTCTAAGTATCCTCTTGTGAAGCCTTTGACTTGATTTTTATTCACCTTACGCTCCTCCAATTCCTTCAGATGTATCTTTGTTATATTAGCAATGGTCAAGATGGAAGCATGTTGTTCTATATGTCGATAAGGAATCTTTTCTTCTATTGGCAAATCCAAAATTTGTTCAAATTCCTCTACTGTTGGGGCCAATTGGAAATCTTGAAATGTAAAACATCTCAATAATGGGTCATAGTATTGAGCCAAGGCAATGATTACAGATTCTTGTACCTCCACTTCTATCAGATTTAACAAGTTCTCATATTTCTTTCTAAAAGCATCCCCTCGTATAGTCTTCAGTTTTCGCCCCAATTATCTCAAACTGGTAATATTTGCACAACTAGCCTTCAACTGCAACTTCTTTCTTAACACAACCTTTTCAGATTCTCTTTTCTCCTCAGACCCCATATTAATTTCCATCTTCTGGTGAGATACTCAAAAAGCTTTACAACCTTTTACCTAAAGCAAGCAAAAGAATAATGAAACTAGTGAGAAATTAATGCATGCAATGCATGAGGAAATAACAAGTGCCCCTTAATCTTATGACTTTGCTACATGTATGGGATGGAAAGAAAAGAAAATCTGTTATGCATGAGATGTAATTGATGCAAACATAATGTCATTCATGATAAGTACCACAATGCACGAACATATCTCTTGAGATGCTCCATATTTACATGAAATACAATGCGGACATGATGCGCATTTTTATATGATATGTTTTGATGCACATTAATAATAAAAACAAATAATTGGTGAGCGATAACAGGATATCATATTCTCTCCCTTCGTGCCCTAATCAAGGTTTATAAGTGTAACACCTAGGGATCTAAGATAATTTATATATGCATACTCACAAAGGGTGGCTCTTAATCTTAAAGGTATAAGACCACCGGAGCTATAGATCGCTTTATGGTATTTCCCACAACAGTTGGAAGTCTACTAGATGTGGGGATACCAATAAAGAGAACAAACTCCGGCTAGGGTTCTCACAATAGCCAAATAGGAAGTACATCCCAAATGACACTGCTACACAACCCCTCTATTTCTAAGTTCACTTAGACTCGGGTGTAGAGCCTTACTCAATGCACAAGATATGCCATAGTGTGTGAGTGAAGGGAGCATATGATGCAAACCCATAACCCCTCACATGCAAAATAACTAGAAAAGTCCTAAACATATATAGCAGTTGTCATCTACCTTAGGGTTCAATGGTCAAATCACATACTTATTTGTGGCAAATAAATAGCAAAAGAAAAGACAATATACAAAAAATATTAAAAAGGAAAAACAATCAAATATTCATGACAAATAACTAGCAAAAGAAAACACAACAATATAGAAAACATTAAAAGGAGAAAAAAAAATAAGAATATATATCTTGTATATTTAATTAATTAGGCTTGACTCTCTAGACAGAAGTCCCCAGCGGAGTCGCCATCTGTCGCAACTGGGGTCACGACGGGACCGGCGAACGTAAAAAAATTTCACCCATTTTAGGGGAACAAAGGAGTCGCCACCATAGTTTATTAGGAAAAACTATGGAAAAAACTAAAATGATCTTCGAAAGAAAAAAAAAAAAGGGTTTGGGAGTCAATTACATGTAGGGGAGGTATCAACACCCTACAACGTTCATCTTAAGACAGTTTACCTTTCAATTAAATATGCAAAATAAATATAACCTTATAATGTTTGTTTCCCCTATAAACAAATAAAATATTATAATGTAAAAATAATTTAAAATATTAAATTAAAGTTTATTTGGGCCCGACAAGATATTAACCTTACTTCTACGTTGTTTGTTTTTTATGATTAGTAATTTTAAAGAGGAATGAGTTTTTTTTTTTTTTAAAAAATAAATTATATATTTTATTCTCTTTATCAATTTTATAATAAATCAAGGTAGTGTAAACTATATATTGATATTATAGATTGTTATATAAAATAGCTTAACATGGTTGAAATATATTTATTTTATCTAAATAAATTTTAGTTAAAGATTAAATATAAGATGACGCGTATAACTATACATATATTTAAATGGTTATTTTATATATAAGTGATATAAAAATACTTAAATATAATAGGCCATTGGATGTAAGACAATGCACATGATTATACAAATATCTAAACAAATTTTTAATATAAAAAAGGAAGAGTAAATTTCACAATCATATTAAAAGTTGGTACCAAAATTTTTTTATAAAAAAAAGGTTTATTATAGAATCATTAGTAAATATTTATAAAATTAAAATTATAATTTAAGTAAACTTTGAGAAAATATAAAATATAAAATATACAATGACATGTCAAATATAATTAGATCAATTAAAATTAAAAGAAAAATTTATATATATATATATATTTAAATTTTTAATAAAAGATAAGATATTAAGTATAAGATGATGCACGTGATCCTACTTAACCCCTTATCCTTCTTAGGATAAAACTACTACGGTAACCTAATATATAAATTTATTTAGGTAAGTATACTTAATTAATTAAAATTATTATTCAAAAGTCTTATATTAAAATTATACTTTATATCATCGAATACTAACTATAAAATGACGTGAGTATCTATATATATAATTAGATGATCTTATCATAAAATAAAACAAATAAGAAAAGTTCCAATAAAAAAATAAATAAAATTCAAAAATCAATGTAATAATACAACGAATATTTTCATATAATAATATATTAAATATTATATTTAAAACTAAATATCTCTAATTTGAAATCAAATATAATAAATTAATTTTTAGATTATTAATTATTATTATTTTTTATAAATAAATATTCAATCGATAAATGAAATGAAACTAAATAAATGAGATAATGATAATAATAAAAGAAAAATATAAAATAAATTAAATAAAAAAAATAATAATAATTTAACATAATTTAAATTTTTTATATCAATTTAACTATATATCTAATTATTACAAATTCCAATAAGTAATGAAGTAAACGCTATAAGTACCATTATAGACACAAGTAATAATAAGATATACACAAGTTGAAACCACACAGTGCATTAATGCCACCGCCACTGCACACGGATATTTTCAGATTCAATTCAAAGGAGCTACAATCCACTGAAAAGGTGAAAAAAATGGATCAAATATAGTAAACGAACACAACTAGAACGCAAGCGAAAATACTCCATGCTAACCAACAACAAACAAGCTATATAAGCCTACATGAAATTTACAAGCCTCCTTATAAAGCAATAATAAATTCCTCAACTAAGATTATAGCTACATTTCTTTCTCCAATGAAAATTTGCCCCAAAAGCGTTACTTCATAAACAATCACACTACACAGAATCATAAACAGAGATGCAATTCCCATGTTCCCTTCTATTTCCCACAGAATCAAAACAAAACAAAATATTCCACCCAAACAACCAAAAATCGAAAACATAGCACATAGCACACCTTACATCATTCATTATTTTTATTTTCCAAAACAAAATACCCCAAATCGAGCATTCCAGTTCCTGTAAATTCGAACTTCGAACCCAAACACAACACAACGACCCTAGAAAGGAGGAGAAAGTCCCTAATTCACAAAAATAAATCACTGCCAAAACGACATGGCAGGTGCAAAGCACATTAAAGGAAGAAAGCGTGGAAAAAGAAAAGTAATTATACCGCATTGCACAATATGATGAAATTCTTTTTCTCCAACAAAAAAATGACGCCCCCTCTCCTTCTCCTTCTTTTTTCCTCCCCCTATATTTACAGCAATCACCCCCTTTTATTACATAGTCCTTCCCCTTATGTTAAAAAATTAGGTTAATTTTCTCTTGGTTCATTGGGTTTAGGTTATTTTTTTTAATCTCCTCTTTTTTCTTTCTTTTATTTTTTTATTATGATTTTGTAAATTTTTTTTTAAATGTGTTAAAAATATATTTTTTTTACATCTATAAAATATTATCCTATATTTTTTAGTATTTTTTAAACATAATTAAATAATAATATATATTTTTTCGACCTTCTTACTTTTTCCAATATTATTTTTATTTATTATTTATTTAAAAAAAATCTCCAGACAAAATTGGGTATTAATAATAATTAATGTATTTTGATAATATTTTATTTATTATTTTTGATAAATTTATTATTTTAGGATATAATTTATTTGCTGGAAGAAAATAAAAAAATGTAATAAAACAATTACAAAATAATACAAAATCCTACATTGTGGTTTACATCAAATATATATTGAAAATAAAGGTAGACATAATGTACTTTTAGAAGATTGAAATTGGTTGAAGTAAATTACTTTCTTTATATAATTTTAATTTGATTTTCTTACATATTTTTATATTATAATATTAAATAATGCATGTATTTATATAGAAAATGAGTATGAAAAATAAAGCTAATAAAAGTGAATAAGAAATTAAATATATTATTAGTACAAAATCAATTATCAAAACGTGTTTGAAATGTTGATATTATATATTTTTATACTTTATATATATCTAGTTTATTTAAATTTTATATGATTTTTTTTTCGTATTTTATATAATGTTTTACTATCCAATTTTATAAATTTATTGTTAATTGTTACTTATTAATTTATATAAAATTTTACTTTAATATTTCTAAAATTTAGTATGATATGTATTTATTATTTTTTTATTTAATTGATTTAATCTTATTTTATTTATTTTTTAATAAAAAGAAGAATTAAAGAATTATGATTGGTCAATTGTAGTTGAAGTTGATATATTAATGGAGAAGAAACATGGTGAGTAAAAAAATTATTCTACTTTTATTTTAAGATATTTAAACATATTACATATATAAGTTAAAATTTAAAAATGATATTTTTTATTAAAGTTTTAAAATTTAAGTCAGCAATATTTAAATATTTTTTTAGAATTTTTTTCTTATTTAATTTAATCATATTTATAATATTTTTATTTTAGTGTAAATTATTATTTCTTAATATTTTAATAAATAATTTGAAGAATGTGGATGAAGTGTATATAAGGAGAAAATTTTAAAAGTACTTCCAATTTGTTTTAGGAATATAACCAAATTATTTATAAGGTATTCCATTAATAACAAAAAAATTGTAGAGAAGCCATTAATTCAAAACCAAATGAAGGAGGCACAAGAAAGAACAAATAATTCAGAGGTAGAAGTCAAAAAATTGACTACTCTTGTCCAAAAAGTAAAATGAATTGGAATCATAAAGTGAACTAATTTAAATTCAATAACTTATTATGAAAATTCAACAAAACCAAATATTTCTTTCAATATTTTGTTTCTTTTGATTTTGTTGAGTTTGCATAGCAAATTATTGAATTTCAATTATTATTTTATATTGAGATTTCAATTCATTTTGAAATTAAATATTTATTTCATTTTATTTTTGGATAATAATAGTCAATTTTTTGAACTTTTACGTCTAAACATTTATTCTTTTTTGTGCACTCTTTACTTGGTTTTGAATAAATTACTTTACTATAATTTTTTTTGTCATTAATGTACTACTTTAACTTTTGAATGATTTGTCTTGGCTGTGTTTCTAAAACAAATTGAAAGTGTTTAAACTTCACCCACATTCCTCAAATTATCATGTAAAATATTAAGAGATAATAATTTACACTAAATAAAAATATTATAAATATGATTAAATTAAATAAGGAAAGATTTAAAAAATGAATTCTAAGTTAAAATTTGTATTCAAAATTTAAATATCAAAATTTTAATAAAAAAAATATCATTTTTAAATTTTAACTTGTATATTTAATATATTTAAATCTCTTAAAATTAAAATAGAAGTGGAATAATTTTTTTTACTTAGCATGATTTCTTCTTCCTTTGGCATATACAATCTTATACGTGTAGCCTTTTACCGTTCAAGTGCACTTGGTTATTAATCACTTTTTCTTCTTTTTAATATAAATAAATAAAATAAGATAACATAAAGTTAGATTAAATAATATAAGTATTAAATCAATTAAATAAAAAAATTAATAAATGCATATCATATTAAATTTTAAAAATATTTAAGTAAAGTCTTATATAAATAAATGAGTAACAATTAACAATAAACTTGTACAATTGGATAATAAAACATTATATAATATAAATAAAGAATCATATAAAATTTAAATAAACTTATAGATATAAAGTATAAAAATATATAACATTATTTCAAACAATTTTTGAATAATTAATTTTGTGTTAATAATAGATTTAATTTATTAATTTTATTTTTCAAATTCTTTTCCTATATAAATGAATGCATTATTTAATAAAATAATATAAAAATGTATAAAAAAAATCAAATTCAAAATTAAAGATATATAAGAAAAGTAATTTATATGAAATTTAGAATCTTTTCATTTATTATTTATCAACCAATTTTAGATACATCATTGGTCTACTTTGTTTTCAACATATATTTTATGTAAACAATACTCTTGTATTGCTTTTACAATTGTTTCTTTGCATACTCTTTATTTTCTTCCAACAAATAATAGAATGTATCCTAAAATAATAAATTTATCAAAAATAACAAATAAAACACTAATTTATGTTCAAATATATAACTAGTTATACTAACTTTCGTATATTTCCACATTATAGCTAAATCATCTTCAAGTATCTCTTTTCATGTTTTAATTTGTAAATGAATTTTTTAACGTGTACATAATATTGCTTCGGACTTGAAATATTTTACATATTAACTACATAATTCAAAATATGAAGAAGGAAATTTGATATCAAATTGTTTGTCCATAACCATTAACTTTGTCTTTTTCTTTTAAAGTCTTTTTCTTTTGAAGTTTAGCATTTATAGTATGTCCACATATTTTTTTAAAATAAATTAATCAAAGTAACAAATTTAATAATTATGTCATTTAATTTTGGAAAAACATATTATATAAGGATCTTTATTAACTTGTTTTTCAACATCAATTAAACACCATTCACTCTTTTAAAATTTAATTTAAATGACCTTATTATCTATCAAACATAAAAATTAATAATCATTAAAAATAAATATAAATTATATTTTCTGAAAGAATAAAATAAAATTTAACAACTAAAAATATATGTAAATTAATTGAAACACATAACAAAAATTATTACAAACCTTATTTTCATTATAACTTTCATTTTCTAAGTTAACTTATTATTACATACCTTACTTATTTTCACTGTAACTTACAAATATTGTGATGATCATTTATTAATTATTGTGTTTGTTTAGGGTATTTTTATGATCAAATATTGAACTGTTTGATCGATTATCAAACTCGTATGATTATTTATATTATATTTCTATCAATACTTATCGATTTATACATATTTAAATGCATACAACTTATAATATTTGAAGTTTGGTTACAAATTCAAAATAAAATAAAATATGCAAAGTAAAGTCTAAATCTATTACATCACATATCAATCATCCTTCATATCATTTACTAGGTTTCATCTTGAATAATTTTGCAAGGATCCAATTTTGAAAGATTAGCTGTGGGATGAAATACTTTCATTTATTCAACAACCCTTATGAACGTAATCTTAAAGATCTTGGTGATCTCACTTTTTAAGCTCTCTTATAGAAAGTAACTTCATCGTTCACCACATGTCTCATAACATATGAAGAGCATTTAATGTCTACCTTTTAAAATTCCCATTTGTTTTATGGAACTTTTAGATTATGGACAACTCAACTCTTTGACATAGATGATAACTAATTGTATATTAGAAATTTAGTTTGATTTGAGAATAGGAACATATTATTCCCTAATTGCATAGGAGTATTCTTGGCTTCAGTTAGTTCTTAGTGCTTTAATCCTACATCCACTTTACTTTCCTACAAATGCCTTAAATGACTTAATGACATCATATGCTTCTGATTTTTATTTCAAAAAATACACTCATCCGTGCATAAATCTGAATGGATAATCTCTAATATCTTTCTTGTTGTCTAGGATTTTCCAATAAAAAAAAGATTTTTTATGCTTCTTTCTAATTTTACAAGTCTCACACATACACTTTCAAAAATGTCTATAATAGAAAAACCAAATACATACTCTTTTTTAGATAAATAATTCAATCTAGAAAAGTGATAATGTCCAAACTCCACAACTTTTTTTTGGAAAAAAAATTAATTATCTATTGAATATTTCTTATAGATTTATTTTTATGAAAATTTTTCATAAATTTATTTATGAAATTTTTTTTATAAATTTCTTTATGGAAAAATTTTCCATAGATTTATTTGTGAAAAATTTCTCATGAATTGGTTTGTAGCAAATTTTTCATGGATTTTTTGTGAAAAATATTTCCTACTAGCCTTTCACCTATAAATTTGTGGTGGTGGGAAATTTGTGGATAAAAGGCTAGTAGGAAATATAAAAAATATTTTTCACAAAAAATCCATGAGAAATTTTCTACAAATAAATCCATGGAAAAGTTTTTCATAAATAAATTTATAAAAAATTTCCCACAAATAAATTTATGAAAAATTTTTATAAAAATAAATATGTGAGAAATATTCAATGAGTAATTATTCTTATAGTGAACCAATCATCGTTTTGTATGATAGAACTTAAGTAAGGAAATTTATCATGTTGCACTTTGAAAGGAAATAGGTGATTAGGAAGAAAGGCCAAAACCATATAAAACATTAGAAATAAAATCTTGAGAACCCTTCAATCTAATAGCAACTTTACCTTCTCTAAAATTGGAATATTTGAGTTAATTCTAAATTTCACCATAGATTTTAATGATTCATCTAGTGAGAAAAATAATTCTTTTTTTCCACGTGGTTGTTGCAACCACTATCTATGTACCAAATATCTTTATCGCCTATAAAATTATTTACTGTTAGAAGTAAAGTTTGTGGATTATCAAAACCTTAATATTGATTTTCTATTATATTTGCCTGTTGTTTGAATCTACATTTTATAGTTTTGTGCCGAAAATTTGTACACGGATTTTTTTATAATTATTACCTCTTCCTCTTCTTTAATTAGGTAACTTGAAATTGTTGTCTCTCCATTGTTTATTTATTGAAATTATTTTTATATACTAGAGGAGACATCAACACTAGTGATGAGTTCAACACTAATGTTGAGTTCTCCTTTGGATGAAGGTAAAAAAGCTTAGAAATTTCAAAATTTGTAATTATACTTTAGTATGCCATGAATAAAAGGATATAAAAAGGTAAGCATTAGACAAAGATAAAAAAAAAATATTGTGATTAGTGACAAAGCCCTTTTCAAATCTTTATATTATTTTATGACTAGCTTAATAATTGTCTTACTTTCTCATTGAATAATCAGAGGTGTATATATAAAAAGGGACTCAAAAGATAAGGATAAGGTCATTGTCAATTCAGTCAAAAATATCCTAACACAAAATGAAAAACGACAACAAGACAAAAAAAATTCTATGATACTTAGAATAAATAAGAATGACACACCAAGTCATGACATCTAGTCTAAAAAACTAGAAAAAGAAAAAAAGAAAAAAAGATGTATAATTATAAAATGGTTTCCTACAAATTGTGGATACAAACTCCAAGTTGTGGAAATCTCTTTATTGTGCTCACATGTAAATTTTTTATTTGTATTTTATAATGAATTTAAGATATAAATTTGATTGTGTTTACATGTAAATTTTTATTTGTATTTTATAATGAATTTAAGATGTGAATTTGATAGTTTAATTATATACGTAATTTTAGGCTTAATTAAATTGATTTATAAGATAATGATTGTGAAGATTCTTCACCAATCCATTATACTAATATTTATTGAGAATAAAAACATACACTAAATATTATGATTAGATAAACTTAGTTTTGTGGTTAGGTAAAGTACTTAGATATATTCCTACATATTATGTAGTTTAGGGTTTAGGGTTTAATGTATTTTTTATTTATAAATGGTTTGTGTGATACTTACATATATTATTTCATTCAAGTTATTATTATGTTATGATATAATCTTACTATCTCTTTTGTTATTTAATGCAATCATTATTAATATAGATAGTTTGAATTAATTTTTGTATTGAATATTGAATTTTCTGTTTGGATAGTTTGAGAGGAAGATTTTTTTGTAACTTAAGTCATATTAATTTTATTTTCTTATCCAAGTACATATTTGATTGTGATGAATATTATGTATTATCATTTTCATTTCATATACTTGAAATTAATTATTTTCTTGAATGAGAATGACCACACCTTATACATAAAAGTTAAAAATCTATATACATAATATAACTTTTTCAAAAGAACTTTGTCGTAAAATAAAGAAAATTCGCATAAGTCAAGAAGAGTATAAGAATGATGTTGGAGAATTTCTTAAAATTTCTAAACAAAATGTACTAGTAAAAGATGAGAAATATGTCTTTGTGTGTGAATGGAAAGTGACATGCACTAGACAACACAAAGACATATTTATGAGAAATGAGAGATAGATTGAAGGACATGATTTATGATATTAGACAATAGTCATTTGTTAAAGTACTTTTACCTTTGTTTGATACAACACAAAAGGGTTTGAAGATTTCTTTATATCCAAAATGCACTAATTTCAAGGAAAGATATGATTGAGCAAAAGTTTCATTGATTTGCTTGAGTTGTTGAAAAAGATATTTCTAAAAGATACTTATTGTCTAGAAACAACTAAGATTAAGAAGATACTAATCCAGTGGATATGAACTACCAAAAATACATGCATGTGATAGTGATTACATATTGTACAAAAATAAATTTGAAACAATACATAATTGTACTAAGTTTGGTGTCTCCCTATACAAAGGAAAGGTTGACATATCTCCTAGTGGAGCCTATGGGAACACAAAAAATAATTATGTTGAGACTAATAGTAATCCCTCTTAGATGAGTTTAACATCAAGAAGCATGATTGGTGAGTTATACGTCGATAAGACCTAATCGCCTAGCTAATGACAATTATTAGACTTTATGAAAGAATATCAATAATGCATGGTCAACTATGAATTGAGGATTTGATTAAGGTTAAGGTTGAATTGAGGATTTGATTAAGGTTAAGGTTGAAGAGGTTTGGTGTTGATCTAATACCTCTAGGCATGGAACCTCAACATTCGTTGTTGAGATATCTTGTGAAGTCTATTTCATGTGAGACATTTCCTTTTCTAGGTTTTTTTTTTTTTTTTAACATGAATGAATTTATATGTAACATTTATTTATGTTTAATGTATGTAGGAAAAAACATGTCCATCAATCTTGTTAATATGTTGGATTATTTAATTATAGTCTTTTCATAAAATTTCTAGTTGTGATTAAATTGTTTAGCTCCATATGTATCTAATCACATATTTTATAACATTTGTTGATTCATGTTTGTTTCTTGGTAATACCATTTATTATTAAAGATATTTCCTCACAAATCCAAATTGTCATGCCTCTTCCTTTTTCCTTATATATGATCTAATTTTACACAAGTTCTAATAAATGACTAAATAGAGTAAATGCACAAGACCATTCAAAAATTAAATGTTGAACTTATGACAAAGAATAGTAAGGAGAAGACATTTGAAGAAAAAGATGAAACATTTGATAAAAAATTATGAATATATATATGTAAAAAAAAATCCAACTTAACTTATAACATTTTAGTACAAATGATAAATTATAGGATCATTAATTGTATTAATTGTATGTTTATTTATATTATAATCTTATTTAAAATTATATTTTTTATTAAATAAATTTGTAAATAATACTTAAAATTTCAATATAAATTTTTTCATAAACTTATCACAAATTTTTTATCATTATAAATATATAAGTAAAAAGCTAATAAGATTATTTTTTAAAAAAATATAAAAAAAATTTCACAAACAAATTTAAGAAAAATTTTTTACAAACAAATTGAATAAATTTATAAAAAATTTCTTATAAACAAATTTATGAAAAATTTTCATAAAAATAAATTTATAAAAAATATTTAATAAGTAATTATTTTTTTTATAAAAAAATTTGTAAAAAATATTTTATAAATAAATAAATTTATTATTATAGTATTATATATATAAAATTTTAACAACAAATCGTATACCTTACTATTGGTTTTACCTTTAAATGATTATAATAATTAATAGTTTAAAAAAATTTGTTTGAAGAGAATATAAATATTATAATTTAAAACTTACTGTAAGTTTAAAAAGAGTATTGATCTTATATAATATTCAAAATAATTGTCAATATAAGAAAATTAGTTGAATTGAAAAAGTCTAGCTTAGCTAAGGAAATGATTTAGTCAATAATTCAGAGTTAAATATTTAAGGGATTTTGGTTTATAAACTACTAGTTGACTTCTTTAACGCATGTTGACTCGCCCCACCCAATGCCTTGAACCGAAGATTTAACGCATAGAAAATAAATCATGGAGGCGCAATATTGCTTAGAAACTTATACTATATTATATCTGAATAATTTTACTGTTATTTTTTTAATTAAAATTTAATTTAATAATTTATATTTAAATACATCACATATTAATTAATAACATACAATTTAAAATATGAACACAAACAATACACTATTAGAAAATTGATAATTTATATCGGTTATTTTAAGTTATTTACATCGAGCCGATGTAAATTCCAGATTTACATTGGTTGTTTCATAACCAATGTAAATTTGTTTTTATTTTCCTTTGCAAAACGTAATCCTTCACCTCACCCAGAAGCCTCAGCACACTTCCTCGCAAAATGCTCAGGCTTCCCACAATTAAAGCATGTGTTTTTCCCACCACCGTCGCCACCACCACTGTTACCACCGCCATACCTTCCTCCTCCGTCAATGTTGCAATTTCTAGCTAAATGACCAACCTCCCCACACCGAAAACAACCACCACTGCTACCACCACCCCCGACGCTCTTCGTGGTGGCGCAATCCCTTGCCATGTGTCCAAATCCGCCACATCTAAAGCAAGAGCCGTTTCTGCCGCCGCCGCCTCCACCACCGCCGTTGCCTCCGCGCACGCAATCTCTCGCGAGGTGACCGAAACCGCTACAAACAAAGCACCCGCCTCCTCCTCCTCCGTCGCCGGAGTTGCTGCTTCGATTGCAGTCCCTAGCGAGGTGGCCATAGCACGACGCTTGTGAATCGTTCTTCCGCCCTCAAATTGGTTCGATTTGAGAGCCAACAAACCCTAGAGAAAGCCTTAGCGTAGAATGCCAACAACACACCACTTGGTAGAGTCTCTCTTTATATATTATTCAATGTGAACACTACTAAGGTTATGAAACACATTTACATCGGTTCTTTGAAGAACCGATGTAAATATGAACCGATATAAATATGCGATCAGCTTTTCTTTTATTTACAAAAATTTCATGGTTTTCATATTTACATCGGTTTACCTAATAATCGATGTAAATTTAACAATGTAAAATATTTTTTTTCTAGTAGTACAATATTATAGTTAAGTTTTCTCCTAAAATAAAATTATACTTATGAATAGTTATAAATCTTGCTTCAACATATTATAGTAAAAATGATGGAGTCATGCATTATAGCATAAGTTCTGCGTTGTCTCCATGTTAGTCTTTTGTGTGTGCAGCAGTACCCAGAAGGCCAACAATGGCGTCTGTGATTCTAATGTTGGAGAGTCAAATGGAACTTGTTGAGCCCAAAGAACATGGTTTCATTTCGAGAAATGTTTTAGCTGAAGAAGATTTACCATCAAATTGGAAAGACAAGAGTTCAAGCAACCATGTAACAATTAGCATGTTAGAGGCCCGATAATAAAAAATGTTGATCAACACTATCAAATCAAATTATGTGTATCTGATAACCATTCAATAAATAGAGATTATTATTTAATTAATTATTTAATTATTTTTACTCAATTATATTTTATAATTATTTTTATACTTTTAATGCTAATTTTTATTAATATATTTATTATTACCGATTAAAAAAAAACACTATCCAATTATGTTTATTGATAAAGTAAATAAACTTAAATATAATTATTAAATTTTAAGTTAGAAGATTAAGAATGAATTATCTTCTTAAAGTTAATATTACTCTTCCCTTATATACAAAGATAAAATATTTGAATGTGAACAGAATATTACTCAACCATTTTAATATATTTAATAAATATATAATATTTAAATGCTTAGAGATATAAATATTTTTTTAATGATAAATCTGACGAAAATAAAAGAATTATCGAAAACAATTTTTTTCTATAGATACCTATGTGTCTAGATAAATTACTTATATACAGAATGTTCACAATCGAATTGATTTAAAAGAAATAATATCATTCAAAAGTAAGATAATATATTAGAATTTCAAATTTTTGTATTATTTTAAATATTTTTTTTCTATTTTAGAAGCAACTGTAATATCTTATTAAAATATAATTATATTTTTAATTTTATTTAAAAATAAAATATAATATTTTTTTATTACAATTTTTATTTTTCTAAATTTTTTCTTTGTTATCTATTAATCTTTATTTTAGTTTATCTTTATTTTATTTTCTCATCTTCTGTTTAAATTAATTTTTTTTTTCAAATTATAAACTTTTTTTTTAATTTAATTTACTTTTTAATGACTCATTTATTATTTTTTTATTTTGATTTTAATTATATATTTATTGTGTTATTATATATTTTAATATTTAAGAAATAAATATTTTATTAATTTTATTTTTATTTTTTTATATTTTTATATAGTTGAGATTTTTTTTTATAATAATATTTATTTAGTTTTTTAAATGTAAAATAAAATTTTATATTTTAATAATATTAATAAAGTCTTGATAATTGTAAGAGATAAAAATTTTAATATTTTAATTTAAAATAATATATAATTTTAATTTTTAATAATATTAAAAATTTAAGTAATAAAATAATAAATTTAAAGTTTTTAAACTATTAAAATAGTAAATTTAATATTTTACTATCTAATATTATTATTTTTGTAATCTTTTATTATTTTTTATTTTTTTTATTAAAATAATTCATAAATTAATATTCTATATATTTAATAATAATTATATTTTATTAATTTATTATTTAATATATATTTTAATTTTTAAATAATATATTTATTATAATTATATTTTAATTTTAAAAATAAAAATAAATTTATCTTTAATAAAAATATAATAAAATTAAAAATTAAAAATTACAAAAACTAATTCAAACTAAATAACAAAAATTTATTTGAATTGATTTAATTTTTTTTACTCTACTTAACTAAATTGTATAAAATTTTTATATTTAATTTAAATATATTTTTTAAAGTTACAACAAACTACACAACGAACACCCATGCTAGAATAATATATTTTGATAAATAAATGGTTATCCCTAATTTTACTAAATAGCTAACATTGAGTACTCATTAATATAAAACTGTAAATATAATTATAGATTGAAAATATTTTTTACCTTAATAAATTATCTGATTATGTTGTAATAATTTAATTTGGACCTTCTGTGTTTACAATAATTTTTCTATAATTATTCTTAGAGGAATATTTTTTACATAAATATTAATATTATTAATAATACAATTCCTTACTTCTCAGTTATTAAGAGTCGTTAGTTATTAAGAAACGGTACTATAGTTTCTGTGCTATTAGGTTATTAATTATATTTTAATTTAAGTAAACATATCAAAATTAATAACTAACATTTATCATTAACATTAAGAATTAAATTATTCATGTTATAATATAATTTAGAACCATAATTGGTGAGAGATTTTTTTCCTAAACCACAAAATTTTACCGACTTTTCTCATTTTGAAATATCCATTTTAGAATATAATTTTGTTTAAATATATTTTTGTCTCTATAAATATTTTACTTAACTTTTTATTCCTAAAAAAATATATAAATTATATATTGTTTAAGAAAGATCTAAAAAAGTCGTTAAATATTCGTTGTATTAGCAGATTTTACCGCATAAATATTGATATGTGAGGTGTTGAATTTTTAAAAAATTATCAGAAATTTTTTATTCAAGATTATAAGAATTTGTTTATAAATTCACTGATGTTACGGACTTTGAAATTCGATGATTGAATCTCGTTATATATTAATTTTGAGGATACTAAAAAATTAAGCACGAAATTATTCTCTTCTTTCCTATCTATTTAACGTTTAAAAAAGTTAGTTATATGTTTTTTTTAAAATGTAACTGCTTCTTTTATATTGTTATCGGTTATTATTTTTATTTTCTCCTTCCAGATTACAAGGAAATTTCCAAAATACTGAGAATTATTCAAGATTAGAAACAGATTTTCAGATTACACAGATATTATTCATCAAGATAACATAAGTTATCAGTTTTTTCAATATTTTTTTTCTGATTTTTCTTTAATATTCTTGTTCATATTTTCAATTGTATATAAATTTATAATCTCTCTTTTTAATTTTGTATAAGCACTTCTTCATTTGGAAAAAGTATTTGCGCTCTTTTTTATATTTGTTTTGCTCATCTAAACCCTAAATCTTGAAAAGTACGGAACTCCTCATTGGAGGGTTTAGGGTGTTTGTCTTTGAACATGTCATCCTTGAACAAATCTTCTCGTAACATTTATTTATATAGCTGTCACCGGAGTCATCGCCATTGCTGGGAAGCGTGAAGGTGGAAGGCTGAGTGCGAGCGCCTTGAAAGGTATAATATCTCTTTTTAATTTTGTATGAACACTTCTTCATTTGGAGAAGATATTTGCGCTCTTTTCTGCATTTGTTTTCTTCATCTAAACCCTAAATCTTGAAAGTAAGGAACTCCTCATTGGAGTATTTAGGGTGTTTGTCTTTGAAGTTGTCATCGTTGAACAAAACTTCTCGGTAGCATTTCTTTATACAGCTGTCACCAGAGTCATCGCCATTATTGGAAGCGTGAAGGTGGAAGGCTGAGTGCGAGCGCGCCTTGAAAGGTGTGCAGGGCGAACTTGGACAGCGGCGCCGACAGCGTGGAGCCGCTGCTGCGGAGTGAGACGTTAAGGGTGGAGAAATTGGCGGGGATAGTGCCGGTTCCGGTGGCGGCGATGATGACGGGCTCGGCATGCTGGAGGAGCCACTCGATGGTCTCCCCGTCAGACTTGTGACCCAATTCTCTGGTCAATTGGAAAACCCTAGCAGCGCTGGTGGCAGGCATTCGAATTCTGCGGCTGCGGCCGTGGACTTTGGTGTGCCTGTCCTTGGTGGATCGCTCGGGAGAGGGTTGGTGGCGGGGGAGGAGGAGGGTGAAGAATTGGAAGAAGAGGTGGAGGAAGATATGAACGGGGAAGGAGGGTTTGGCCTGGCATCGAAAGGGACGAGGAGATGGGAAGAAGAGGATTGTGGGCGGTGATGGTGAGGAATGAGGATGAATATGAGTATGAGGTGAGTATCTGTATTAGCACTTCCGCTACCACCTGTGTCTGTGTCTGTGTTTGTGTTTGATTTTGTTTGTGTTTGTGCTGCTGCTTGTTTGTTGTTTGAATTTGAATTTTTTTCAATTTAGAAATGGGTAGTATTATTTATTTATCAAATAAATATATAATTAAAATATTTTATTTATTTTTAGATTTTTTTATGTATTAGTTAATTATTAAATTGTGACTTGTTTAATAATTATAATTTGGATAATAACATTTTTTTAGTTTTTTTTTTTTAAGAAATAGTAGAAAATGAAGTAAGATTAAAAGTTTGGGAACTAAGAAAAAGAGTAATATTTAGAAAAAGAAAATAAAAATTATAATGAAAGTAAGGTACATAGTAACTTATGTGTTTCAATTAATTTATATATCTCTAATAGTTAAATTTTATCTTATTTTTTAAGAAAATATAAGTTATATTTATCTTTTAATTTTATTAATCATTAATTTTTATATTTGATAGATTAAGAGACCATTTAAATTAAATTTTAAAAAAGTGAATAAAAACATATTTTTCTAAAATTAATGACTTAATTACTTAAATTTGTTATATATTAATTTATATTATTTAATTTATTTCATGTAAACATATTTAAAAAAAGACATAACATATTATTGTTAGCACATGTTGTCAAGTGGCATCAAGAGGGGGTGAATTGATGCAATAAAAATTAAAACTTTAAATGTCTTTCAATTTAAATTTTAACTCTCTTGAATTAATTAGTCTAGCAGATATTTTATAAAGCGCAACGGAAATATTTAAAAGATAAGGGAAAGAAAGAAGAACACAGGAAGAGATGATCCCACACTCTTATATCTTTAATTTATCAGAATTTTTACAACCACTAATCACAAGTGAAACATGCAAAAATACAAAATTAAAGATAGACCTTACAATCTCTGAAAACCCACAAGAGATTACCACACATTCCTAAACACCTTCTCCTTGAAAGAATCACACAAGGAATCTTCCTTGAATCACATAAAGAAAGATAAAAACACCTCCTCTGAACAGCCTCAGAGGATAAACAAAATAGATATCACCTGGAGTGATGCTTTCAAACTGTAGCACCTGCTTTGCTCAAGTCTCTTCAAGATTTTTTTCAGAAAGATTAATGCACAAAGATTATGAGTGAGGTATCTTGAAAACCCTAGGTTTTGCTTATTAAATAACCAAAGATTCCCAAATAAAATATATTTTATTTTATTTTAATTTGAAATCAAATTTTTACTATGTTCAAAGCCTTACAACGTTCAGAAAATAAAATCCAAGATACTCCTTTATTTTAGGAGAATTTTTTGCAACGTTTATTTTTAAAAAATCTTCGAACATAATCGATTACGTTATGGACATAATCGATTATCCCCGAGAGAAATACTTTTAGTTTTGAAATAAATAATCGATTACCTAATCGATTATTCCCGAAAGAAAAACTTTCAATTTTAAGATAATCGATTATTTTCGCAAGCTTTTCATTTTTTCAAAATGGCATAATCGATTACTTAATCGATTATTCCTGCAAGCTTGTCATTTTCCAAAAAGCATAATCGATTACTTAATCGATTATTGCCGAGTCAAAATTATTCTTAAAATTTTTTCCAAAATCATAATCGATTATGTTCTATATATAATCGATTATTCCAGTAAGTTTTATAATTTTTCGAAAATAGTTTTCTTGAGAAAACACTCTGAGCTGAGTGATGATTACCTTTTGATATCATTCACTCCTTACTATAAACTTAAGTCTTCTATGTCTTTGAGCTTGCTTCCAACTTGAATTTTCTTGATGTCCTGATTCTTGATTTTCTTGATCATTATTAAAACACTTGAATACTTGTGTAGAGTTGTCCAATCTTCAAAGAGTGGTAACAATAAATTATTTATGGGTGTTATCTTATGTGTGTTGATTTCTGCTTATTTTTTATGGACTGTTGAATTATATCATAAGCCGGAGGAGTTTTAATAATTATATATGCTAACTAATAGTAATACTGTTGAAAGTTTTTTTGGATTAGTCTCAACACACAGGTACATTTATTTTTTTCTTGATCATCATCAAAAAGGGGGAGATTGTTACCACTCTTTGAAGATTGGACAAACCTACACAAGTATTCAAGTGTTTTAATAATAATCAAGAAAATCAAGAATCAGGACATCAAGAAAATTCAAGTTGGAAGCAAGCTCAAAGACATAGAAGACTTAAGTTTATAGTAAGGAGTGAATGATATCAAAAGGTAATCATCACTCAGCTCAGAGTGTTTTCTAAAGAAAACTATTTTCGAAAAATTATAAAACTCATTGGAATAATCGATTATATGTAGAACATAATTGATTATGATTATGGAGATTTTTTTAAGAATAATTTTGACTCGGCAATAATCGATTAAGTAATCGATTATGCTTTTTGGAAAATGACAAGCTTGTGGGAATAATCGATTAAGTAATCGATTATGCCATTTTGAAAAAATGAAAAGCTTGCGGGAATAATCGATTAAGTAATCGATTATCTTAAAACTGAAAGTTTTTCTTTCGGGAATAATCGATTATTTATTTCAAAACTGAAAGTGTTTCTCTCGGGGATAATCGATTATGTCCATAATGTAATCGATTATATTCGAAGATTTTTGAAAAATAAACGTTGCGAAAAATTCTCCTAAAATAAAGGAGTATCTTGAATTTTATTTTCTGAACGTTGTGAGGCTCTGAACAGAGTAAAAATTTGATTTCGAATTAAAATAAAATAAATAATATTTTATTTGGGAATCTTTGGTTATTTAATAACCAAAACCTAGGGTTTTCAAGATACCTCACTCATAATCTTTTTGACACATCTTCTGAAAAGTTTCACACTTTTTTTTAGTATCTTGAGCCACGAAATTTCATATTTTGAAAGTGGGAATATTTTTCTGTGCATTAATCTTTCTGAGAAAAATCTTGAGGAGACTCTTGAGCAGAGCAGGTGCTACAGTTTGAAAGCGTCACTCCAAGTGATATCTATTTTGTTTATAATCATCCTCTGAGGCTGTTCAGAGGAGGTATTTTTATCTTTCCTTGTGTGATTCAAGGAAGGCGTTTCATTCCTTGTGTGATTCAAGGAAGGTGTTTAATTCCTTATGGGACTAAAAAAATGTGTGGTAATCTCTCGTGGGTTTTCAAGAGATTTTGAGGTCTATCTTTAATTTTGTATTTTTGCATGTTTCACTTGTAATTAGTGGTTGTAAAAATTCTGATAAATTAAAGATATAAGAGTGTGGGATCATCTCAGGTTGAGGTGATTGGGAACTGGACGTAGGGTTAAGGATTTGACCCGAACCAGTATAAATTCCTGTGTTCTTCTTTCTTTCCCTTATCTTTTAAATATTTCCGTTGCGCTTTATAAAATATCTGCTAGACTAATTAATTCAAGAGGGTTAAAATTTGAATTGAAAGACGTTTAAAGTTTTAATTTTTATTGCATCAATTCACCCCTCTTGATGCCACTTGACAACATGGGCTAACAATTATTAATGCTAAATTTTAAAAGTAAAAAATGTTAATGATAATAGAGAAATAATATGACATCTAATTTCTTTCTCTATATTTTAAATTATGCTGTAAACATGTAAAATATTTTAAGTTTGAAGTAATCATTTGTATATGTAAAAAACTTTTTTATAAGTTAAAATCTAAAAAGAGATATTTGAAAATGATTTAGTTTTAATGTGATTAATATAATTATATTATTTTAAGTGTAATTAATATTTATTTATATATTTAAACATAAATTATGTATCATAATTTTATTTGTATTTTGATAATATTTTGTTTATTATTTTTGATAAATTTATTATTTTAGGATACCAAATTAGTTGACAAAATATAAAAAATATATATTGAAACAATTACAAGCATATATTATATTTTTGAAGGTAGACTAAATGATATACCTTTAGAAGGATGAAATTGAATGATAAGTAGTAAATAGAAAGATTCTAAATTTGAAGTAAATTACTTTCCTTATATATTTTTTAATTTAAATTTTATTTTCTTATATATTTTTATATTAGCCTATTAAATAAGGCATGCATTTTCTATATGAGTTTAAAAAATAAAACTAATCAGAATAAATAAGAAATTAAATCTATTATTAGTATAAAATCAATTGTTCAAAAAGCTGTTTGAGATGGTAATTTTATATATTTTTATACTTTATATATGTATAAATTTATTTAAATTTTATATGATTTTTATGAATATTTTATATAATGTTTTACTATCTAATTTTATAAGTTTATGGTTAATTGTTATTTATTTATTTACATAAAATTTTAATTTAATATTTCTAAAATTTAATATAATATGTATTTATTATTTTTTTATTTAATTGATTTAATCAACCTATATTTTTCTTTTATTTAATCTAACTTATTTAATCTAACTATGTGTCATCTTCTTTTATTAATTTTTAGTAGAAAGAAGAATTAAAAAGTTATGAATGCAAGAGATTTCCAAATGAAGAAGAAATTACAGTAAGTAAAAAGATATATTCCACTTTTATTTTTATTTTAAGAGATTTAAACATATTACATATATAATTTTTTTAATTGAAGTTTTAAAATTTAAATCTACTTGAATAAAAAATTTAATATTTAACTCGAATTCATTTTTTTTAGAGTCTTTTCGTATTTAATTTAATCATATTTATAATATTTTTATTTTAATGTAAATTATTATTTCTTAATATTTTATCAAATAATTTGAAGAATGTGGATGAAGTGTATGAGAAAATTTCATAAATGTACCATTGGTTTAACCTCCTTATAGACTTCACCCACATTCCTCAATTATCTGGTAAAATATTAAGAAATAATAATTTACACTAAACAAAAATATTATGAATATCCTTACATTAAATAATGAAATATTATAAAAAATGGATTCTAAGTATTAAAATTCCTATTCAAATTTTAAATATAGTAAATTCAAATTTTAAAATTTTAACAAAAAATAAAATATCATTTAATTTATATATATAATATGTTTAAATCTCTTAAAATAGAAGTGGAATAATTTTCTTTACTTACTGTGATTTCTTCTCCATCTGGCATACACAAAGTTTCATACTGTAACCTTCCATACTTTAATTGTATTTGGTCATGGATCACTTTTTAATTCTTCTTTCTATTAAAAATAAATAAAATAAGATGACACATAGCTTATAGATATAAATTATAAAAATATATAACATTATTTCAAATGACTTTTAGATAATTAATTTTGTGTCAATAATAAATTTAATTTCTTTTTTATTTCGATTAACTTTATTTGTTAAGTTCCTTTCTTATTATATAAATGCATGCATTATTTAATAGCATAATATAAAAATATATATAAAAAATCAAATTCAAATTAAAAATATAAGAAAAGTAATTTATTTGGAATTTGAAATCTTTTCATTTATTATTTATCAATCAATTTCAATCTTCTAAAGGTTCATTATTGGGTCTACCTTTGTTTTCAACTTATATTTAATGTAAACGATAATGTCTGCTTGCTTCTGTGTTGCCTTTTGCAATTGTTTCATTACTTACTCCTTATTTTCTTCCAACAAATAGAATGTATCCTAAAATAATAAATTTATCAAAAATAACAACTCAAACACTATCAAAATACATTAATTATCAAATAAAATTTATGATACATAATTTATCTTCAAATATATAAATAAAAATTAAGTACACTTAAAACTACTATATTTATACTAACATTCATATATTTTCACATTGCAGCTAAATCATCTTCATATATCTCTTTTTAAGTTTTAATTTATAAATGAGTTTTTGATGTGTACATAATATTGCTTCAGACTTAAAATATTTTACATGTTTGCCACATAATTTAAAATATGGAGGAGGAAATTCAATGTCAAATTGTTTGTCCACTTTGTCTTTTTCTTTTTAAAGTTTATGTCCACGTCTCTTTATTAAAATATGTTTACCTAAGATAAATTAATTAAAATAAATTAATACGTAACAAATTTAGTAATCAAGTCATTTACTCTTAGAAAAACATTTTACAGAACTACCTTTGCTTGTTTATTTTTCAACATCAATTAACTTTAAAGCATTCACACTTTTAAAAATTTAACCTCATTATCTATCAAATATAAGAGTTAATAATCAATAAAAATTCAAGATAAATATAAATTATATTTTTTTTAAGATAAGATAAAATTTAATGACTAATGATTTATAAATTTATCGAAATACATAACAACAAATTATTAGATACCTTATTTTCATTTTCTTCTTTTGAATATAAATTGAGGTTTTAAGGTGTGTTAGGTGTCTCAACAAAAGAGGGTGTACAATCCCTCAAACACAAATGAATGAACTACTTCATTGGACGAGATGATGGTAGGGCGAGTTCTACCTATTATTGGCAAAACTCTCTACTAATGTGAATGATCAAACATTGCTTCAAATGTCTATGAGAAGGAAGCTTCTCACAGATATTGACTCAATGATAGATATTAGGATAGAGGATTCTTTTATCCGGTGGGCTTGTAGATGTAGAAAGGCTTAAGTTTTTCAACTGCGTAACACAACTCTATTGAGGGAACAATAAGCTTGATGCGAGTCGTGCTAGTTTGAGTCTGGCGAGGTGCTTCTAACTCCTTCCTTGCTTATAAGGAACTTCTTTTCGCTAGAGACTATTTTGGATACTCCATAAATAGAGAGAATTGTTTTGTAACGTCACACGCACCGCACGAGCATGCTAACTCTCGCCATTTCCAACAACGGCGTTGCCACGTGGTCAGTCCCCCAATTCAACACTCTTCCCACTTTTTTCACTCCCCATTTATTATTCTCTAACACTCCCTCCGCCACTCGCTAGCCTTCAGGATCCAGTGTGTCACCCCCGAACCCCTTCTCCCGTTACGACAAATCATAGATGATCGACCTACTTTTAGCGACGACAGTGGAGGAGGAGGAGGTGACGCTGACTCTGGCACTGGCGGTGGTGGAGACAAAGATAGAGGAGGAGATGAAGATCAAACCATGAAATTTCCGTGAAGGAGACCTCGTCCTTAGAATTAGGAGTATTGTCTGAAAAGAACAAACCGAAGGTAAATTTGTCTAAAATTGGGATGGACCATTCTGAATCACAACAGTTCTAGAAAATGGAATCTATCATTTACAAGTCCTTACCAGCAAGCAATTAACAAGGTCATGGAATACCAATTTATTAAAATTTTTTACTATAGTTAAAATTTGTTTAGTTTATTTTATGTTGACACTTTTTTATACATATTTCTTAACTTGGCCTAAGAAGCTTCATTCTCAACTGATCGCTTTTGAGTAAAATATTTATTTCTAACTCGACTTAGAAAATTTTACTTAACCAAGAATAATCTCTTTTGAGTATAATATTTATTCTTAATTCGATCCAGGAAGCTTCAGTCAACCGAGAATGATCCCTCCTGAGTATAGTCAATACATCTTATTTGGCATACGAAGCTTCACTTAATCGAGTGATCTCTCTCGAATTTGAAGAAATAATAACTCAACTCAGAAAGCTTCATTCAACCAAGAGTGATCCTTCCCGAATATAATATTTATTCTTATCTTAACTCGATTTAGGAAACTTCCCTCTACCAAGAATGATCCTTTCAACTATTACATTTACTAACATTCGACTTTTGAAGATTGACTCCTCTAAGTAAATCCCTCCTGAATGTAATGACAACACTTGGTTTAGGATACTTCAATTGATCGAGAATGGTTCCTACCAAGTACAACAAGTTTCACTAAAGAATAACATTATTTACCTATACAATATTTCTCATGAATTTTGTATAGAAAAAAATTAATTATCCATTGAATATTTCCCACAGATTTATTTTTATGGAAATTTTTCATAAATTTTGTTTGTGAAAAAATTTCCCATTGATTTTGTAGGAATTTTCCCATGAATTTTTTTGTGGAAAATAATTTCCTACTAGCCTTTTACCTACAAATTTGTGGTGGTGGGAAATTTGTTAGAAAACTTACATTTTCCACTAATTTTAAGTATTACCCACAAACTTGTTTTATGGGAAATATGAATTTTTTTGTAGTGTTTACCATAAAAGTGATTCATGTCCCTAAGTAATGTTTTCTTGAGAAACGTTTATGTAAAATCGACCGATAACAAGTCACAACAATTCAATCCATTTATTCAAACAATCATAAACTAATGAAAAAGACATTTATATTAAAGTTGTCGAGATTTTTTATTACAAGTACTAGCAAAAGTGTGAAAAATACAAAAAGATCCTACTTTTCTACATTGGCATTTTCCTCAAGAATTGTAGGTTTATCTAAAAGCCTTGCTTTCATCCAAAATGTCACTAAGCGTTTGTTTGTTTCCACTGATTTACTCTTACCTTAGATGGAAGAAGACGAATGATAGAAGATCAAAGTGGTTTGGATCCGCTGGTTTGAAGAGATTTGGGAAGAAAGGCACCAAAAATTTAGGATTAAATTTTCTTTGCTTCAATGCTGAGATTTAAAGGGAAAGTCACTTTCCTCGTAATACCCTTGCCTGTAGAGTAAGTGTAGAGTACAAAAAAAGTATTTTTTGCGTTCAGCTTTCACATGGCTTCACATGCAGTTGCAGTGCAGCGTTGAACGATTCTACGAGCGAATCTGTGATTTTCTTTTTTCTTATAAAATCTTAGGTATTTGTATTTGTTGAGTCTCAATCTGTATTTGGTGAAGAAGAAAAACACATCCTTAATATGTATTTGTTGAGTCTCAATCTGTATTTGTTGAAGAAGAAAATCATTCTTCTGATTCGTCTTGTAATAAGTAAGTTTCTTTCGAAAATAATAATTTATGAGTCTGGTGTTGAATAATTGATAGGGTTAATTGATTTTAGGGGTTGAATAATTGATAGAGTTAATTGATTTTAAGGTTAATCGATTCGGTTGGGATTAATCGATTTGGGGTTAGTAGATTCTGATTCTTCTATTATCTGTTTCTCTATTTCTCTGATTATTATGTTTCTCCAATTTTTATGTTTAATTGTTTATCTGTTTGTCTCTTTATCTATTTTGTTTATGTTTTTGCTTTTTTGTTTCTATTTTTTTCCGTTTATCTATTTTTGTTTCTCCGTTTATCTATTTTTTTTCTCTGATTCCATGTTTCTTCATTTTTCCGATTGTCTATTTCCGACCCATAAACCGTTCTACAAAATATATGTTATTCTGTAACTGAACTGAATCGGAAAGAAGTCTAAAAGATAAAAAGACAAATGTGCAAAGATAATGTGAATCTTAATATTCTTAATGTGGGTAATGTATATATACAAGGTGATAGGCAACAGAAAAGACAAAGTATCTAGAAGTTTCTTCTGTTTTAAAGTCTTTATCTGTTTTGTTTATGTTTTTGCTTTTTTGTTTATGTTTTTTTTCCTCTGTTTATCCGTTTATCTGATTATCTATTTCTGACCCATAAACTATTCTACAAAATATATGTTATTTTGTAACTGAACTGAATCGGAAAGAAGAGAAGAGAGAAGAGAGAAGAGAGATGGGTGTCCTATGACTTTGAGATGGTTGAGAGATGAGATATCGGTGTCCTGTAACCTTGAGATAGTTGTCCAGTAACTTACCTATGAATCGGAGAGAGAAGAGAGAGGAAGGGAGAAAGAAGAAAGAGTTTTTATGATAATTTTATAAAAAATTAAATATTTATATTAATATTAAGTATTATATATTTTATATATAAATTTAAAATAAATCATGTAAGATGAGATAATAATAAAAATAAATTATTATTAAATTTAATATATATGAATCAATTTTATTACGTTTAATTTGATAATTATGAGTTTTATTTATGTTAAATTCTTTTAGGTTGTTAATTATTTTTTTTAAGAATATATTATAACTGTAATTATAACAAAATATTTTTATTTAGAAAAAAATTACTGGTGAAGCATGGAAGATGGAAAATGTTCGATATTAGATTTAGAAGAAGAAGAATCAGATAACATTATTATAAATAATGATATTATTGGACATGCTCAACAACAACTGGACACGCGTTTGACAATAGCAGCAGTCACATTATTGTGTTCGGTTGATCATGGATTATATTTGTTAAGTTCTTTGCCAAGTACAAGTAGATCTATGTTTCAAGATAGTCCTGAAAAGGATCGTCGTAGGTGTGAGTTGATGTCTTATCTTGTACATTCGGAAAGGTGTCACGATATTATACGCATGGGACCCGAGACATTTATAAATTTATGTCATCGATTATGAGCAACAACTATTGTAAGGACCCAGAAATAATTAGCCTAAGTGAGACTGTGAGTTTAAGTGGTGAAAGGGCAAAGGTGCTTCCTGAAGTTTTAGAAGAACTTTTAAATAGAAAAAGAAAACATTTTCAACCTTCATTAACTCAAACCCACCTTCTCTCTAAAACCCTTTTCTCTCCAATTTCTCTGCCTTCTCTCTAACTTATCTTCCTCCTCCCTCATCCTGTTCAAGATCCGAAGGTACCTAATCGAAGCTTGTGAAGAGTAGAGCACATCCAACCGATTGGAATCTTGATTTGGGTAAGTTTTCCTTGCTCTACTCCTCTGTTTCACCCAAACTGTTTTGTTGTACATGTGGGTCTCGCTCCCCTTGCATGTGAACCTTTTCTCATCAATATGATTCTATGTTACCTTAGGTTCTTAGTGGTGTATTTGGATTGTGAAACAGGTACTTGGAAAGCTAGTTAGAGCACTAGGAACTCTACCCTTTGCAGTTGAGAAAGAGGCGTTTTAGAAAAAAAAAAGGTAAGGGAAGCTAGCCTCTTAAGTTAATCTTATAGTGTTACTGGAATTAGAAATGAAACTGAATTTTCTGGCTGTTTTGGAATGTTTTCCCTTGGATCAGATTCTGAAATTCTAATTTGATGAATGAATGTGTACTTTGCCCAGATTTGAGGGTTGTACTATGATTTATAAAATTGTCAAGTGTGGTGTTGTGTTCAATTATGTGATTTGTGTTATACTATGTGCTTGTGAGTTTGGAATGAAATTTGTTATGTTGTTGGGAAAATCAGGATGAATTCTGCAGCAAATTGGGTAAAGTTGGCTTCAGACAATCTATTGAGTAAATTGTGAGAATTGAAAATAAGGGCATTTGAATGGTTGTTGTTGTGGCCAGCTGTACCTGAATTTGTTGATGATGTGAACCTGATTTTCTTATTTTGAGATTGATTCGTGTCAAGCTGATGATATAGTGAATTTGTTATGTTTTGAGGCATGAGATAAAAATGAGATGTGAAATTAAATAATGATATTTATGTTGGCATGAGGCCTTGGTGCTCCTATTGAGGGGAGTTTGATTTTATATTATGAGCATGATGTTGGTAATGTAGTGTGTATGGATTTAGGGATATGTTATAGGGTATCCAGACCTTAATGACTCTCTAAGTCACATAGACTAAGATTGTCATGTGGTGAAGGTCGATGGAGGTCTTGCCAATTGTCTTCATGATAGTTGGTGAGACTACCCTGATGTGTGATGGGTGTGGAGATGTTTTGTGGATGATCCTAGGGTGAAAAAGACTCAGTGGTCGGCCGGTTAGGCCCGTGGTCTTGGAGTACACATCAGGTGCTAGCCCTAGATATCCGAAATCCATACAGTCTTCCGGAAGGCGTCAGTCTTGATTGTGAATGTGTTTGAAATGTTTAAAGCCTTCGGTAGGCCCTTACACTTGTATGAAATTGTATGCTTATTAATAAATAGTTTATGAATTCTTTATGATTTGTCTATTTATCACTAGCTTATCCTTTCTTGTGTGTCGCAACCGGGGTCACGACGGGACCGACGAACGTAAAAAGAAATAATTCACCCTTTTTCAGGGGAATAAAAGGAGTCGCCACCATAGTTTATTAAGGAAAACTATGAAAAAACTAAAATGATCTTCGAAACAAAAAAATGGGTTCGGGAGTCGATTACGTGTAGGGAAGGTATCAGCACCCTACAACATCCGTCTTAAGACGGTTACCTTTCAATTAAATATGCAAGATAAATATGACCTTATAATGTTTGTTTCCCCTATAAACAAATAAAATATTATAAAGTAAAAATAATTTTTTAAAATTATTATTGTTAAAAAAGAAAAATATTAAATTAGAATTTATTTGGGCCCGACAAGATATTAACCTTGCTCCTACGTATTTCCATTTAGAATGGAAAATCAGGGTTACGTAGTTCTTCCTAAAACATTTTATTTTTTTATTCTATTTACTTTATGATTGGTAATGTTAAAGAGATATGAGTTTAAAAAAAAAAAATAGATTATATATTTTATTCTTTTTTATCAATCTTATAATAAATCGAGATAGTGTAAACTATACATGAATATTATAGATTGCTATATAAATTGGCTTAAAATGATTGAAACATATTTATTTTATCTGAATAGATTTTAATTAAAAGTTAAATATAAGATGACGTGTATAGCCATACATATATTTAAATGATTATTTTATATATAGGTGATATAAAAATATTTGAATATAATAAACATTGGATGTAAGACAATGCACATGATTGTACAAACATCTAAACAACTTTTTAATGTGAAAAGGAAATGTAAATTTCACAATCATATTAAAAGTTGATATAAATTTTTTTTCAATAAAAAGGGTTTATTATAAAATCATTAGTAAATATTTATAAAATTATAATTATAATTTGAGTAAATAAATAATGACATGATAAATATAAATAGATCAATTAAACTTAAAAGGAAAATGTAAATATATATTTAAATTTTTAATAAAAGATAAGATATCAAGTATAAGATGATGCGCGTGATCATACTTAACTCTTATCCTTCTTAAGATAAACTGATATAATATAAATTTATTTAAGCAAGTACTTAATTAATTAAAATTATATCAAAATTTATTATTTAAAAGCCGTACATTAAAATTATGCTTTATATGATTGAATGCTAATTATAAAATGACGTGAGTAGCCATATATATAATTAGAATTCACATAATTTTTCCTTTTTTTAATTTTAATAACGTGGTAAATATTAAAATTATTTAATGAATTACAAATTAGGCAAAATGTTAAATTAAATTTAAATTTAAATTTGTTAATTATATAAATGGTCAAGATTTTTTATTATTATATGCTACATAGACTAATTTGAATAAAAAATAAAAATAAATAAAAAAATAAAAAATAAAAAAAACAATAAGTAAAAATAAATAAATAATAAAATGAAAAAAATGAAAGAAAAGAAAAGAAAAATATATATATATATATAAAATAAAATAAACTAAAATAAATAAATAAATAAATAAATTATAATAACAAAAAATAATAAATAAATAAAACGATAATAATAAAAACAATAAAAAAAAAGAAAAAGAAAGAGGCATTGCCGTACGCATCCCGCACCATCTCTGTAAGTCATATTATAAGAAAAATATATATATATTTTGCAAGTGATTGTCTGAAGAACTCCTAATGTAATAGATTGATTATGGTCATACTTCTGCAAAACCTTTAACAAATTTTTTGCCATACAAGCGGTGTCATCATCCCACATCATGAACCAAGGGCAAGGAATTCCCATCCCCATCCCTAGGTTCACTTTTCACCTTCTACTCCAACCACACAACTCCACGCATCTCATTGGGTCTCCACCACATCTTGGTGTACTCTTTTCTCTATTTCCGAAGCTTGGCTGAAGCCCCTATGCCAAAGACTATGTGGGAAAGGTTGGTTTGTCCAGTGGGCAGGGACTCTTCTTCAGGTGGGGTGTTGGATATGTGATGGTGAGTAACGGTGGGAATGTGGGGGGTTGATCACAGTCATAGGAGTGGCTGGCTGACGAATCTAAGGGAGTAGAAAAGAGGTAAGAGATGGAGATTAAAAGGAAGGGACAAAAGTGGTTCACAAATAAGAAAGCAAGGAGATGAAGGGAGGAGGCTGGTGTGGTTTGGTGTGAGGAGAGAGAAAGAGGAGAGAGCAAGAGAAAGGGTTTTGTTCATGAATGGGAAAGAGGGGTATAAATTCATGGATGCCTTTGCCATTGTGTTACAAGCACACTTAGGAGGAGTGAAATGGTTTTTGTGAGAAGCTAAATGCTACGGGAACAGAGGAGAGCAAGGCATGTTTAGGCATGTTTTAACGTTATGAAGTTGTGACCCACAACACACTCCAAAAACCAAAAAAATGCAACAACCAAAAAAATGCAACAACAAAAACGTGCACAACAGTAATCATAAAAGCATAAAAAAAAAATACTAGAGATAATACCTACCTCAATCTCCTGCCTCTTCTCCTCTTCTCCTTTCCTTTCTCCTCTTTTTCTTTCCTCTTTTTCGTGTGCCCCTTTTCCGTGTCTTCTCCTCTAATTTTTACAGCCACCAACCCTTTTATCACTACCCATCCTTTTACTTTTAGGGTTACCTTAGGTTAAAATTAGGTTATTTCTTTTGGGCTAAGGTTCCTTCAATTTGGGTCCTTCTTTTTTTTTTTTTATTTCATTTTTTGATTTGGGTCCCCTCTTTTTTTTTCTATCTATACTTTATTTTTTATTTGGGTCCTCTCTTCTTTTTTTTCCTTTGTATTTGTTTATTTATTATAATTTTGTAAATTTTTCTTTCTTTTTTTTTTAAAAAATGTGTTAGAAATGTATTTTTTTTATATATCTATAAAATATTATCCTATATTTTTTTAGCATTTTTCAAACATAATAATATATATTTTTCTACCTTTTTGTTTTTTTTAATTTTTTATTTATTTATTATTTATTTTAAAAAAAATAATTCCCGGACGAAATTGGGTATTGACATTGTGTGTATTGTGTTTTTAAACTGCTATGATCGTGTCTTTGCACGGGAGCAGATAGCAGGTTTTCAAGGGAACCATCAGTGAGGTAAAGTAGGAACTAGGTGCACCTTTCCCTTTTGGTGTATTGGAATCAAGCAATAGATACCTAGCTCTTTTGACTTAATTATTTTGGGAAAATATAATGGAAATAGTATCTTGTCCTTAGTATGTGAGAAGACTTTTATGTTTAGTATAATTATATATATAAATAGTATCCTGGTATGTTACAACTATGGTCAAAGATGGTTATAGATCCACCGTAGAAGAACAAGTGGTTAAATTCTTACACATATTAGGGCATAATGTGAAAAATCGAACTATTTTTTTCTTCTTCCATCGATCTGGAGAGATTGTTAGTCGTCATTTCCATAATATTTTGAATGCCATCCTTGAATTAGAGAGTGAGTTCTTAGTTCAACCATGTACAAGCGAGGTGTAATCACAAGTGTTGAATAATAGTAGATTTTACCCGTATTTTAAGGTATATTTTTTACATACACATTTAGACATGTATACTTTGGAATATCATGACTTTATATTTTAATATATATATTATTTCAAAGGATTGTTTGAGAGTCATTGATGGAAATCATGTTCGAGTTAAGATTTGCCGGACAAATCAACCCCGTTTCCGTGGTAGAAAAGATTATCCAACCCAAAATGTGTTTGCAACTTGCGATTTTGACATGAAATTCACTTATGTACTAGTAGGATGAGAAGGAACGGCCTCTGATTCTAGGATATTGAAGGATGCCCTTACAAGAGTAGATCCATTAGTCATACTTGAAGGTGATAAGTTATATTTGTAAATATTGAATTTTGGACTATTATTGACCAATTATATTTGCCAGTAGTAATATAATCTATTTTGTGTAGGAAAGTATTATTTGGGAGATGCAAGATTTATGTTAAAAAGTCAAATCATTACTCTGTACCATGGCGTGAGGTACCACTTGAAAGAGTATTCCTGTAACGCCTCAAATCATTATTCTTAATATTATAATTTTCTTTAAATAATAAAATAAGTAAATAATATTTCAAGATTTTTTTTTTCTTCTCATAGTCAATGGTTAACTTAAAATAAAATAGATGAAAAATATCTATTTAACAAAAAGGAAATGTTTTATAATTATGTAACTCAACTTGAATACGATTGATAAATACTAAATTAAATCCATAAACAATAAATTTATGAATAAATAATAAATTTCATAAATAAGTTGAGCATTATTCATAAAATAATTATATGGTATAAAATCATATTATGACTAGAAACTAAATATTTTGTTTATTCCTTTCAAGAAAATAAGATAAATTCATATCATTTCTACAATAACTTGATTATTTTTGAGAAAGATACTATTTATAGTAATATTTAGACATTACAAAATAATACTATGGTTAAGGAACCTATCTTTCAAAATCACAAAATAATCACAATTATTCTTGTTATTTAACAAATATACCATCAGGTTAGAGTATAGAAATTTTTATTCATACATATATAATGATATAAATCCCTATACTCAGAGCAGGTTCCCCATCAACAAGAAGAAGCAGGATTTGTCCTACCAATCAAATTCTCATCTAAGAGATGAGTGTCTCACGAATCTTCCTACATAATTCCCTGAAAAAAAATTGGTTGTAAGGGTGAGTTTCTTCCTCACCAAAATCTTCCAACAAAATTCAAATTATTTATGTTTAACAATCACAAAAATAAATATTTAATCAGAGAAAATGATTAATATAATTGCGTATTACATCTTAATAAAATTCTTTAACTATCAATTTCCAACCTCGTCGAATGAGTTCTTTTAATCTTTTTACAACATTATTATTTAAATTCTCTCATATTTCCTTATCACATACGCTGATCATATGTCTCACTCACATCATCATTCATACTGTGATCACATTAGTTTCGGTACTCTAGGTACCCTGGGATCCCAAAATAACGCTGCCAACCCCACCACCCAGGTGACATTGGCCTTACGCCGGTGTGGATAGCCGTCGGTTGGCAATACGCCCCACGGATACAACGTGTGCGCACAAGCCCCTTTGGCAAAAAGCATAGTCAGCGATTTAGTCGGGTAATGGAGTGTGTGGCCTGCGGCAGTTCCCATTGCACACTGTGTACATCAAGGCTGGGACCACTCCGCCACACTCTCATTCTCCCAAGTTATGAAACCTTCCTGAACTATACCCCAGTGTATCTCTGTAGCTCATCCACACGGAAATTAATAACTTTAGATGACATAAATCCACAAGTTCTCGCAATTTCTCTACCCTTTAGGTAGTTCCAAACTCTCATCATAAAATATTCTTTTGATAGCCATCTAAATCATTTTCTTACTTCATAGCATCAAACATCATTCTCTCATTTATGATCAATCATATTATTATTCATATTTCAAAGTTCTTTCTACCTTCTAGGTAGTCTCAAATTCTCACCATCAAATGCTATTTTAAAATAAATAAATAAATAAAACACTTTGGAGGGTGCAAATAGTAAAACGGGGGTGCAAATAGTAATAATAATTCTTTTTTTTAACATTAAACAATTTCAAGCAACAATCAACTCATACCACATCATACATCGGAGATTAGAGTAAGGAATTAACTCCCCTTACCTTGAAATTCTTCAAACAATCCAAAAACAGATAACTTTGAGTTTTCTAACTCAATCCTTCAAAAATCAATAAAATCCACTGTAAATCTAAAATTTGAATCGGTAATAATGAAATTGGAAGCTTAGATTTAAGTAAAATTACCTTGATTTAAAAAGAAATGGAGGAAATGAGCTAAGATTTGAGTTTGAAATTTTTTTTTTCAGAAACGGAGGAGAAGAAGAAATGGACGTGCAGGGAGAAGAATTTGAAAATTGGTGGAGAGAGAGAGGAATAAGTTGCCGTGGGGAAGAGGAGAAAAAAAACTTCCCCTGCAAGTTTTGAATATTTTAATAATATTTTTTTTATTTTAGTATTTATCCTAATTTTTTTTCAACTTCATTTCTCTTTTTTCTTTTTCTTTTTTTTTTAAACCAAAATAATAATAATTTCTATTATTATTATTATTATTATTTTTTCTAACACACAAATAAAATTTATATCTAGAATTAAGGGTGTTACAATTCTCAAAAAGGACTACAAAATGCACGTGAATTTTTTAATCATCGTCATTCATTGTTGAAAAATGCTATCGAGAGAACTTTTGGGGTTTTAAAAAAGAGATGGAATCGAACCTCATTATTGTTTTCAAATCATGAGGAATATAGTGCTAGCATGTTGCATTATTCACAACTATCTCCGTGGTGTTGATACTGATGATTCATTTTTTAATAACGTGGATCGAGAGTTGATGGACGAAGAGGATGATAGGTCCATATCACAAATCCATGAAGATGATTATAGACAAGGAACAAACATTAGAGATATGATAGTAAATCATATGTGGGCTAATTATCAAAGAGATTAATGTTATGACTTGACAACGATTTTTATTTTAATTTGAGACAATTTTAATGTTTAATGTGATTAATTTTGTGACTTTTTGGTACTATTTTGTTATTGTATTTAAGTTATGAAATTTTAAATATCAATTAATATGTGTGGTGATGACAATGTATATTCTATAAGTAACGAAAATTAAATTTGGTTGAATAGGGGAAAAGGACAAATGGTTGAAAGTAACCAATGCATTAGAGGATTTGTAAAATGGACTAACGATATGGATTTTCGTTTATTGTCGACAATGATTGATGAAGCACGAATTGGTAATTGAGTTGACGGTGCATGGACAACACAAGCCTATAGTAATATCCTCCAATCGTTGCAACAGTCAGGATTGACTAGATTGACAAAAAATAATATTAAAAATAGGTAAAAAAAGTCTAAAGGACAAATAGCGAGAAGTTCATGACCTATTTAGTGGACTAAGTGGGTTTGCATGGAACAACAATACTAAAAAATTTGAAGCTAAACCTGAAGTTTGGGAAGAATTGATAAAAGTAATATGAAAAATGAATTTCTTTTAATACTAACTTGTATAAATGTTTTTGTTACAAATTATCGAATGTGTGTGTTTGATTAGGCTAAACCTTTTGCTTCAAAGTGGCGTGTTCACCCAATCAGGCATTATGATTTATTAGAAGAATTATGAGGTGCAGATCGAGCCAATGGTAGTATGGTTGTAACTGCAAGACAAGCTCGACGTGAAATGACTCGCCAACAATTGCACGTAGATTTGAATGATGTTGGAGAAGTGCACGTGCATGATGAATATATCCCAATATTTGATGATGTTATTCCTTCTCCAGCCCAAATGGATTCATATAGTCCCGGAGCATCTCAATCAATCTCATCTGCTAGGACCTCTTCATCTAGAGGGACAAAGAGAAAAGCACCCATGATTGATCTCATTGATGCTCAATTTGATAAGATGACAACAGGATTAGATAAGGTTGCTGAAGCCATCGGTGATGGGAATATGATAAGCCAAAAATTATCAGAAGTGGCTCAATGACAATATGATCTTATTGAGAGGCAAGTGACAATCATGGCTGAATGAAATGAGTTGATAAGATGATCTACAACTGTGCAATATTCAGAAGACGACATTTGGGACATGCTGATAAAATTGGATTTGCCAAATGAACAAATGATTGTTCAATGTTATAAATTCTTGACTAATAATGAAACTCAAATGAGACGCCTTTTTGGGATGCCCTCCCATCTAAGACTGAACTATCTTCTAAAAGACATGTCTAATGTTGGCTTTCAATAAATATTTCTAAGTGTAGATTTAGGATTTCTAATATCTCCATGTAAAAGTTAGAGTTTAAGTTTCGATATAGTTGTAATATTAGCTTTGACTTTTATGTATGAGTTGAACTTATTATGTTATATGTAATATTAGCTCTAACTTTTATTATATTTGTGCAATATTTTTTTTTTATAATGATTTATGTTTTAACTATTATTGTGTGTAATATTTAACAATTTTTATTTATAAAAATAATAATTAATACTAAATAATATTAATTTTATTTTCAAATCTTTATTTTGCAACCAAAGGTAATTTGGTCAATAACTATTTTCTACAATTAATAATATTTTTTATTTTATTACATCAATCAAATTAATTACAAACTTTAATAAATTTTCTTCTTACTTTTCACATACTTTTTCTTAATCCAAACAACTCAACTTTTCACATACTTTTCCCTTTTTTCTTTCCTTTTCCACTCTCTTACTTTCTCCTCCCTAATCCAAATATAAACTAAGAGACATTCATTGGCCTTCATATATGTCAAAGTTCACATCAAACTTGTTCGTGGTGACTGGTTCACCATGATCACTTAAGTAAACGACATAATGGAAACCTTTTTAGAAGTGAAGCTCATGTTCTTTCATTATCAACAATTTTGTCCAGCCCCTAGATATAATTTTTGAGCTTCTTCTCAACCAGCTCATGACGAATCGACATAGCCTACATGTCAGCTTTGGTCTTTTCCCGCAATTCCTCAGCTTCCTTCAAACGAGTATTCAAAAATGAATTTGCTTCTAAGGCATCCATCATCTGTTGCCTTAGAAGCATCACTCATGCTATCTCCTTGTAAGAAGGTTGAACCTCTTCTTTTTCAACACTCTCCAAATAATTCGAATCAACCGTTGCCAAATTAAAATGCATGTTTCGACTCATCTCCATTTCGGCCCCTAAGAATTGGGAAGGTCCTTTTGAGCGGGAACCTAATCCTGAGTACGAGCGTGTCCTCTTTGAAAAATGATACTTGTCTTGGCGTAATAATAGAAAAATGCCACACAGGAAGGAAAATGTTGAGAGAATAATTTAAAAATATTAAGAAAATATTTTAGAAACCATTCTTGACCATTTACAAATCTAAGTGATGATTGTTTACTAATTATTATATTTTTTAAGAAGTATATTTATATGATCATTTATATTTTAGAAAATATTTGATCGATTATCGAATTCGTACGATTATTTATTTTATATTTTTATCAATACTTATCGATTTATACAAATTTAAATGAATACAACTTATAATAATATTTGAAGATTAGTTATAAATTCAAAATAAAATAAAATGTACAAAGTAAAGACTAAATCTATTACATCACATATCAATCATCCTTGATATCATTTACTAGCTTTCCATCTTAAATAAATCCTTGATATCATTTACTAGCTGTCCATCTTAAATAATTTTGTAAGGATCCAGTTTTGAATGATTATTTATGGGAGGAAGTACTTTCATTTGTTCAACAACCCTTATGAACTCAATCTTAAAGATCTTGGTGATATCACCTTTTAAGTTCTCGTATAGAAAATATTTTATTGAATGATAGTTATAATAGTCACCTTTTAAGCTCTCGTATAGAAAATATTTTATTGAATGATAGTTATAATAGTACAACAATACAATATAACTTCGTATATTATCGTTCACCAAGTGTATGATAACATATGAAGAGCATATAATACCTTCTTTTTAAAATTCCCATTTGTTTTATGAAACTTCTAGATTATGGGCAACTCAACTCTTTTGACATTCAGATTGATAACTAATTGTATATTAGAAATTTAGTTTGATTTGAGAATAGGAACATATTATCCCTGATTATATAGGAGTACTCTTGACCTTTATTAGTTCTTAGTACTTTGATCCTACATCCACCTTATTTTTCCACAAATTCCTTAAACAACTTAAAGACATCGCACACTCAAGCTTTTCTACCAAGATCATTAATAAAAATGATGAAATATCTACCACCATGTGTTGGCATCTCAACCATGCATAAATCTAAATGAATAATTTCCAATATATTTCTTGCTTTTTAGGATTTTCCAGTCGAAAAAGATTCTTTATGCTTCTTTCTAGTTACAATACACCTTCACGAATGTTTATAACAGGAAAATCAAATACATACTTTTTTCTAGATAAATAATTCAATCTAAAAGAGTGATAATGCCCGATCTTCATGTGCCACAACCATCCTTTTCTAGATGAAGGCCAAAACCATAGAAAACATTAGAAATAAAATCTTGAGAACCATCCTTCAATCTAATAGCAACTTTGCCTTCCCTAAAATTGAAATATTTGAATTATTTATGAATTTGACTGTAGATTTTAATGATTCATTTAGTGGGAAAAATAACTCCTTTTTTCCACATCTCCTTTTTTTTCACATGTGGTTACTGCAACCACTATCTAAGTAGCAAATATCTCCATTGCCTACAAAATTATTTACTGGATTATCAAAACCTTCACCAATATACTAATATTGGTTTTCTACTATATTTTCCTGTTGTTTGAATATACATTTTGTAGCAATATGTCCAAATTTTTCAGAATGATAACAATTGAAATTTATCCTTTATTGATAATTGTTACCTCTTTCTTGGCTAGGTAACTTGAAATTGTTGTCTCACCATTATTGATTGAAATTATTTCTACTGGAGAAGACATGAACACTAGTGATGAGTTCTCAAATGGATGAAGGTAAGAGAGATTAGAAATTTCAAAATTTGTAATTATACTCTAGTCTACCACGAATGAAAGGATAAAAAAAAGAAGCATATTAGATACAGATGAAAAAAAAAAATTGATTAGGGACTATAGCTCTTTTCAAAGCTTTATACAATTTTATGATTGGTTTAATAATTGTCTTATTGAATAATCAGATGTGTATATACAAGAAGGTGCTCAAAAGATAAGGATAAGGTTCCTATCAATTATGCCAAAAATATCCTAACAGAAAATGAAAAAGAAACAAGACAAAAAAATTCCATGATCCTTAGAATCAATAAGAATGACTCACCAAGTCATGTCATCTACTCTAAAAAATTGTAAAAAGAAAGAAATAACAAATAATGTATAATTATAAAATAGCTTCCTACAAATTGTGGATACAAACTTCAAGTAGTGGAAATCTCTCTATTGTGCTCACATGTAAATTTTTTATTTGTATTTTTATAATGAATTTAAGATGTGAATTTGATAGTACTAAATTGATTTATAAGATAATGATGGTAAAGATTTTTAAAAACTTCAACCAATCCATTATACCAATATATTAACAACAAAAAATATGCTAAATATTATGATCAAATATACTTAGTTTTGTGGTTAGGTAAATTACTAGATAACCATGACTTTATTCCACATGTTAATATGTTAATTATTAATACTTTGATATATTAATGCATTTTTTATTTATAAATTGTTTGTGTGATACCTATATTATTTTGTAAGTTATTATTGTATTATGATATAACCTTATAATCTCTTTTGATATTTAATGCAATCATTAATATAGATAGTTTGAATTAATTTTTGTATTGAATATTAAATTTTTTGTTTGGATAGTTTGAGAGGAAGATTTTTTGTAACTTAAGTCCTATATAGAGCTTAATTTTATTTTATTATCCAAGTACATACTTGATTGTGATGGACATTATGTATTACCATTGTCATTTCATGTACTTGAAAATCAATGCAAAACATTGTCAAAATTAGCAAATTTAATAAATTTAATAAGACAAACTTAAGTTATATGTATAAATGAGGTTTACAAATAAATCTTTTTTCTTGAATGAGAATGACCACACCTTATACATAGAAGTTAAAATCTAAATATACAATATAACTTTTTCAAAAGGACTTTGTCATAAGAGGAAAAAGAGATTGAAGTAGAATGAAGAAAATTCTCATAATTTCTAAACAAAATGTACTAGTAAAAGATGAGAAATATTATTGTCTTTGTGTGTGAATGGAAGATGACATGAACTAGATAACATAAAGACATACTTTCAGTGTTGGGATTTTGCAAAATTATACAAAATGAGTTTGACATAGTTAATTGACAAACATATTTAGGGTATTTGAAACTGATCATGTTCATGATAAATGAGAGAGAGATTGAAGGACACAATTTATAATATTGGACAAGAGTCATTTGTTAAAGTACTTTCACCTTTGTATAATACAATAGAAAAGGGTTTGAAGATTTCTTTGTATCCAAAATGCACTAATTTCAAGGAAAGACATGGTGGAGTGACAAAAACTTCATTGATTTGCTTGAGTTGTTGAAAAAGATATTTCTAAAAGATTCTTGTTGTGTACAAATAGCTAAGACTAAGAATATACTAATCCTGTGGATATGGACTACCAAAAAATACGTGCATGTCATAATGATTATATATTGTACAAAAATAAATTTGAAACAATACATAATTGCACTAAGTTTGGTGTCTCACTATACAAAAGGAAGGTTGACATATATCCTATTGGAGCCTATGTGAACACAAAAAATAATTATGTTGATAAGACCTCATCGCCTAACCAGTGACTATTATTAGAGTTTATGAAAGAATATCAATAATACATGATCAACTATGGATTGAGGATTTGGTTAGGGTTAAGGTTGAAGAGGTATGGTGTTGATCTACTACCTTTATGTATGAACCTTAATATTTTCTTGTTGAGATATCTTGTGAAACCTATTTCATGTGAGACATTTCCTTTTCTATGTTTTTTTTTTTTTTAACATGAATGGATTTATATGTAACGTTGACTTATGTTTAATAAGTATGTAAGAAAAACATGTTGCAAAGAAATCAATCAATCTTGTTAATAGTTTGAACTATTTACACTATAACTTAAACTTTTGACTATAGTCTTTTCATGTAATCTCTAGTTGTTGATTAAATTGTCTAGCTTCATATGTATCTAATCAAATATTTTATAACGTTTTTTGATTCATGTTTGTTTCTTAGTAATACCATTATTATTAAAGATATTTTCTCAAATCCAAAACTACCATGCCTCTTCCTTTTTCCTTACATATGTTCGATTTAATTTTACACAAATTTCAACAGTTGACTAAATAGAATAAATGCACGATACCATTCAAAAATTAAATGTTGAACTTATGACAGAGAATACTAAGGGAGGACACTTGAAGAAAAAGAAGGAGTATTTGATAAAAAAATGATGAATAATAGATTGAGTAAATATGTTAAGAAAAAAAATAAATCTAACTTATCTTATAATATTTTAGTACAAATGAGATATAGTGTCATATCAATGATAAGGACCATTAATTGTACGTTGATATATATATATATATATATATATATATCATAACATTATTTAGAATTATTTTATTCTTCTTCTTTATATAAAATTATTTTATATTAAATTATGATATTTTAAGTATTTATTCTACCTTTTATTAAGTTATTAAGTTAATATCTATTAATTATAATTTAAAATTTATGTGAAAATATTTTAAAGAATCAAATAATATAAATAATATTTCTGTTTAGATAATTTTTGCAATCAATTTTTTAATCACTAGCAATATAACTATATTAGTGACCGAAAATTTAATATTTACTAAATTTCTCCATCATTAAAATAGATAAATATATCATTATTGTAATCATGATCTTATTAGAGACCTCTTTATATATATATATATAAAATTATAAGGATTAGGTACTTTTTTTTCTATTTCTCTTCTTCTTCTTGATTTATTTCAATCTTCTTCTCAGTTTTCTCCTAACTCCTTCAGGACTATATAAGGGGGTACCTGTATTTACACTCTGACGCTCAAGTCAGTATATAATGTATGTAGGATTTAGAATTAGGCATGCCTAATTATAATATCATGATATATAATTACTTTCATGAAATCCGTTATGATCATTTGTTTTCTTACCAAAATCGTTACAAATATTTTATAATTATAGCAAAATATTCTATTAATGAGTCGGAATGATTTCGACTCATTCGCTTAAAACAATCATTAAGTATTTCTCAGCCTACTGACTAAGGTCTTAAGGTCTTAATTAATTTTTAGTCTAATAATTCGTCCATATAATAATATATATATATATATATATATATATATATATATATAATTTTATCAGTTATCCCTTCTTATTCGTTTTACCTTTTAAATGATTATAATAATTAATAGTTTAAAACAAGTTTCTTTGAAGAGAATATAAATATTATAATTTTAAACTTTTAGAAAGAATAATAATTTTATATAATATTCTAAATAATTGTCAATATTAGAATATTAGTTGAATTGAAATAGTGTGGCTTAGCTAAGGAAATCCTTGATTTAGTCAATAATTCAGAGTTAAATATTTAAGGGATTTGATTTATAAAGTACTAGTCGACTTCTTTAACACGCATGTTGACTCGCCCCACACAATGCCTTGAATTGAAGATTTAACGCATAGAAAATAAGTCATGGAGGCGCAATATTACTTAGAAATGAATGTGTTTGGGGAGGAATGTTAAACGGCAGAATGAGTAATGTAAAACGACAGAATGAGTAATGTAATACGACAAGACGACAGCACAAAACTATTTATATCTGAATAATTTTACTGTTATTTTTTTAATTAAGTTTTAAATTTTAATTTTTAATTTAATAATTTCCATTCAAATACATCACATATTAATAACGTAAAATTTTGAATATGAACACAAACAATACAATATTAAAGTTAAGTTATCTCCTAAAATAAAATTATAATTATGAACAGCTATAAATCCTGCTTCAACATCTTTATACTTATTTTGCAGTTTCATTTCATAATAAGTATTCAAGCCAATACATGATTTTTATTTAATATTTTATTTATAAATTGAAAAAAGTTATAAGAAAATTTCTGAATAATTATATCAAAGGGGGAATGTTCAAGAAGCCATTCTACATTCAGGGGTGATGTCAGCTAACTATGACTTCTAATTGGTATAAACTATAGATTCCGGATTCAAAATGAAGTTTTAACTAGTTAGTACAGTTGTTATCAAGAGAAATGTTAGAGGCGAGTTACATATGCATAATAAAAAAATTTCTTACAAGAAAGACAACATCATTGGCTAACTGGGAAATTCAAGTCTAAAGAAAACAAATTAATCAAGTCTACCATGTCATTTTTACATAAAATCTTGAATGAACATTCAACTTGATTTCATTTAATTATTAATAGTTTCTTAAAAAGAAACAATACAAGATATTTAAGCTATTATTACTGTAGATGTAAAAAAATATAAAAAATTAATAATATATCTAATTCATTCTCAAAATCGATTCATGAAATAAGATTTATTTTTTATATTATATATTATAGGTAAACTCAGTTAGACCTCATTGAGTGAGTCAATCTAAGTTTAACAATTTTACTAATAATTAACATAACGATGTGTTAATAATCTTGTTAATAAGTCAAGACTCCTCAAATTATATAAAAAGAATCATAATTTATTAACAAGTGATTCAATTTAGATTTAACAACTTAATTAGGTTCAGTATCAAGTGATCAAAGATCAATAATATTATTAATATGATATTATGTAAAAAATAATTATAAACCTAATAAAAAATAATTTCAAATCTAATATATTTTTAAAATTAATTTAAAAAATAATATTTACTTCTCACTTGCTATAATTATATCTCATTTTTAATATTTCAATAATAAAATTAATGTTTGATATTTGTATTTTTATCATATTAAATATATATTTAATAATTAGAATGTCCTTATGTTTTGAATGAACTCAGGATATATCTACCGAAGTATTGAGAATTATAATTCTTCAAAGTAATAAGATTTAATCAGCAATAAAAAAAGTTTAACAGATACTTTATATGTATATATTTCATATCCAACTCAACCTGACTCAGAATGCTAAAACTGCATAACCCATGGTTTTATTGACCAAATTTTGAATATTTATTTAAAAAGTTGAAATTCCATTATCAAATATTAAAGTAGTCACGTCAATTGGCTTCACATTTAAAATTTAACCTATATAGGCAGTAAGCAGAAAGTAAGGCATCATATTTAAGCAAAAACTAATAAACAATATTATCTTTCTTTCGTTTTACTCATTCTTATGGACCATAAATAAATAAGGGATACTATTACCCAATAAAAGATTCTCAATCACCACGTTGAAACTTCACATTGACTACATATAAATATGGTGAAATTCATTAAAGAAATATCATCATATTATCACTAGTGTCAAATATGACATCCGTGATGTACCGATTATATGAGATTTTCATATTATATATATAGTAATAATTCTAAAAGTATGTGAATATTTTAATGATAATTTCTTTTATCATAAATAAGATATGATAATAATTATAAATAGAATGGTTATTGAAATTGAAATGTCAAATAAAGGTATAATCGAATTTAAAAAATTAGAAAAATCATCATTATATATTTTTTATAATTATTATATATATATATATATATATTCATATTTTTATTTCATTATCTTTTTTTATTATCTCGTAATACTGTTGGTTTTATTGTTTCTATTTTTTTCTTTAGTACTTCTTATTGGAAAATATTTCCATCAGTCATCTTCCTCTCTCCATGTCATTCTTCTCCTTTGGAAGAGTCTTTCTCTTTTATGCAACACCACTTGAAACTTCAATCCGAGTTTGTAATATTTTTTGTTTCTCACTATTTTATCGTTGTATTGTGCAATCGTTATGTTATATTGAAGGATTTTTCTCAGGCATCTATTATTTATTTATTTTATTTATTTATATATATATAAATATATATAATATGTATTGATATTAGGTTTGACGTATCTTGTCAAATTTTTGGAATATGTATATTATAGGGATTATATTATCAAAATTTTGGAAATTATAATACATTAACTAAGTGTTAGTCATTTATGTGAGATTTAATATAAAAAATTAAATATTATCTTTATTTTAAAATATTTTTATTTCTTTAATATAAAAATAAAAATAAGTATTTATATGAATTATGCAAAAACGAGGAAAAATATGGTAGGTATGGATTTTTCGATCCTCAACTCATTCATTCATCTGAAAATAAAACAAGTTAAAATACAAATATATAACATCAACAGGTTAATTTTAGAGGAAAAATAATTTATTTTGTGTCATATATGTTTATAAGTAAGTGTATTTTTTTTGTTAACAAATATTTTAAGTTTTACTCAATTACAAGTTATTAAATTAGTTATTTTTCAATGCAACCATCATTGATAATTATAAATTATATTCTAAAATATCACATTATTACATAATTTTGTTCCTTACATAATAAGTTTCCTCATTAATAAGTTTTCTCAATGTTTAAGACAAATAGTAAATTTGTAAGGAAAATAATTTTTTTTATAGTTACATTACTATTCCCTAACCAATAATTTTATGATAATATAACATATTAAACAGTAGACCAAATTTAAGATCACAAAATTTAATATAGATACAACTTAAGGTATTTAAATTATATATTTTGTTTAATTTTGTTTGTGTATAAAATTATTTAATTATTTTGATTTTTAGTTGTAGTATAATAAACAAACTAAGGATTGTGTGACTATTATATAATAATGTAATGGATGATAACCATTATGTAAATAAAAATTAAAAAAAATTGAAATCAAATAAGAAATATAACCTCTTTATAATATTACATTTAAATTAATAATTTTTATTTATATATTTGTGTCCATATCTTGTAATATTTCATATACACATACTTAATAGACATAAAAATCTTCTATTACACTAGAAAAACATGTTCAATATAGTTCATAAATATGTATAACACCTTATGGTAGATGATAAAATATATTATACATTTTTTATGATGGTTTATTTTCGTTTTGGATTTTATGATAATTTATTTTTGTTTTGGACAATTTTTTAATGTGATTTATATAGTTTTAATTTAACTAATATTTTATAATTAATGCATTTAGTTATGTTATTGTTTATTTTACATTACTAAAAATAATTAATAAGATCAACTAATGAGATTAATGTGATTGGATATGCTAATGTTAATTATGAAAGAATTGGAGTGGTATGTAATTATGATGGAATATATTAGTATTAATTGTAAAATAGTTAGAATGATATGTAATTATGAAATACATGTTTAAGAATTTTAGATAATCAATAAATAAATTCATCATTAAAAAAATCAAATAGACTATTGTGATATGTGTTACATAGATGATAGTTAAGATTATAACCATCATTATATATCTGGAGAAGGAATATTTAAAAGTTTATGATATGTTGATAGTTACTTTTGAAATCATTATATTATTATAACAAATAATCATTGTATACGAGAGACATTTAGATTCAAAATCATTTTCAAATTCATGAATATTCAATGATAGTACTGACCATGATAAAATTAAATTAATCATTATTAATAATTTTTTGTATAATAGTATATAATATATAAATTAGTATAAATTTTATTTTACAAATTAAATATATAAATTAAGTTAAATTAATTTATTTCTTAAGATATTAAAAAAATAAAATTAACTTTAACTTAATTTTATAAAACCAATTTAAATTCACTTTATAAGATAATATAATGCTATATTCTAACTAAATTTATTAAATCTATTATCTTATTGATTATTTATAAATATTTAATTTTATATTAAAAAATCTTTAAACATAAATAAATATGTTAAAAAATCTTACATAAAGGAAAATATACCAATTATAATATATAAAAAATATAAATTCTATCTTATAAATTAGTTTTTTAAAATTGAATTAAATTTAAATCCTCTTATTAATAAAAAAATAGAAATATCTAATCGAAATACATTATCATAAATTCATAATAGGTTACGTGGTTGACTTGAATTATTAAGTTAATTATAGAATAAAGAACAAAAAGCATACGTTAGAGACTCTCAGCTTCCGCTGAATTTCCTAGTCTCGTGTTTAAGATACACCTGCCTTAGTTCATATATTATCATCGTCCAATAGCAGAGTTCCGCAAAAACTGTCATACAATGGGTACTATTCATACTTACCCAATTATATTTGCATGCATACTTGTTCTCTCTCTACAAATTTCCTTAGAAGATGATTCAATCAGCGTTCTCCAGGTTATGAGTGATGGGAAGACCTTGGTATCAAAAGGTGGAAAGTTTGAACTTGGGTTCTTCAGCCCTGGTAGTTCCCAGAAACGTTACCTGGGAATTTGGTACAAGAATGTCCCACTTACGACAGTTGTCTGGGTTGCTAATGGAGCCAACCCCATAAATGATTCCTCAGGCATCTTAACACTGAACACCACAGGCAATCTCGTTCTCACCCAAAATGGTTCTCTTATTTGGAACACTAACTCTTCCAAACAGGCACAGAATCCGGTGGTAGAACTCTTGGACAGTGGTAATCTTGTGATCAGAAACGAGGGAGACACCAACCCAGAAGACTATTTATGGCAAAGCTTTGACTATCCATCTGATACACTCTTGGCAGGGATGAAGTTAGGATTGGACCTCCGAACTGGTTTTGAATGGAAATATACTGCATGGAAGAGTCCAGATGATCCAGCCCCAGGTGATGTTTATCGGGTTATGAAAAATTATAACTATCCTGAGATTTATATGATGAGGGGTACACAAAAGTTGCTGAGGTATGGACCTTGGAATGGCTTATATTTTAGTGGAATGCCAGATCTACTGAATAACACCATTTTTGGCTTGAGTTATGTCAGTAATGAGAATGAGATTTACTACACCTATACCCTCGTGAATGATTCTGTCTTCTCCAGAACTGTAACAAATCAATCAGGTACTATTGTTCGTTATGTATGGCAGGAGGATGATAAAATATGGAGAATATATAGATCCTACCCGAAAGAGTCTTGCGACAACTACGCCCTCTGTGGACCCAACGGATCCTGTGAACGAACTCAATCACAAGCCTGCCAATGTTTGAAAGGTTTCAGTCCAAAATCACCCCAAAATTGGAACTCATCGGATTGGACTGAAGGATGTGAGCGTAATAAACCGTTGAGTTGCAAAGGTGATGTGTTTATTCAATTTAAAGGGCTGAAAGTTCCAGCTACTACAAATACTTGGTTGAATAACAGTATTGACCTCAAGGAATGCAAAGTGAAGTGTTTGAATGATTGTTCTTGTATGGCCTATACTAATTCAGATATAAGAAATGGAGGTAGTGGTTGTGTCTTGTGGTTTGGAGATCTCATTGACATGAAACAGATTGAAACTGGTGGCCAAGACCTGTATATCCGGATGAATGCTTCCGAGGCAGGTAAGCACCATCAACTTTTGATCTTCTTATTTCATTTTCAATTTTGAAAACTCACAATATCACTCTAACTTAAGACTTTTATATTTGTTTTTTTAATCAATTCCAACCCTCAAGAACCTGCACCAGGTAACCACAACACGCGAACCATAGTTATTTCAACCGTTGCTGCAATATGTGGGGTTCTTATTCTTCTAATTACATATATTATTTGCAGACTCCGGAGGAACAATGCTAGTAAGTAAATTGTTTATCCACATGACTTCACTTTTCTAGGTTTCTATTAATTAATTTAATTACTCTATACAGTTGTGATTAATTGGAGGAATATTTTTTATAATTAATTAGGATTGTCAATTACAATTTCTTTACAACACTGGTATTTATTTAGATAAACGTTCACGCAATCAGTTAATTTATTAGGATTTTTAAGTTTTGATATATATTCATTATGACATATGAATGATTTTCATGTACAACCATATCAATAATATATATTATACATAAAAGAAAGAAAAATATTATAAAAATAATCAAAAACTCATGAAATTTAAAATAATCGAAAACTAGGTAAACCTTGTTTGATCCTAATATAGGTAGAACATCCCATCACGTAAATTTCATTCCATTCCTTAAACCAACATTCCCAATCCTATCCACGCATGTGTTTCCTTTCTTATAAATGTGAGAATAGGTGTGTCGAAAGATGAACAATATTCAAGACAACACAACAATCTATTACAAATTTTCAATGGTATAGTATTATGATCCTTAAAAGCTTTAATCATCACCTCTGAATCACATTCCAATCATATTTTATGTCACCCATTCCAGTGAGCATGTTCAAAAGCTAAAATCAAAGTCATGATTTTAGTATAATGCATAAGATATTCCAATCTGCAAGCCCCGAAGATCCCCGAACCACACCATCTGTATTATATTTAACAAAACATAGAGTAAGTTTCGTCCAGTTTATTTGAGTGATCCAAGAAGCTTTAGCATAATGAACGCTAACATGCAACTGTTTGAGAATTTTAAACTCTTCAATGGAATTACAAGTACATCCCTTAGTAATAATATATTAACTGCAAAAGCTACAGCACTGACAATATGGTCAATGGCATGTGCAGTATTAGACAATAACTTTTATCAAAGCAAAGTTTATTCCTCATTTCTTAAACTGGTTTTAAGAATAAATTAAGTTGATAATTACTATCATTCTATATATAAAAAACAAACTGTGTTATCATTTTAGCTTCATGAAAATGTATCATAGTCATCTTATGTTAAAATATAGTAGTTTGATAGAATATTCAACCCTCAATCCCTTAGATCCTCGGGATTGTTATTTATTAGCTAAGGATTTATTTTCTTAAATTGACTTTGTTTCCCCCTATTAAGCTTACATATTTGGACATGTTTTTTTAAGATAAATTTGGTTTGGTCCTCCATTTTTATGGTCTCTTTCTTTCTTTTATAATTTTTTTGTTGTGTTGCAAATTATTGATATTTTTTATAGTGCCGACTATTTTGGGATCATAATAAATATAGTGCAACTTCTGCAAAGGGTTTATTAAAAAAAGAAAGATAACGTCATGATTCAATCATCATGTAATAACAAAATGTAGGACTAGAAGCATTTTAACATGCCGTTATATTTCATTAATTATATTTATGATCATAAGTTTAAGAGTTTGATGGTATGGATGTTTGGTATGAGTTTTAACATAAATATTGTGGAAGTTAACATACTTATATATAATGGTAGTAATTTAATTTTATCATAAAAATACTTTATAAGATAAAATTTTCTAAGTCAACATACTTATTATATATAGTGATAGTGATTTAATGACTTTATAAAAACACTTTAGACTATCAATACATATCCTGTTCTTTCTTTATGTTATTCTTGCTAATTTAAATTGAAAGCCTTCCTCTTCTGTGTAGGAAATTCATCGACAGAAGATAACAATGAAAACCATGTCAATGATCTGGACGTACAATTATTTGATTTACTAACAATTGAAAAGGCCACTAATAACTTCTCCGTAGAGAATAAGATAGGAGAAGGTGGTTTTGGACGTGTATACAAGGTAACCATTGGTTGGATCAGTACCATCACAGAAAATATAATTTATATAAATACTATTCCTTGGTGTCTGTCTATTCATGATCATGAGTATGCAGGGAGTACTAATAGACGGGAAAGAAATTGCTGTAAAGACTCTATCAAGTAGCTCATGGCAAGGAGTGACAGAGTTCATCAATGAAGTGAACTTGATAGCAAAACTTAAACATCGGAATCTTGTAAACCTTCTTGGTTGTTGCACTCAAGGACAAGAAAGGATGCTCATTTATGGCTACATGGCAAATGGCAGCCTTGACTCCTTCATTTTTGGTAAGGAAAATGAGCAAAGCATGAATTGGGTTGCTAATGACATTGGAGAAACATGCAGATTACTAAAACTGAATATTCAACATTTTTGCTTGAATAAAACAGATGATAAAAGAAGTCAATTGCTGGAGTGGCCTCAAAGATTCCACATAATTTGCGGAGTTGCAAATGGTCTTATATACCTTCATCAAGACTCCCCACTGAGGATTATCCACAGAGATCTCAAAGCAAGTAACATCCTACTTGATGAAAAAATGAATCCGAAAATTTCGGATTTTGGTGTGGCGAGATCTTTTGGAGTAGACCAATTTGAAGGAAGCACAAATAGAGTAGTAGGGACCTGGTGAGTGTCTGTTCATCCTGAACCATATTTCTGTTTTCACAAACATGTAAATTTGTTCTTGATGCATGAAACAATGTCTTGCAGTGGGTATATGGCACCAGAGTATGCAGTTGATGGATTATTTTCTGAAAAATCTGACGTATTTAGCTTTGGCATTCTGGCGTTGGAGATTGTTTGTGGGAAGAGAAATAGAGGACTTTATCACGCAAATCAGAGTTTTAACCTTGTTTCTCATGTAAGAGCTTGAATGTATTTTTAATTTATGTACGTTTCATGAAATTTAACAATAATTATCATTTTTCTAATGTCTGTTCTATTATGAAACAGACATGGACATTATGGAAAGCGGGCAAGGCAATAGATTTGGTTGACTCAAACATGAATCAAACTATGTGCGTTATGTCTGAAGTACTACGTTGTATCCATGTGTGTCTTTTGTGTGTGCAACAGTACCCAGAAGATAGGCCTACAATGAAGTCCGTGATTCTAATGTTGGAGAGTCACAAGGAATTGGTTGAGCCTAAAGAACCTCGTTTCATTTCCAGAAATATTGTAGTTCAAGAAGATTTACTCTCAAATCTTAAAGACACAAGTTCATCCAACGAAGTGACAATTACCATGTTAGAAGCTCGATGACTCATGAAACGTTAACTGGACATACAATGAATATAGATATAGGAGGATATTTGTAAGAACTTGTATGCACAAGTTATAAGGACTTGTGACATCCTGCATGTTATTCTTTTTAACTTATTTTGATATGCTTGCTAATTGAACTTATAAGTTCTGGTATGATAAACTTGTTGAATACATACTGGTTTATCTAGGTAAGTTTTTGAAGTCTATGGTTTGTTCCTCGTCTACTTAGATTATTAATATTAGTCTTATGGCTAGCTATCTTTATAACTACCATCTGCCATCTCTTGGATGGCTTAAACAAGACATTTGGCGCCATCCTAAAAATTGAAGAGAAGATTTAATGAGAGAAGAAAATTTAGGACCATTTTCTAGTAGAACATTTTTTTGATGATTTTATGATCGAAGTATTTGTTGAGGAACACATTATTTTTGGTCTATTAGTTATGTATTGAGAATTTTTGTCCAACAATCTAAATCTCTTCCCATTATTATAATTTTGCACATCTTCTTTATAAAAGCCCTTTCTATTTGTTTATCCAAGTTATTGTTAACTGAAGTATATGCTACTTTTCATGAAACTGTTGAGATTTAAAATTTTTCTTGACCGAGTGGTAACTTCTCAATACCTCTTTGATTCATTCAATTATGACTTTTAATATTTATATTTGAGAAACTGTTCCCACTTCCTAAAACTTTCGACACTTTAGTTATATCATATTCTCTTAAAGTTATTAGACTAACATTTATACATACAAAGAGAACAAAACCCAACAAACCATTATAGGAAAAATTTCTCACTTTTTAATGAAAAAAAAATTGATATTCTTATTTCTTTTTTCAAATTAGGACTTTGAGCCCTAATATGATTCACATCACAATTTTCTACAACAATCCTAGGACTAAAATTAGAACTGATCAAAGTTTAGAAGGACTTTCTATCTTAGGATATTTTGATCATAGGCTTTTTTTCATGAAAGATATAAAGTTTTTTTCTTTTCATTTTTAATACTTCTCAAGGAAATAGGCTGACTTTAAAAGGGGTTGAATAAAATCTAATTTTTTTTTATATTAAATAAGGGGTATAAAATATGAGAGACAATGTAAATAGAATAAGGTTAAAGAGAGCTTGAGTTATCTTAATTGACCTCCAATTCTTGGATTACGTTCATTTCTCCTTTAAGATTTTTTAAAGGTTTCCACTATAGTTAAACTAATTATAATCAAGTATTTTCACTATCACTATTAGGTACAACGACTATATTATATCATTTTTGACTATGATAAGTACATCATGCACTACTAGAAAAAGACCTTTTTACATCGGTTATATTGGACATTTAACATCGGTTAACGTGGCGTCGTTGAATCAGACGACGTTAAATTTAACGTCGGTTATGAAAATAACCAACATTGAAACTTTATGATATAAAGTCGGTTAAATATTAACCGACGTTAAAACTTTATTATATAAAGTCGGTTATATAAACCCAGGAATTTTTACATGATATAATAAAAATTCCTAGCTCTTTTATTTACATAGAAAGCAAGAATTTTGTGAATCCAAAATTACACTTTTCGTATATGCTCTCGTGGAACAAGAATTGCAGAAACTCTTGCTATATACAAGTTCCAAACACACTCTCAAAGCAAAAGCTACACCGAACGATCAACTAGTAGTGGTGGAGAAGGAATTGGAGTTGGCCACCAAGGGAGCACAACTGGGATCACCGGATAAAAGAGCAAGGAGAGACCACCGTATTTCGAAATCCTAAACTTACGAGTTAACAAAATGCAGCAAATGATGTTATCACCAAACATCAGAAACACAGTGTCATTAACATACAGATGAAAAGCCAGAATCCTACTACACCCTTTCACATATTCAACCTCCAAGGCTTTCAACTCTTGAAACTTCGACCCAATAATATCAGGGAGACAAAACTCATGCACCAATTCCCACCTTGTTTCTTCTCCCTTCCCACAATGTTGCAACTCCCAAACTCTCCCACTATAAGCTTCAAAGGCACTAGAGAGAGAAATAGGGAACTCAGATACCTGCAACCTTCCACAAGAAACCCCAAGGCACCCTCTATACGCTTCGCCAAAGCCACGGGGAAGTTCAATCACAGAAGCCACATGTTCACCATCATAAGGGTCATACAAAAAGGAAAACAGAAGCAAAAACGAAAAAATGAACAACGAAAATGAAAACAGAGGCAAAAAGAAAAAAATGAACAACGAAAAGGAAAATTACCTCCGATTAGAGAGATAGAGCGAAACAGAGGGAGAGAGAGCGAAGAGGGAAAAATGGCAGCAGAAGTCGCGACAGAGGGAGATAGGGGAAGCGCGCAACAAAATAGAAGAAATCAGGCTGAGGGGTTTTAAATAATAACCATCAACGTCGGTTACTAAATAAACCGACGTTAAATCAATATACAACATTGATTTATTTAGTAATCGACGTTGATATTCAACAATTTCACGACGGTTTAATCACAAACGACGTTATTTAATGACTATCCACGTCGGTTAAATAAATAACCGACGTTGTTATATTTTCAACGATAGTTGTATTTCTAACCGACGTGGAAAATGTAGTTATATTTACAACTTTACCACCGCGTGTAAAACAACGTCGCTTATATTTATAACCGACGTTGTTTGATGACGTTGAATCCCATTATTGTAATAGTGATGTCACTCTTAACTATAAAGAGTATACCAAACAACTCTTAGTTATCCCTTCTTGATCTCCCCATAAAACTAAGAGTTATGAGTATTCTTAACTATCATGCTTCACTACCAAGAAAATGGTGTTTAAAGAAAGATTATAGGAAAACTCTTATACATTAATATGCTTTTAATTGAGATTTTAACTTCATTAGGTAAAAGATGTGATAATTGTTTTCTTTCTACTAATTAACTTTCTAACTTATATGCTTTGAGTTAAAAGCTTGAATTGTTGTGTCTTTTATTTTTGTCATCCTTTACTTTTATAAACTTTAAAAAATCTAATCATTTTAGGAAAATATTTTTTTATATTCTTCAGATATTCTAATCAAAATCTTCTAATATATTAATAGATAAGATTATTATAACATACTTTGATTTTTTTCTCTCTCAATAATTCTTCTTTGAAAAAGACTTCATATAATAATCCTAATAAAAAAAAGGAAATTTCAGTACAAATATAAAATGTATATTCTTAGTTACAGATAAAATATTTTATTTTATTTATGACAAGATATATTTAACTATTAGAAATTTAATTTTGATTTAATTCATATATAATTTTATATTATGAGATAATACATTGATTATATTAGATTATTAGATAAAAAAGAGATTTAATTATAATTTTATATCTTATTTCAAAATTTATTTAATTTTATAATTTTTAATTTGAATCTATATGTAATATTTTATATAACTTTATTATAAATTTCTTTAGCTGGTGGATTTTTTTATCCAAAAAATAAATTGTAAATCAGGTAGAGATATTTAAGAATAAAATTTATAAAAAAATATATAAATAAAAATAATATTTTATTTTCTTATTAATCTAACTGGTCATTAAATGTTCTGTTTCTCATATATATATATATATATATATAATTAATATTATATTAGTAACATTCTATATATTATTATTAGTAATTATAATATAATTATTTTATAATGTATTTTAGTAATCTTAATTTTTTTAAAATTTATTATAATTTATTATCATAAAAAATATATATATGTGAAAGTGTAAGGACCCGGTGTGTGGTAGTTCTAGCAAGATAGTAACTTAAGTAATGAAGGGTGAAAGTGATCGGTAAAGTTTTAACAAGAAAATATAAATAGAAAAACTTAACCTTTCAACCTTCATTATTTTAGGTTTACCATCTCTCTAGAAAACCTTTTCTCTAAACTCTCTCTACCTTCTCTCTAACCAATTTTCTCACCTTCCATCCTTTTCAAGATTTGACTACACCACTGTGAAGCTTGAGGAGAATAGAACCACTTGGACCGATCATAATTTTAATTTGGGTGAGTTTCCTAATTTTTCCACCTTTGGCCTGAGAAGAAGATTTGAAATTTTTAGGTTAAATCTGTGATTTTATGCGTTAATAGGACCAATTGGAGCTTCTAGGCTTTGATTCAGAGAGAAATCTGCTAATTGGACTAAGGAATTTGAGGTAAGGGAAGCTAGAACTTTGACTTTTATTTTTTTAGAAAATCTGTGTTTTTGCTTTGAATCTGTGGAAATTGAACTGCTTTATGGTATTCTGCTTGCCTGTGTATGATTCGGAACCAATTGCATGTTGAATCGGAGCTCGGCCTTAGAATATCCGCTGAGCGCAGGGGCCCTACGCTGAGCGGATTTTGTTACAGGGATGACTGTAAAATTTCGCTCAGCGCACGAAATTGCGCTGAGCGGAATTTTACAGTGAGCGGCGGGCGAAAAATTCGCTGAGCGGACGAACGGGACGCAACGCAGTAATGCGCTGAGCGGATTTAAAAAAAAAAAAAAATTCCGCTGAACGGATCTGGACTACGCTAAGCGAATTCTTCCCTGCTTGTTTGGCTTTATTTGAATTGAAAGAGTGAAATTTGATATATGTATGTATGTATGATGATCTGAGATAAGTATATATATGATATATGAACTGTAATTCTGATGAATGAAAGTGATGATGAGCTGATGATTGTGTACGTTAGAGGAAAGTAAGTGTGATGATGAGTATGAATGGCATGTGACATGTGGTAGATTAGTGTGTATGGATCTAGGGATATCATATAAGGTATCCAGACCTCAATGTGAGTCCTAGTCATGTAAACTAAGACCACATGTGGTGAGAGGTCGATGGAGGTCCCATCAGTTACTTAGAGGATGCAACTTGATGGGGCTACCCTGATGTTGTGAGTAGTGAGAGGATGGCGCTGGGGTGAAAAAGACTCAGTTAGCCGGTCGTTATAAGCCCCTCGGTCCATGGTTTGATACATCCGGTGCTAACCTTAGATGTCTGAGATCCATACAATCTTCCGGAAGGAGTCGGTCTTGTTTGTGATGTGTGAATGTAAACATGTGTGTAAAGCCTTCGGTAGGCCCTTACACTTGATTTTAATAGAAATTTATTCCTGCTTGTTATTTTGTTGTCTTTCCTTGACTGCTATGATCGTGTGTGTTGCACGGGAGCATATGCCAGGTCAGGAGATGGCTCCTCTGCTGGGAGACAGTAGATTTAGGAGACTGTAATAGGTCTGTAGTAATATATGTTATGTATTTTAAGACTCTTATTTAGCCCTTTTGAGGCATCTTTTGTAAATGTATTAATATTTAGTACTTAAATATTTAGATCTTGTGGAACTAAGTAGTATAATATAGTAAAACTGGTATGTTACAGAAAGTCGTTCAATGGATCGTCTAGGTTTTAATTTTTTTTTCTTTTTGATGATTACAAATATTGTAAGTTTTTAATATGTTAAATTTAGAATCATAGCATATATGAGAATAGTTAGTATTAAAAGGTTAATAAAACATAAACAACAACTATAATATCAAACTTCGTGTAATAATTATCAACAAATATAAGAGAAATTAAAATTATGATGGAATTAATATGTGGATAATATAATTAAAGATGAAAAACTTATAATTTTATCTTTTTCACCCTTTATCATCAACAATAAAATATTATAAGGTGAGTCATCATTGTTATGAAGGTGATTGACATGGTTAGGTTGGTCAATTTGCATTGATAGTAGTGTGTCAATAAAAACGTCTAAGGATGATGTTGGTAAAACTTTAAAAGATAGTATTATTTAAGGAAATAAACCTTTTGAGGTTGATGTAGTGTTTGTTCATGTTAAGGTTGAATTTATTAAGTATGAGGATTACTTATCAAAGAATTTGTAGTTGATGGTGAAAAGATGGTATTAAAAATAAAGTTTGACTTCAAATTGTTTTGATGGGGAAGGAGGTTAATGAGTTTCAGTTAGAGGTGATGGAAGAGGTGATGGATAAAGTACAAGTACAATGTATTTATGCATGAATTTATTAATTCTTTAGATGTTTGAAGTTTTAAAATGATACATGACTTACATAATATAAAGATATATATAAATTAATAATCTTTTAACAAAGTTCATGAATAAAAAAAATACTTTATAAATATTATAATCTTCTAAATTATATTTTATGTATAGAAGTTGTAAGTAACCATTAATAATAAAGATATATTCAAATTTTATAGTAGATAATGTTATTGTTTCTTGTTTTTTACTTATTCTTTTTTGTGAGAAATTTTAATTATATATATTTTTAAAATTTTTCTTTTATTCTTTAACTGTGTTACAAAATAAATTGATCAATGATCAATCTCTAAAATTAAAAAGATTCTATAAAAAGAATAAAATTGGGAAGAGACCTCTACTGTTCCAACTATTTCACAATCAATTATTACTCCTTGATCAACCAAAAGAAAAGACCCTCCTATTCCTTTTTTTATGTTTAAGATTTATTCTTCTATTAAGACTTTTACTCTTATCTAATAGTTCCATGCTTCCTAATGTACCTTTTCTACTATCTTGGCTAAAACCTCTGTTATCCCATCATGAAGTCAATCTTATATTTAAAATAGTAATAGTAAAATCCAACTTTACCATTTGAGAATATAAATCTCACTAATTGACTTATGATTTATATAAGACTTAAATAAATTAGGTAACTAAATCTTTTTAGTTTTATACTCCTAAATATATATATATATATATATATGCAATAAATACTTAATTTCTTTTCACTTATGTATTAATCAGAAATTTTTACTTCTAATTTTACTGATATTTTACTACTAATTTTTATTTAAGTTTCACCGATTACCTGACTAGTTTATCGATTAACTGGTATGATAGATCAATTCAATATTATTTTCAAAACAGAAATTTTACCTCTTAAAAATCATATAATTAATTTATCGTAAATAATTTATGATATAATATTTAAGTATTTTGAATGTGAATAAGACCGATCAATTCAATTGAAAAACTGATGAAATAGTATATTCTACTTCAATAGAATCGCAAACAAGCTTACAATTAAATCTGTTCAAAATTGGATTAAATTGGTTAAAAATTTATTCGAAGCAGGTCAACTATCTTTGTAAAATTATTTTATTTTATTTTCTTTAAAATTATTTATTATAATATATTGTTGAAGTTTAACCTATGTATTATAATATATTTAATTTTTAAATGTATTTTGAGTTAAAAAAAATTATAAAATATATTGTTTCTAATTTACCGTACTGTTAAGTTACGATATTATATTTTTTAATGTTATTTTTATATTATTTAATTATTTTGTATTATTTTATTAATGTTGATTTCATCACCAAGTTGACAAATGGATCTTAAATCCGTGTGAGTGTAATGACCACCTCAATTTTCAAAAGCATATATTATAAGGACATTATTTAACATGTGTGTAAAAATCTGCTCTAAATTCGAACTGTTATTGTATTATGAAATCATTTAAGTATAATTTTTTATATTAATACACTAAAGTTTATCTTTTGAAGTTGCTTAATTAAATAAATTATATTTTAATTAACCAATTTATATTATTCGCAGTTTATATGTTCGTGACTTTTTAAAATTATTTGCTTGAGCTTTTGTAAATATATACTAATAAAAAGTTTGATGTTTTCTTATCGGTAAATTTTTAAACCACTAATGATATCCCCCATAAACCGTTAATATTTAATAGGTACTGTACTCATAAAGTCTATGTGTTGTAGTTAAGTTAATGGCATGCTTTGAACATTTCATCATTTTCTTCAAATTCATCATAAAATTTCCTTTGTCATAGACATTTTGCTTTAAATATATCCCCGTAACAAAAAAAATATGGGTGCTCGTGCTAGACTTTCATGTTTAGTTCCAACGAATAATCAAAGTATAAGTCATAGATTCGGATTATAGTGAATTAAGTCTCCTTTCTTCGGCCATTTTGACTTAGTATTATGGTCTTGGGTCAAGACCATAATACTGACTCAAAATAAAATCGTGTTTCCATACACGATTTTATATTTTTCTTAAAATACACTGAAATCGTATTTGATAATATGACTTTATTTATTTATTTTTTTAAAATTGAAGAAATCGTGATATGATAATACGACTTTATTTTTTTATTTTATTTTATTTATGAAGTATACTTTCTTAGAAAGATTTTGAGGATACCATCTTGTATCAAAAGTTGTTGATCGATATTGCAGATTCAGATTCAGTTTCAAAGTATGTAATCTTTTATATTTTTAGTATTTATAGAGTGCGAGTGCAGAGCCTTGAAAGTTGTTGTGCTATAACGAAGGGAGACAATAATGATCATCATGTTACAAGTGTTATTGATCTATTTATCATGGTATTTTCTTCTTCTTTGTTGCCTCATTTTTTTAATGTGATTTTCTGTTTCTGTAAGGATTGTTAATGTCATTGGATGGTAGGTGTAGCAACCGAGTCCTAGTGATGAACACTGTCAGAATGGAACAAGCAATATTATGTACTCTTTTGATAAACAAGTTGACAGGAATGATAAACTCTGTAAGTTTGTCTACACACAAAGGAAAATCAGAAAATCATGCTAAGGGATTTAGCATGCCATCACTGCCTGTAGATGATAAATTCTTCGTCTGTTCACACTAATGTCACAACTTGTAAAGTCCGTGCTAATCCTGAGCAATGTTGTTTTTACAACCATTCAAAGACTATTTTAATAATATATTATTATTATTATTATATATTTAAAAAATTCTGAACTATGTTTTTCACATTTATTTATTAAAATAATTTCTTTTTATTATTAATTAATGTATTTAATTAATATTTATAAAAATTGTTATAATTACTGTAAGAAACTTTTATTCTCCAATAATAATAGATGTGAAAAATATAGTTTAGAATCTTTTAAATATATAATAATAATAATAATATATTATTAAAATAGTCTTTGAATGGTTGTAAAAACAACATTGTTTAGGATTAACAAGCACTTTACAAGTTGTGACATTAGTGTGGATAGATGAAGAATTTATCATCTACAGGCAGTGATGGCATGCTAAATCCCTTAGCATGATTTTTTGATTTTTCTTCGTGTGTAGACAAACTTACATAGTTTATCATTCCTGTCAACTTGTTTATCAAAAAAGCACACAATATTGCTTGTTCCATTCTGACACTGTTCATCACTAGAACTCGGTTGCTACACCTACCATCCAATTACATTAACAATCCTTATAGAAACAAAAAATCACATTAAAAAAAATGAGACAACTAAGAAGAAGAAAATACCATGGTAAATAGATCAATAGCACCTGTAACATGATGATCATTATTGCCTCCCTTCGTAATAGCACAACAACTTTTGATACAAGATGGTATCCTCAAAATCTAAGAAAGTATACTTCATAAATAAAATAAAATAAAAAAATGAAGTCGTATTATCATGTTACGACTTCTTCAATTTAAAATAATAATAATAAAGTGCATTTAAAAAAAAATGCAAAGTCATGCATGGAAATACGATTTGACCCAAAACTGTAACATTGAGTCAAAGTGACTTCTGACATAATTTGACAGTGCAAATGATCCTTATAAGTTAAAAAAGCCCCATTCTCCTTATGATGATACTTAATACATGTAACATCCAATCACTTAGCGCCACTAAAGCTGTAATCAATGGACATTCTTTCCTTCATGATTATGGTTATGTTCATACTTGTTTCCTCTCTTAAATTTTCTCTGGGAAATGATTCTTTTCAGGCGCCACAGTCATTGAGTGATGGAGACACTTTGGTGTCAAAAGGTGGAAAGTTTGAACTTGGGTTTTTCAGCCCAGGTAATTCCCAGAAATGTTACCTTGGCATTTGGTTCAAGAATATCCCAATTCATACAGTTGTTTGGGTTGCTAATAGGATCAAACCCATCAATGATTCCTCGGGTATCTTAACACTGAACGCCACAGGTAATCTTGTTCTCACACAAAATGGGTCTCTGGTTTGGCACACCACCTCTCATAAACAAGCAAAGAATCCAGTGGCAGTGCTCTTGGATAGCGGCAATCTTGTGATGAGAAACGAGGGAGAAACAAACCCAGAAGAGTATTTGCGGCAAAGCTTTGACTATCCATCTGATACACTCTTGCCAGGGATGAAGTTGGGATGGGACCTTCAAACTGGTCTGGAACGGAAACTAACATCTTGGAAGAGTCCAGATGATCCATCCCCAGGTGACGTTCATTGGGTTATAAAACTCTATAATTATCCTGAGTTTTATCAGATGCAGGGAACAAAAAAGTTATTAAGGTATGGACCTTGGAATGTGTTGGGTTTTCAAAAACCTCTCGGCAAGTGTACCGAATAGAGGGTATCGAACATAGTAATTTAGAAAAAACTATGCCTGCAAGAGTTTCATGTATTATCAGATTTGATGGGATAGATGTTGAAAATATAAAGTAAGAATAAATACAATAAATTGGATTGATTTGCAATAATAAAAATGTATAGGAATTGGATTTTTTTGTAATCTCAAAACTCGGAAGCAATGAATTGCAATTCCTTATTTTGATTATCAAAATAAATATTTTAGTTTCCGTCAATCCCTTTATTGGAAACCCCCAAAATATTTTTCAATTCCTTTTAAAAGATCAATAGAAATTTTCGCAATAATGATCAGATTTTGTAAAACCCAATTATCCTAATTTCGTTCCCAAAATTAGGTAAATTGGGAGTTAGGGTTGAGATCGAAGATATAATGTTTCCACAAAAATATCTTTCAAATGATGGAGATGAATGTGTATAACCAAAATCTTTAATCAAAATAAAGAATTACATAGATGCAGAAGAGTAATGAAGAATTACAGTTAATATCCAATCCCTATAAAAAAAAAAAGTACCTTAACTACTCATGGTGGGTTGTTTCATAAAAAAAATTACAAAGAGTAGAACCCTAGACTCAATTGTCTCGGGAGTATCTGGCCGCTTTCCCAAACTAGACCCTTAAATCCTAGGACTCTTCTTTGTAGAAGTGATGATTTGAAAGCTTTATGACTCACCCCTTAAATAAGAAAATTTGACCGAAGTTACTTGCAACAGAAAGATAAAGATAAAAATAAAGATAAAAATAGAAGATAAAAGATAAAAGATAAAATATAAAAAATAATAACAGAAATTATCTTTGAAATTTTTCTATATTTTCAATTATTTCCAACTTTCTTCTTCACTTTTTAATGGTTTGTACTGATTTTAACAAACGAGATACTTTTACCGTCATTTATCTCTAATTTCTTCTGAAAAGTGTCTATAACACCATTTTTGGCATCAATTTTGTCAGCAATAAGGAAGAGATTAATGGCTCCTTTAGCCTCAGATAATTCTATCCTCTACTAGATGTAATAAACCAAACAGGTAGACTTTATAACTACGTATGGGCGGAGGGTGATCAAGTATGGAGGACATATATTTCACAACCAAAAGACTTTTGTGACTCTTATGGTCTCTGCGGGGCCTATGGGATATGCATGAATTCTGAGACACAAGTGTGCCAATGTTTGAAAGGGTTTAGTCGAAAGTCACCCCAAGCAGCAGAGTGGAGTCAAGGATGTGTCCGCAATGCACCTTTAAGTTGCAATGGTACAGACCAAGATGGGTTTGTGAAATTTGAAGGGTTGAAAGTTCCAGATTCAACATATACTTGGATGGATGAGAGTATTGGTCTAGAGGAATGCAGAGCGAAGTGTTTGAGTAATTGTTCTTGTATGGCCTATACTAATTCAGACATAAGAGGTGAAGGTAGTGGTTGCGTCATGTGGTTTGGAGATCTCATTGACTTGAAACAGTTCGAAAATGAAGGGCAAGATCTATATATCAGGATGCCTGCTTCAGAGTTAGGTAAGCACCATCAACTTTGATTTTCTCATTTCAATTGCTACTTTGGTAAGTGTCATTCTTAACTTGATCCTTATCTTTATTTTCCAATCCTCCAGAACACAAGAAAAACACACCAACCATAGTTGCTTCCACAGTTGCGGCTGTTTGTGGTGTTTTGTTATTATTAAGTGCTTATTTTATCTACAAACTCCGGAGAAACAATGCTGGTACAGTATACATTATTGCACTTTTCTATATTCGTTAACATGTCAATAAGTAAATATTCGTTCTCAATATAATAATTAGTATAATCAACCTACAATTCCTTATAAAAAGAGATTTATTTAGAGAGATAAGGCAACTATTTCCAGTTGTAGGACTTATTCTCATTCCTTCCTCTCTCTCTCTATATTATATGTTCAAAGTATCATTATCTAGAATCAACTCAAAAGAAAATAGACATTTTGCATTAGAAGGGAGATACTAAAGCATGCAGTTGAATTATCATAATGAAATATGGATATGCTATATTTTACTTTAAATAGGCCATTTCTAAATTCTGCCTTTTGTTCCTAATAACAGAAAATTCTATTCTCCTTATAATTTTGTTTGCAGAAGATCTGCTAATAATTCTGTTCATTGCAGAGAAAGAAAAGGGTGAGAAGGATGACATTAATTTACCAACATTTGATTTTTCATCCATCTCCAATTCCACAAATCACTTTTCAGAAAATAACAAATTGGGACAAGGTGGCTTTGGGTCAGTGTATAAGGTATGAAAATAAAACTTAGCCGAGAAACACATCCTCAACAAAAAAATTTCATTGTTTCTGAAAATTATTATCAGGGAATATTACCAGATAGACAAGAGATAGCAGTGAAGAGACTTTCTGAAACTTCTAGCCAAGGTTTGGACCAGTTCAAAAATGAAGTCAAGTTGATTGCAAAACTTCAACACCGCAATCTAGTAAAGCTTCTTGGTTGTTCTATTAAGCAAGATGAGAAGTTGTTGATTTATGAATTCATGCCCAATAGAAGCTTGGATTACTTTATTTTTGGTTAGAGTATTTTCAAAATATAATCCTTCCTATTTTTGTATTTCTCTCAAATAGTTGTCATGCTAACTTGGAAGTAAACTTTATCAGATTCAACAAGACGTACATTATTAGATTGGACTAAGCGATTTGAAATTATTGATAGAATTGCTCGAGGACTTCTCTATCTTCATCAAGACTCTAGACTTAAAATCATCCACCGAGATCTCAAAACCAGCAATGTTCTTCTTGATAAAAGTATGAACCCAAAAATATCAGACTTTGGCATGGCTAAAGCATTTGGGCTATCAAGATGGAGCAAATACAAATAGAATAATGGGCACTTAGTAAGTTTTTTGTACTTGTTTTTCTCCTAGTCTTCGTCTTTTTGTTGTTGACTCTTATTTTGTTGTGCAGTGGTTATATGCCTCCTGAATATGTTCTACATGGATTTTTCTCAGTTAAATCTGATGTCTTCAGCTTTGGTGTACTTGTATTGCAGATAATCGGTGGGAGAAAGATAAGGGAATTTTGTGACCCATACCATCACCTAAATCTTCTAGGGGATGTAGGTCTAAAAAATAGAAATATATGTTAATTATAACACTTTTTGGTCCATGAAACAGTGAACATTCTTTAGTAGTTTTTAATAAGAAAAATAGAAACATTGATTTGTAGCTTCCACTTCATTTTCAGGTATGGAGATTGTGGATTGAAAAAAGACCAATAGAATTTATGGATGACTTATTGGACAATTCAGCTAGTCTATATGAAATGAAGTAATAAGATATTTTCATATCGGTTTGTTATGTGTACAACAAAGACCAGAAGATAGGCCGAACATGTCATCAGTAATTTTAATGTTGAATGGTGAGAAGTTATTACCCAAGCCAAGTCAACGAGGGTTCTACACAGGAAAAGATCATCCAAGCAAGGGAGACTCTTCTCCAAGAAGTATTGACGTATATTCCTTCAATGAGATATCCATCACTTTGTTGGAGGCAAGATAAAAATAAATTTTTGAAAAAAGAGATAATTTGGAGAATAGAGAAGTCTCTTAGCTTCAACCTCAACAAGTACCTATATATGTATCTAGAGTTTGATTCTGTTTTAATGTTTAATCTTTTTTGTCTTTGAATCTGATTAAGCATAGTAGGTTCTTTAAATTTATAGAAAAATCGAAATTTATAATATTATGAGGATGAAATTTTGTTTGCTAGAATGTTGAATAATAGATATTTCCTTAAAGAATTATTCAATTTAAAATACACTGTCTATATTATATAAATATGAATATAACATAAGTAGAGTTTAAGTATAATTTATTTTCATAAAACTAGTTTAATGAAATAAAATTTTTACTCACTTTATATTAATTTTGTTTTATCTTTAATGGTATCTTTAAAAAATATAAAAAAGAAAAATTACTTAATTAGAATTTTTGTATATAATTAGACACAAATCTAATGAATATGTCTTCATTCGTAACTAACTGTTGTGTTTCATAAAAAGTAACCGTCAATATAAAAACAATTGTTAATTGACTCCAACTTTACGCTATTGTCAATGCTCACTAAAACAAAAGATATACAACTTCTATTGGAATGAAAAATAATATTTTATTTTGTGGGTAGGTAATAATTATATTTTTTTATATTTTCTTTTTGTAAGTTTTTAGATGTGTTATGTTATTTATTCAATTTTTATAAATTATATATATATATATATTTTACATATGAGGTGTCATATCTCATGAAAGAAAATAATATTTTCTTTTTTTAAAATATTACTTTTAAAAGAAAAAAAGTACAAAATTACTCAAAAATATTTATACTTTTTTATAATAGAAATGTAGTTAGATTTTAAACATATAAACCACATAAGTTAAAATTTTATTATTTGTAAGATGAGTTATTTTAAAAAAAAAAATTATACTAATAAATATAATTAAATTTTGTGAACTAATAATTTATTTTTTCAAATATATTTAAAAATTACAAGCACTACAAGAAATTTATTATTTTGTTAGGAAATTTAATAAGAAAAATATCTTTAGCTAATCTTTCACCAATTTTCAGCTAATCTTTCACCAATTTACTAGAAAATAACATGAAAAATTATCTCTAACTAAGCCTTTACCAATTTACTAGAAAATAATAAAAAAAATTATCTCTAGCTAATCCTTCACCAATTTACTAAGAAATAATAAGAAAAATTATCTCTAGCTAATCCTTCACTAATTTACTAAAAAATAATAAGAAAAATTATCTCTAACTAATCCTTCACCAATTTACTAGAAAATAACAAAAAAAATTATCTCTAACTAATCCTTCACTAATTTATTAGAAAATAACAAGAAAATAATATTTGTAACAAATTTAAATCTAAACAACTACAATTTCATAATAAAATATATTTTAAAACAAAACAATTAAATTAATAAAGTTAAAAATATTAAATATTAATATATATATATATAATATTTTATTATTTTTATATTATATTGTAAATTTTATTTAAATATATATATAATTAATTGCTTAAAACTTTAATTATAAATTTTATATTTTTTAATAAAATAAAAATATAAATTAACTGGAACATGGCTTTGTTTGCTCTTAATAATGGCTCGAGTACTAAGCCCAACATCTCCAATGCATAAGCTCAATATACACATAACCTAAAAGCTTCTTTTTACACTTTTCTCGCTAAATCAAATTTTCGTTCTGGTGTCTGTTGTTCATCTTCTTCTTCCCGCTTCAAGTTCTAGTGTTGTTCATCTTCTTCTTCCCGCTTCAACGTTCTGGTGTTGTTCATCATCTTCTTCCTACTTCAACGTTCTGATGTTGTGTTTGTTGTTGTTGTTCATCTTCTTCTTCTTGAAACGGAAATTTCTTCCACAATACTGGTAAATTTTCTTATTATCAAAACTTGATTTATGCTTTTTTAGATATCATATAGTAGTTTTGTTACTAATTTTATTATTGGTGAGTGAACTGGTTGAAATAAAAAGAATCAGTTTGCCGGTTAAAAATGGCAGTATGAAAGTGATGAGGAGTGGGGTTCTAGGAGCTTATTTCGAATTCCAAGAACTTATTTTGGGTTCCAGGAGCTTGTTTCATGAGAAACTTTCTCTCACTTTTTTTTAAATGCTTGACAACAAAAACACTATAGTTTTAAGCTAAAGTACAAAATCCACCTTGTGCAGATAAATTAAAAGATGTGGTTTAAGAAGCATATGGATGCATGTCAATATGTGATAATGTGGATTAATTAGGAATATTAAGATTTTATGATTCAAAATACAATATGGAGATATGGATAAATAAGAAATGTTATATCTGCCCATATTTGTGGGATTAAGTTAAAAGGAATAATTTTGAATCAAATCAAATTTATTTTTTAGAAATATCAATTATTTTGTTTCCTTATTTGAAGGAGATTGATTTCCGTTCATGAGTGCTTTATTTTCCTTATTTTTAGCAGATTTGATCTGTACGGTTATTGGTATCAATTCAATAAGAAAATATTTTTCTATAGATAACATAGTAGAAGAAATAAAATAACTAAACAGAATAAGTATTTACTTTTGAGATTACATGGCCAAGGGGTAAAATAAAGAAAATAAAGTTTTAGAATATGATCCTTTAAATTTTAGTTAATCCGTAGTTAGTTTATCGCAACAAATTTTAGCGAAGAATTAGTAAAAAATTAGTTAAGAAATTTTCCGTAACTAATATATAAATTTTTTGTAGTATTCTAATGCAAGTGCATTCCAAAGGTGTCAATATTGAACTTGTGGAAAATCTTCTTTTAGACCTAGATAGGAAGTCGAAAGGTATATTGGTTGGTTTGTGCACATCCATATTATTGTGAATGCCTATACAACTTATTTGATCTGAGTTAATGTTCTGGGTCATTAATCTAATAGTTTAATTAGACATTGTGGTAGGATTGATTCTTATATAATCTTTTCCTTTTCATAGATTTTTTTTCCAACCTAGATATTCTAGCTATAGGCTTTAAATGATGGAAGATGGTTTACTTAGGCTTTAAATGATGGAAGATGGTTTACTTAGTCATTGACTGTATCTTTGAGATTTAGCTGTTTCCAAGCCTATAAAGATTGAGAAGTGTTAGATGGTTTCTAGACATTGTTTCTTATTGATAGTGGGGCAAGGCACAACTGTCTCCAAGGTGAATTTTCTGGGGTAACCTATCACTTAAACCAAAGCGTTTGGGGTCATTTTAAAGGTGGCAGTAAATGCTTCTCCTTCTCCCCTGGCAAGTGTAATGGCAGTGATCTGATTGGGGGAATTAAATTACAAATATATGGCTCTATTTGGTAGTTTTGGGGGATTGATCTTCTACTTGGCGTGGAATGTTTGGAACATCAAGAGAAATAAGGTTTTATTGGATGAAGACAATGGGCTTTGAAAAGGATGACTATTGGTTGTGCAATTACTTTGATCGATGGTATCAAATAAACTAAAAACTAACAATTCATAAATATTTCAAATTTATAACATCTTTACTACCTATATTGATTAGAATATCGGGAGAATCATATCACAAAAGCTAGTTTTGTAGTTGGAAAACCAAGGTCCTTATAAACCCACACTTGCAATCATATACTAATGTCCCACCATTCTTCAAAGCCCTGCACCCACACAGGCTGGCTGGGCACTAGAATCCCATTAATTCATATATCTTGCAATTAGATCCTAATATCCCACCATGCTTCACTGCCATGTCACCCACACACACTTGCAGTAACCTAGTCCTGCATGAATGTTGCAAATTTAAAATGTTGGTGTCACCACTTGTGCCACACATTTACAACCGAGAGACATGGTGGGAATCTTTGATAAAAATTAATAACTTTGGGAGAATATTACACCACAAAGGCCTAGTTATTATAGTTGTAGAGTCCGAGACCCTTGTAAACCTCACTAGAATCTCATACTTTCAATGTGAAATTGGATCCTAGCCTAGTAGATGTTCTAATAATGTAGTCTAAGTAGCAATTTCGAAACATTACATTTGAGAAAAAGCTTTAAATATTTGGTAATTTGAAACCAAAATGAGTTGACACTTCCACTGGTACCTGAAATTTCTTCTTTTGAAGGAATTCATACTAAAGCTTATATAAGAAACATTTAGTCAGTGAGCTTTGTGTCATTCTGACCTCAATATTTCTTCCTCGGGTTTTTTCCGTTTTTATTGTAAAATATTAACTATTTTTGTGATAATCTTTAATTTTTTCAGCTGAAGCAACTCCATTGGAGAAGTCCACCGTGTGGGTGACAGATGGTAAAACTTTTGAAATGTGGATTTGCACCTTGGTGTATTCACTTACTGTGTACTGCAGTGATGTGATACTAAGGTATTATTGACCTAACTACTTAAATGTTGACAATTAAATGATGATTAGTTGTTAGCATTATCAACTAGCCAACCTTTATCAGGTTTTTATTTTTCTCTTCCTTCTTCACCTCTCATTTTCCTAGCCTATTTTGTAATTTCAGACTGTGTCAAGATATTATATTGTTTAAAGGTGAAGTTGCTGAGTTTCTTTTGCCAAGTATTTTTGTCAATATCACTGCAAGGAAGGATCTGGAGATCGATCTTCACAAATTGATCTGTTTGCAGGTTATATTCTAGGGATGGACTGCCCCTCCTCCCTTTAGTCATTTAATATTATATTCAAAATGATAATGATATGACATTGATTGTACTACCACCTGCATTGTTGAACTAAAATTACATTTTGTTTTGTGCAAGTAAACATGATGTGTTGAAAGAGAATTAGGTATTAGAATTATCGGATAGGAGGAGTAAAGACAAGGATAAAACAAACAAATGTAATTATAATTGACGCATATGTTACGTAAATGCCTCTTCAGACGATAATGATGATGGGAAAAACAATCACTTTTAAGCAAATTAAATAATTAATAAAATCCATGAGAATATGTAAGAAATTATTTTTATCCTTTTCGGGTTATTATTTTCTATATTATATTTATTATATGATTGTTCAATTATGAGAATATATGATTTATTTTATTTTTATATGTGATAATGTTTTGTGATTTATTGGATTTTTAAACGCCTTCCCTAACTGTTATCATTATCACACTCGAATTTCATTAACATGATCTACACTTATTTATGATTAACGAGTTGAATATGCAACTCTTAATAATTCTATAAAAAATAATAATAATAACTGAAAAAAATTAATGAAATATTGAAACATGTTAGGATTTTAAGAGATTTTTATTAAATGTTTATATAAAATTAATATAAATTAATAATATATATAAATTAAATTTTATAAAGTGAAAAATATAAGTAAGACTTATACTTTTTATTATTATAACATAAGTAGTAATACATAATAGATGGATTAATTAAACATCACTTAAAACTGCATAAAATAACAAACAGTTATTAAATTAAAATTTATTCATACTAGTAAGATTATGATATATATTAAGCTATGATTATATATCCTTGTAAATAATGTATCATATAATCAAATTAGAGATCTTTTTATAAGGCATAGAGTATTGGAGATTTGATTTCTATTTCAATCGATAATGTATTGACATTACTCTGGAGAATTTGTAAGATCCTAGTCTAATGAACAAAATAGAATTTTTTTGGGTTCAACAATAAATTCAAGACACATGTATTTTTAGAATTTTGGTTCCAATTGAAATGTAAGGTTTTTTAATAAATTGGGTTCTACACTCTTCTAAATGTAGTGAGCATATATCTTTAGCTTTATTATCATCAATGTTAGAAATAAAGTCTTTCTTAAATTCTCTTCTGATATATTATTTAATGTTTCAAACTCTTTTTATAATATGTTATTGATCTTTTTCATGTTAGAAAATAGTCTAGGTGTCTTTTGTGATTGATCAGAGTTATGATGAAGATAAGAAAGGAAAATTCTCATAATCTTTATGTTTAGATAGCTATTTAAAGATTAATGCTGAACCACACGATTATTAACCATAGAAAAATAAATATGAATTGTTTTGATTGGTCAATTTTTTTATAATCACATTGCGTAAACTAACTATTACCCATTTTTTTCACAAATTAGAATCGGGGAAAAATTATACATTAAATTACAAGAGTCATGAAACCTGATCGAAGATGGATGTTACAAAGAATGGACCAATTTGGTATTATAACTAAAGAATTCAGAAATGGTGTTACTGGTTTCATTAAAGTAGCTATAAGAGACCCGCAATTTGTTGATGAAATAGGGTGCATTCCTTGTCCATGTGGAAAATGTAGGAATCATTATTGGGATATATCATTTAATGTGGAGAAACATTTGTATCACCATGGATTTATGGTTACACAAATTGGACCCTTCATGGTGAGAAAAAATGGGCATATGGTGTATCAACGTCTTTTACCCAAGATTGTGTTTTAGAGAATAGAAATTCGTATGTTGATATGGTTATGAATACTGCTTATATTAAATTAAATCCAAAACTATCAGAAGTAGAAGAGGACCCAAATCCATTAACTAATTTTTTTTTTAACTTATTGAAGGATGCTGATGAACCTTTATGGAATGGTTGTAAAAAACATACAAAATTATCAGTTGTAACACAACTCTTAAATTTGAAGTCAGAATTTAACATGAGTACTAGTTGTTATGATCGAATGATTGCTATAATCATAAGCATGCTTCTAGAGTCAGAAAGGTTGCCTGAAAATTTGTACAGATCAAAGAGAATGGTTAATGAGTTGAGATTAGAATATGAGAAGATTAATGCATGTCCTAATCATTGCATGTTATATTACAAAGAAAATAGTGACAAGAATGTTTTCCCATTATTTTCCCAGTGTTGAGATATCTACAAAAAGCAAGGATGTGCCTTACTCAGTGTTGAGATATTTTCCCATTATTCCAAGACTCCAACGCCTCTTTATGTCTATTAATACTTCAAAATATATGCGATGACATGCAAATGGAGTGCGCCAAGATGAATCTATTATGACACATCTAGTTGATGTAGAGGCTTGGAAAAAATTTAACGAAACACATCCTACATTTTCTCTAGCTGATGGTTTTAATCCATTTAGTAATTAAAGTTGGCCTGTTTTTGTCACAGCTTACAATCTTCCCCCAAGCATGTGTATGAAAAGGGAATACATATTTCTTACTCTTGTGATTCCTGGACCTAAGTCACCTAGTAAAAGTTTGGATGTCTATCTCCAACCTCTAATTGATGAGTTTAAGATATTATGGGACATTGGGGTTAATACTTTTGATGCATGGAAAAAGCATAATTTCATTATGAAAGCAGCACTAATGTGGACAATAAGTGATTTTCCAGCTGATGGAATGTTGTCTGGATGGAGTACTCATGAGAGATTTGCTTGCCCCTATTGTATGGGTAATATTAAATCATTTAGATTGAAGAATAGTGGTAAACCTTATTGGTTTGATTGTCATCATCGATCTTTACCTATCAATCATCCGTTTCATTATGATCAGTACTCTTTTAAAAAGTCGGTATTTGACAACTCTTTACCACCACATGAATTGAGTGCCACAAATATGTTAAATAAAATGAATCAACTTCAGAAAGTTACTTTTGGCTTAAAATCAAGAAAGCAAAAACAACTTAACTTTGGTAAAACCCATAATTGGGTTAAGAAGAGCATATTTTGGTAATGACCTTATTGGTCTACTAATATAGTTCGACATAATTTGGATGTTATACATGTTGAAAAAAATGTTTTTGATAACATCTTCAATACTATGATGGACATAAAGGGTAAGACAAAAGATACTACAAATGCAAAACAAGATTTGAGAAAGATGGTGTGTGAATGGATAAAGCAACTAAAGTTTCCAGATGGGTATGCATCTAACATATCATGTTACATTAATGTAGATGAAGGAAAAATATATGGGATGAAAAGTCATGATTGTCATATTTTTATGCAAAGACTAATTCCTTTAGTATTTTGGGACATATTGCCAAAACCTATATGCAGTGTTTTAACATAACTTAGCTTGTTTTTCAAAGATATTTGTGCAAATGCAGTGCATGCTTCTGTCATGGACAATGCTAGGAGTTCTATCATTGAAATAATTTGTAAGTTTGAAAAGATTTTTCCACCAGCATTCTTTGATTCGATGGAACATTTAGTTATACATCTCCCATATGAAGTTAAGGTTAGAGGACTTGTGCAATACAGGTGGATGTATCCATTTGAGAGATGCATGTTGTATTTGAAAAGGAAGGTTCAAAATAAGGCAAAAGTTGAAGGATCTATTTGTGAAGCATATATTTTGGAAGAAATTTCTAATTTTACTTCCATGTATTTTAATCCCAGTATTCAGACAAGACGTACTCAAGTTTCTCGTAATGATGATGGTGGTGAAGATACAACTAATGAGAAGTTATCTATTTTTAAGCATCCATGTCGTCCTATTGGTAGAGGTCATAATAGATTATTAACAAATGAAGAACTTCATATTGCAGAGACATATGTCATTGTAAATTGCAAAGAAGTGGAACCATATATTCAGTAAGTTTTTCTTGTAATTTCTCAATTTATGTAATTCACAATTATATTAATTACAATATTAATTATTATATCTATTAGGAAATTTGAGGATGCATTAAAGGAAGCAAATCCTAGTATATCTAAGGATGATATATTGGTATCTCAAGATAAAGATTTCTATAAATGGCTAAAACATCAAGTGAGTTATTCCCCATAATAATTTATAATGTATATTTTGATATTCATTGTAGTAAGTGAAGTGATGTAACTAATTATTTTCTCTTTATAATCCTCTATAGGTGAGTACAGGACAAGTTGATGATAGGTTGATTCGAGAGATAAGTTATGGTCCAACTAAAATAGTTAATGGATATAGATTCCATACTAAGGACTATGGAGCTAACAAATCTACCTCGAATAGTGGGATATGTGTTAGAGGAAATATATATGGCGAAAATGATTTAGACTATTATGGCATTGTTGAAGAAATATTAGAATTGTCATATCTTGGACATCAAAACAAAGTAATTATTTTACGTTGCTATTGGTTTGATCCTTTTGATGGCGTTAAAGTTGATGATATATATGGGTTGGATGATATCAAACATAAATCAAAGCTTCAATCAAATGAGCCATTTGTATTAGCTGGACAAGCTCAACAAGTATATTATACAAGATACCCAAAAAATAAGGGTAGAAATAGTGGTGATTAGTGGGCAGCCTGCAAGGTTAGAGCAAAATTGTTTATGCATGAGACATTGAACAATGACCAGGATTTGTCAAATGAGAAAGTTATTGATGATTATTTTCAAGATGATGGATCAATGAGAATGCACAATATTCTTATTGATGATGAGGAAACAGAATTGTTTGATGCAAATGCCCCAATGGAAGAAGTAAACATGGATGATGTAAAGTATACAATGCATAATGTGCATGATAATCAATTTATCAATGAAGATGATAAGCTCATAGATGAAGAGATGGAGTTAGATGATTAAGATGAGGAGTTAGATGATTCAAACAATGATTTAGAAAGTTCAAACGAGGAATGGCTATGAACGAATCATCTTAAATTTATTTAATGGTAGATATGTTATGCTAAAATTTCTCTAATTACTTCATGTTATGAATGAATTTGTCTCACGCCTATTAAATCAATTTAAAAGTGGGTTTTTTGCAATCCAGGTTTCAGCGTCCAAGGTCCTACAAGAAACCTGAACTACATCAGAAGCTTGCACAGAGAGGTGAGTGACTTGAGTGAGTGACTGTCTCAGTTGTTGACAACAATTTCATATTTTTATAATAGTGATATGATATTTTAATTTATTGTCTTTTATAAGGAAAAATTTAAAATGCCTACTCAAGGAAAAGGAAAAGGACGAGGTCGATTTCATCCTCCATTTAATCCTACTCAATCTCTCATTAATCTTCCAGAACTAGATCCTTCTTTGAACTCATTAGGTATAATGTATTTTTGGATGAAAGTTCATTTATTAACTTTTAAATTATTTGAATATAATGTATTGTTTCATTGTTCTTGTCTTAGGTGCTACTTCTACCCATGGACTATCACTTGATGCTAGCCAATCAAATGATAATGGTCAAGCAACAGCCACCACTCCACCAATTGATAGTTGTCAATCATATGAAGTCCCAACATCTAATAACTCGGGATATTATATCTGAGTTTCTTATGAGAATGTCTAATCCTGCACTAAATTGGAAAAATTATTCTGCTGATATGAAAGAAATTTTATTCAATGATTTTATGGTTAGTAATTATTTTATTAATATAATGAAATACTAGTTATGAATCAAATTTTATACTATTTCAATAATTTAATTAATTGATATTGGTGTAGAATAAGTATCGTTTTGCCTCAACTTATGATCGTAGTATGGCAAGAAAGGTTTGGAATTTGACATGCATGGATCGATATTCCGACTCTTTAGCTAAGGCAAGAAAAAAGGCAAAAAAAAAAGCAAATTCAAATAATATTGAAGATTTAAATAGGGTCATAGACCAAGATGCATAAGGACTGAAATGTGGAATGGATTAGTAGACATTTGGGTAACAGACGAATGGAAAAAGAAGTCTATTACAGGAAAGACCAATAGGGCTACCAAGCCTGATGTCATGGTGCACATAGGAGACTCAAGAAGCTTTGGACAACATTTGAAAAAAAATGGTATTTATACTTATACATTTTATAGTAATATTGACAACTCATCTAATGTTATATACTGTTTATTACTTTAGTGTATTGATATTATGATGAATATAATGTCTATATGTTAAAATATAGTAGAATTGATATAAGATATTTGTTGATAAACATTTACTATTAGTTGTAGATTAAATATTAGGTTTGTTATAAGTATGGGATAACATTTGTGTCTTAATATAGACTTCATGCTTACTTTTAAGTAATCAAGTGATAAATTATTTTAGTTTTATATTTCTTGAATTGTATAATGTATATATCTTGAATTGCATACTATTTCACAGGAAAAAGAGTATAAACGTCTCATTTCTTATGGTGAATTATACAACAAAGTTCATAAGAAAAAAAATGGAGAGTATGTATCTAACAAAGAAAAAAAATTCATTGTAAGTGTGTATAAGTTTTAAATGTTTCACATTAAATTTTATTTATGTATAATATTATTAAAATATTAATTTGATGTAGGAATCATATGAAAATACTATGACTGAAAAGTATGGAGGAGACACATCAAAGCATCCTGTAGTTGACTTTGATATTTGGATAAAGATGGGTGGCGAAAATAAGAAAGGTAGAATATATGGCATTGGTCAGAGTTTGAATCTTAACATTCCACATGCTTCATCTTCAACCGTTGAAGGTCCTTCTCAAAATCCAAATCCTACACCTTTGAATGAAGAAATCACTACATTGGCAGTACAAATATCTAATCTGAAAGAGCAGGTGAAAACACAGTTGCAAGCCCAAACTCAAATGCAAGCTCTAATGCAAGCCCAAATAAAAGTACAAACACTTATGCAACTACAAATGCAGGAGCAAATGCAATCTTTTAAGAAAGATTTATTGTCTGCTTTAAAGAATCAAGAATGAAGATGTACTTCAATGAATTAAATACTTTGTTTCTATTTTAATCTTCTTGATGAATTTTTAGTTGATGTAGTGTTTTTAAGTTCATATACTACTTTTTAGTTGATGTAGTTCTTTTAAGTTGATATACTACTTTTTGGTTGAACATTATTTCAGTTATGTTATAAATGTTTGAACGATTACTGTTATTATATTTGAACAAATATTTTGCTTATTGAAAGTTGATAAGATTTAGTATTTTTAAAGTATTTTATTATTTCTTTTGCATAAAAATATGCAGGTTTTATAATTGTTTTAATAACAAACATGTGATATTATAATTGTAACAAAATAGTGAAGGATTTGCGACAAATTTGTTAGAAAATACATTCAACAATTTGCTACAGATTAGAGAGGGAATAGCTACCATGTAATGAAGATGGTGAATTACCAAATGAATATTTACGAGGGATTAGCTACAAAGCAATGATAGTAAAGTTGAGAAGCATTAGCTACATATTAGCTAGGGATAATTTACGATGAAATAGCTATAAAATAGCTAGAACAATGTTGCTAGGAATTAACTATCAATTAGCGACAGAATAGCCTCATACATAAGGCTATCAATTCCTTAACATTGTGACTCACAAAATGTATCTAGGAATGTTATATTATATGAAAACTACTTCCCATATAGCCAATATAATTACATTTCCGATAATACATCTAATAAGAATATATCTTTGCCTTCTTATCATGACAATTATTTCAAGTATGATTCCGATATACTTGTCAATAATAATAATCCAACTAATAGTCACATTACTAACCATGACCCTAAGCCTGATAATAATATTAGAAGATCCACTCGTTCAAAAAGAACTATTGCATATCTTGTTAATTTTGAATTATCCAGTAATATCATTGCCTTTTCTTTATACAACAATAAACATCCTATTGACTCCTTGTCATATAAATCATTATATGTTGCATTCAAGAAAATTGTACTTTCTATATAATATGTTGATGAACTCAAATCATATAAAAATAGGCTTTTAAAGAAAATTGTTGGATCAAGACAATGGATCAAGAACTCAATGCTCTTGAAACCAATCAGACATGGACCATCACTGATCTTCTACCTAGCAAAATCCCTATTGAGTGCCACTAGGTTTACAAAATTAAACATTGATCGGATGGCGCCATTGAACATTATAAGGCTTGGTTAGTTGCAAAGAGGGTACACACAGTTGGAACGATTGGATTTCCCTGATACATACTCTCCAGTAGCTAAGCTTACAACCTTGATATTGCTTCTAGTAGTGGCAATTGTCAACAAATGGAATCTCAAATAGCTAAACGTTAATAACGTCTTTCTACACAGAGATCTTACTAAAGATGTGTATATGCAACTTCCTCCTGGGTTCAACAGTCCAAACAAAAATAAAGTTTGCAAACTACAACGTTCGATATATGGCCTCAAGCAATCAAGTCGCCAATGGTATGCCAAATTATCACAAAGTGAGGTTTACACCTCACTTTATATACTATAACTCTTCCTAACATCCTCTCCTCACGTCGAGGAGGCTTTCTCAACTCGAACATGACCCGTTAACAGGTGACCCAATTTAGGTCCAGCAACCTTACTAACAATCAAGGCTTTACATAGTGACCCGTTAACAACTTTTTTAACAATTAGGATCCCTCAAACCATGTAGAAAGAGATCATAATCTATTAACAGGTGACCTAATCTAGGCCCAATAACCTATCAACCAAGGTTCAGTATATTAACAAGAGGTCCAATCTAGGTCCAACAGTCTTGTTAATCAGGCTCTAATACTATGTATAAAGTGATTATCAATGTCTAACTCACCCTCAAAACCGGTTCAGAAGATAAAGTTTACACCTCACTTTATATACTATAGTCCGGCCTCATTTTAGTCAATGTGGGATTTTCCTAATATCTTTTGTTATTTTTGAAATTTTCTAATCACTTCACCACTGTTTTATTAATCTATGTGGACGATATTATCATTGTTGGAAATGACACTGAGGAAATTCACAACATAACATTCTATTGTACCAACGATTCCATATCAAAAATCTTGGGAATTTGACATACTTTCTTGGCATGGAGATTGCTCGAAACAAAAGTAGACTACACTTATGCAATCGCAAATACACTCTTGATCTGTTACAAGAACCTGACATGTTTGCCTATGCCCCAACCCAAACACCTATGTCTCACTCTAAATGATATACTACAAATGATCCAAAGCTGGATGACACCGAATCCTCTTTCTATAGACGATTAATTGGGAAGCTAATATACTTGACAAATATAAGACTAGACATCACCTTCGCTGTAAATCACCTTAGACAATTCATTTCTTCTCCTACATATAATCATAAACAAGTTGCCTACCGCATTTTATGATATCTCAAACAATCACCTAGTTCTGGAATTTTCTTCTCCAACGAAAGTGACATTTAGTTAAAATGCTTCAGCGACTCTGATTAGCCTAGTTGTCCTGACAATAGAAAATCTATAATTGGTTTCTCTGTATACCTCGGCAAGAACTTAGTCTCATGTAAGTCCAAGGAACAACCAACTATATCAAGGTGCTCTTCAGAAGCGGAGTATTGCACCCTCGCTGCAACCATTTGTTAAATTCAACGGATTGCATATCTTCTTCATGATCTCAAAGTTAATCTTATCACTCCTGCTTTGTTGTATTGTGACAATTAGACTGCTATTCAAATTGCAAACCAAGTGTGTGTTTCATGAAAGAGAAAAACACATAAAAATTGACTGTCATATTGTTCGCACCAAAGTCAACGATGGTTTTCTCAAACTTCTTCCTATCACTTCTACTCTACAAGCTGTTGACATCTTCACCAAGCCTTTACCTCCAACACTCTTTAAAGATATTCGTTCCAAGCTGGGAATGATGAATATTTACTCCCAACTTGAGGGGGCTGATAAGATACCTTCTTCTTCATGCTTTTTCCCCTCACCCGACTACCTCTGTTTTCTTTTTACCATTAATATAGCATTTATTATCTTTGTAACCATTTTATATGTTCTCATTCTTTTACATTGTATATATACCTTTATGTATCCTTACATACTTACATAAAGCAAGTAATGCATGAAGTTTATTGTCATCGCTTTTGTTCTCTCGACCTTGCTCTTTCTCCCGCTCCCTCTCTTTCACTCTTTGTTTCTTTCATAGATGAACACCAGTATGCATGGGAGATGAGTTTCTGATAGAACTAAACATGCATAAACATCCATAAAAATCACATGTAATAATACATACTTAATCACAAACTCACTTAAATGACTCAAATGGACCAATACTCTTATGCTCATATCTTTAAATGTATGTGGTATCATCACACGAAACACCCCATATGAAGTAAACTAGGAGTACATGGATTGGATCATCAATATTTGTCATAATCCACTCTCAATTAGAATGAATCTAACAAGAGTCAATCGAGATAATATAGTTAGTCATGGTTACCCCTCATCCTACTCTTAAATGAGAGGTTCCCGAATCTCAATTTCTTAAGGTCAATGTAGAAGGCCATAAAGACCTTCCTTCGTAGATCTAATACCCTCAAAAAAGTATAAATGAATGAATGAAACATGTATAAGCAAATGCATAATACACAAATGCATTACTTGTTATATATCCTAAATAATCAAGCATAACTTAGATGTTCACACTACTAAATCACTGCTTAAATTTTTTAAATGATTAAGCATAAATTAAATTTTTACCCTACTAAGTTACTACTTAGAATTCTCAAAAAACAAAAATAACTCGAAAACACACAAAAAAAAAATCTCAATATTATAACTCATGAGAACTTCAAAACAAATACAAATTTTCATACCACAATATTTCACTCATATAGTAATTCATCATCACAAATATCAAAATATACCCCATCATATATATACACATATAAGATTTATAAATAGAAATGTACAATTAAATCTCTTAAGTATTGGGAAATATTTCACTTACTTTCTTTTATTCTTCTATATCTTTTTTATGGTAAAAGCGATATTTAAAGTTATATTAATCTTATGAAGTTGGATCTTATCTTATTTTAAAGATAACATAATTACCTACAACTTCTATGTTTATCTTAAAATCTAGTTTAATCATTTATTATGTCTAAAATAAAAAAATAAAAAAAATAAAAAACATAATTTTTTATTCTAATCTTGACAATGTGACCTTTGCATAATAAGCAAACTCATATCTTGATTTATAAAAACTATTTGCACATGAAATAAACTCCATTAGTTAACATCAAGGTTTACAATTTAGATGAAAATTCACTTTTCAAAATTCATAATAAAAACATGTCTAATGGGATTGTAATCTTAAAACGAAATAATCTATAACTTTATTCTTAATCTAATATAATTCTCACACATATCTCAATAGTCATTTAAAATCCCATAATCTTAATGAGCATAATTTATATAAATAGGATCTAAAGATTCTAAAAATAATACAAATAAATAATGAATCAATAATTAAATTATAACTTATCATAGTCTTATTAAGAGTTTAGGGTTATCTCAAAACCAAATATATCATAATTCATCTTAATTATTATATTAACATTATTGAGAGTTTAAGAGTTGTCTTAAAGCAAATATACTATAATTCATTTTAATTATTATATTAACGAAATCTTATTGAGAACTCAAGGGTGCCTCAAAATAAATGTACTATAATTAACTTTAAATATTATATTAATAAAATTTTACTGAGACTTAGGGGTTATCTCTCTATGCATAATTTTTATAAGCATCCATACATAAAATTTTCTCACTCCCCTTCTTACCATAAATGACAATACGCAGTATTCAACATGCAAATCTTAATATAAAAATTGTTCCTCAAACTCTTATGCATTGTCTTCTCTTTCGTTTCCCCCCAAACATTAGAAATTAAACAAAGTAAAATAGAAAAAAAAAAAAAAAACCTAATACTTATTTATTTTCGTAGAATTGGGTTTTGAAGATTATATCCAACTTATTACTAACTTAATCTTTTTAACTTTTATCTTTTTAACTTTTCTTTTTCAGTTTTAATCTTTTTATCTAACAACTTTGTTTTAATTTATTTTATTTTATAAAAAAATATTATTCTATTTTCTAATTCAGTTAAATAATTTAATTAAATAAAATAAATAATTATATTAATTATTTTTTTAGTTTTTCTTAAAAAGAACATTACACAACACGATTATTCTTTAACAAAATTTTTAAAACTTACAGTCACATATTTATGTATTTAGTCATTCTTGACTTAGTACAGCCATATTAGTATTCTAGTCACTCCTATCCTAACCATGTACATCACAAGTATTTTTTAAATAATAAATCACTCTTAACTTACACATAACAAAAGTGTTTAAAAGAGATGTGTTTACCCTACTATAATTTTCTCTAAACTTAGCCTTACTTTCTTAAAACTAAATAGCCCTATGAATTTGAAATGAAGGTGTAAAACTAACTTTTTACTACAATATGTGAGAATAAAAGAATAAATTTTATTCTCAACAATAGCACTTTTTGTTTTTATTGAATTGTATCTTCATTCATTCTTTTCTTATTTATATAGGTCTTCAAAAGATTATATTTTTGTTATAATAGTTATTTTCAAATAATCCTTATCTTATCTTCTTTTTCTTCTTCTAGTTTTAAGTTATTCATCTACTTAAATTTCAGCGTGTTTTAGAAGCTTTCTAGTATATGTGGTAGGTAGGGGTGTTCGCAGTACGGTTTGGTTTAATTTTTTACTAAAAATACATTCAAACCAAATAAAAAAATTTTGCGTGGTTCGGTTTGGTTCGATTTGAAACAGAAAAATATCTAAACCAATCCAAACCAATTTTAATAATTTGGTCTGGATTGGTTTTTCCGGTTTTTAATTTTTAATTTAATTTTAATTTTTATTAAAGGTAAACTTATTTTTATTTTTAAAATTAAAATATAATTATGGTAAATATTTTACTTAGAAGTTAAAAAATATATTGAATAATAAATTATTAAAAACATAACTATTACTAGATCTTATATACATATAACATTAGTTTATGAATGATTAGATGTTATATAAGTATAACATTAGTTTAGAAATGATAGTAGGAAAAAAATAAAATATTGCAAATCGAGAATAATAATATTATATAAAAATAAGTGTAAGTCAAGTAATTTTAGTAGTTTAAAAATTTTTAAAGTTTTTATTTTATTACTTGAAATCATATATTATTTTAACATAGAATATTCAAACTCTTATATCTCTAACTACTTGTTTATCAACAAAATTTGATTCATTTAGAGACTTAGATGAACACTACTATAAAGAAAAATATCAACTCTGTAAAAATATAAAAAATAAAATTAAAATAATCCTGGTAAAAATAAAATTAATTGAAATGAACTTAAATCTCAAATCAAAACAGATAAATAATAGAATATTTATCTAATGAATATTAAAATACATAATAAGACAAGCAATAAGTACAGAATTAAATAAAATATAAAATAGGAAAAAATAAAAAGTAAATCAAATTAAGAAAATCATATCACTTGAAATGAAAAGAATGATTTAAACAGAATGTGAGAATATGGTGGTGAAGATGAATTAGAATAAAGGTGGAAGATGTGATAACGAAATTATAGTGATGAGATTTCTTAAAAAAATGAATATTAAAATGAAATTTGTAATAGGAAATGTTAGATTTTTTTTAAAGTAAAATTAAAAATATAATTATATTTTAATAAAGAATTGCGGTTCGGTTTGATTTGGATCGGTTCTGAAATTACAAACTGCAATCCAAACCAAACTGCACGATTTTAGAAAAAAAAATCCAAAATAATCTAAAAGTTTGCGATTTTAATCAATTTTCAATTTTTTAAATCGATCTTCAATTATTTTTTTTGGATCGGTTTCGTTCTGAATACCCATAATAATAGGTGATAAGCATTAAATGCTTAAATCTTTTTTCTAATAACTTAAGCTTCTTATCAATTATTGGGAAGAATTTTTTAATCTTTCTTTCTCTAAAATGTCAATTTTATTGTTTAAAACAAAGAATAAGTATTTGTAAAGACCAAGTTATAAAATTCATAAATAAAATGTATGTATCATATATAATAATGCATATTTAAAAATCAAATATTGTAGCATCAAATTATACAAATAAATTTATCTTAAAATGATTTTTAAGAATTTTTACACTTAATCAAAATCTTCGAAGTATTTAGATAAAAAAAAATATTAAAAAAAATATATATAAAATCCCTATTAGAGATACAATACAAAAAAAATTATTAAGCAGAAACTGATGTAAAGACGAAAAATATTTTATGTATAAACTAACTTATAAACTTTTTTAAAAATGAAGAATGTTAATCTTCAACTCATATCCTATTATCATTGAATAAGTTTGTAAAACTAATCATTATATCATACTCCAAAATTAGCAACTAAATTTTTAACTACTTTAAATTTAGATTCTAATTATTTTAATGACTAATCTTAAAATTAAATACTATTAATTTAATTTCTATAGTATTTGAAATAAATTATACAAAATACTTTTTTTTCATAGAATAACCATTGTTTAAATCATTAAGGATATCTTACCTTGTGTTTGGATATTACATTTCAAGATAATAAACTAATTTTTTTAGAGTATTTTAGTTACTTCTAAAGTAAAGCCAAAATTTAAACAATTCTACATAAATTAAAAATGGAAGGACAATACATTACAACAACTAACTCATATTTAAGTCTATATATAACATTTTAGCTTATAAAAGTGTGTTATATTGTTGCCTCGTGGAGGCCATTTGCCAACAATAGAATGAAATTTGGAAAAAAAAAATGTTTTAACGAATTAAATGTCTTCTTTATTTATTTCCAAAGTTTTTTAAGACCTTTTAATTATGTTATACAATGAGACCATCGTTTGCTGTTAAGAATATATATTTGTAATTTTGATATGTAATTGGAAACTAAATTTGATGACACATCTATATTTAAAGTGAAAGGTAAATTCAAAAAATGGATTGGAGAATTTGATGCGGAAAAAAATATAGACAATTAAAGTGAAATAATAATAAGAAAAAAAACGATCCAATGTAGAAAATAATACCAAATTCAATATCTATTTAAGTTCAAGGATGGTTTGGTAAAACATATTTATAGTACAATCCAAATTTGCATCTAAAATGTGCAAAATGAAAACCTCCAATAGAAGGAGAAATATTTGTTCTTTTATAAATTTTTACATTTTGATCAAATCGATATTTAATGGTAAACAACCTCAAAAGAAATAAAAATAATCATATATTAAAATTAAACAGTATATAAGTTAAATTATAAAGTTATTTAGTTTAACTTCTACAAATTTAACTTTGAATTCGTATATAAATTAATTTTAACTTAAAAAAAGATATTTTTTTATTTTATTTTTTTCTCTAACGAATCTCTACAAAGAAGTTTCCTCTAAACATATCCAAAATAATTGTGAACATAATTTTTTTCATAATTAACTATATATTTATTAAGAATGTCATCGTTAAAAAAAGTTGAGAATTCTTATTGTTAAACTCCCGAGAATATCTAAACTGTTTGTTGGACAGTAATGGGCCATGAAGTTAATGCCAAGGCCCAAAATTATAGGCCATTTTAGTGTTACTAACAATTTATATTGTAGAAAAAATACATATTGGTATGTGCTTTATTAGGCCCATTGCTTATATTCAAGAGCCCTCTTAGTTATGTGCAAATTTCTGCATTCTTGTGTTGCAAATACATTCATATGCCTAGTTTTTCTCTACTTAGAATACATATCAATCCAACAGATTTCATTCTCAGTACATATATAAAAAAATTACTCAAACTACACCCAGATGAAGGTTTTGAAACATAATTGTATCAACATTAACACCCAGAATAAATTGAGTGTTCGCACAAAACAGAAATGGGATGATATATTAAAAAAAAAAAAATTATATTTTTTGTTAAACAAATTTATGAGTAATACTTAAAATTAATAGAAAATATAAATTTTTTCATAAATATTTTACATACTTTCCGTCATTATAAATTTGTAAGTAGATGGTTAATAGAAAATTATTTTTCATAAAAAATCTATGAAAATTTTTTTACATAAATTCATGAAAATTTTTTTATAAATAAATTTATGAAAAATTTCTCACAGATAAATTCATAAAAAATTTTCATAAAAATAAATTTGTAAAAAATATTCAATAAATAATTATTTTTTTATTTATGAAAATATTTTATAGATAAATAATTTTATTATTGTGATAATATATAAACAATTTTAATTTTCAAAGAATTAAAAAATATCTATAATATTTTTCTATTTCTTTCTTTCTATTCGACACATCATCTATAATACTATATTTATTTTATCTCACTTTTCATCAATCATTTTTCTTTTTATAAATATGTCAAAAGAGTCTGGCATGGAAAAAGAATGTAGGTTTGTAATAAATTCCCTAAAACAAAATTTTCTTAGAAACAACAAAAAAGAAACTTATCTAAGTAGAACCCTAATAAAAAATGAGTCCATGACCAATAGTGCAACATGGTTGAAATTAAACAGTAGAATGCGCCCAGGGTCATTCTGGTAGGTATTGAATAGAAGTTATATATGAGAAAAAGTTGACTAAAATTTTGTATTTATGTTTTAGCATAATGCTTTATCCTAAGTATTAAAGTATGGGTAAATTTGTTAATGATTTTGTATTGTCCTTTAGAAGACGCTACTGTTAGCGTGAAGTAATTGGTTTGGTTGACATTTTTTGCATTTTAGTTATTGGGAGACTTTGACATGCATAAGTTCTTTTTAATTAAAGAAGATTGATGTAAACTTTTGAACTGCCAAACAAAACAATTTTGAGCACAAGTGTGTTTATGAGAAAATTTGCACCCTCTCAAGGGTTTAAAAAAATCACACATCAATGAAATTTAGATTTAACAATCAAATCTAGGATTGGGGTGGTTGAAGTATACACTACAACATGGCTCAACAACAAACAGAAGTTGAGTCATGCATTTTTTGCAATTACCAGTGGTTATGACACATTGAAAGCACCACAATTATTAAAAAAACTTGGATTAGTTGAATGAAATCCAAGGAAGAAACATAAATCATAGAAATCTCTGTCACTCTCTCATTGCTTATTATTCAATTAGCATATGCCTAAGCTTCTATTTTGTCTACTTCACATCATTATTGGCAAGCAAAGACCAACAAAAGTAAATGGCTAAGCTTTTTCAAATCTTTAATAGAGAGTGCCCAATTATTAACACAATGCATAGATAAGTCTCAAGACATTGAGTAACTTGAAAAACTTTGCTTATCTAGTGTTCAAAGGGTGGCACAAAATTTAATGAAATGAGTAACAATATTAAATAAATAAGATCATTTTTTTATTTAATTCATTAAAAAAAAATATTTTTTATAAAATAAATTTGTAAGCAATATTTAAAATTAATAAAAAATATAATATTTTTTATAAATTTATTACAAATATTCGTACCATCACAAATTTACAAATAAATAAAATATTAGTAAAAAATTTCTCACATAAAAAATTTTTCACAAATAAGAAATATATATATATATATATAAAATATTAATAATCGATTTAAGCAGTAAATATTCTGTGTGAATAAAATATTAAGAAAAGAAAAATATCTTTAAGCCCTTTGCATTATTTATGAATGTGTACTGGTCCTAAAAGCTACCATTTGAGATGGATGAGAGAATTGACACTGGGGCTTGTGTTTGGTGTCATTGCTTTATCCTTAACAAATATAAATTGAGGGTAAGGTTAGGTGGAACCTTGGAAGGTTGCAATAAAATAGAAAGGTTTTTCCGAAACCCAGATAAATTTTCATGTTTCCATCACTTTCAAGCTACTACTTCAGCTGTTATCATTAACTACAATGATCTGTATTGACAGGAACATAAGCACTAGGGAAGAAAATGTATGCACTATGTCATAGTATTTATCTAACAAGCCTCCTTTTAATGCAGAATCATTATCAACATCATGGCCTGTGGGGTAAGTTTGAATACCTGTCAAAGGCCTGCAAGTCTTATTATTTAACAGTTACATTAGCCAATACATGTTATTCATGATGAGAGCTTAAAGCCAAGCTTTTCAAAAAAAATGTTGTGTTATGGTTGCCAAGTGGTCCAGAAACGTTGGAGACAAAGAAGCGTAATATGAGGCTAATGAGTGGTGGGGGTAGTGGTGGTTATGGCTTATCCCTATAAACATGTATATTTGGTTCATACTTTTCCTTATTCTATTCTCTGACCATCAACATCTCATTGGTTACAAACAAGTAGTTAGGTTATTATATTTGCTGTTAGATTTATGTACCTATCACTGCAAATATGCAATTGAAGCAGCCCTGTCCAGTTGATATCAGCAGTGCTAGATGTTAGGAGAACATTAGGCACAAATCTTCCCTTTTCTTTATACTCTTCACAGGATAATAAAAACTATTCCTGCTAATAATAATTTTAGATCAACACCAATCCATGCTAATAATAACATTAATGTTAGTGTATTCTGCTCATGAAACATGGCACTACACTGCCTTCTATAAAATAATACTAATCAAAACCGTTTGGTTTGGCAGAGAGGAAAAAGAAAAAGAACAACCACTTTTATTTAAGTTCCTATGGGGAACCACTGCAATGCAGTGATGCAACATGGCACCATTCGTTATATACAAATCCATGCCTTCTAGAAAGTTTTGGTTAACAACAACATAATCCTCCCTTTTTTTGTTAAGTTAAAAGCTTAAATAGTTGGTCATACATAGTTTGGCATGCATAATATAATAATAAGAGATTCATTCAAAAACTCGAGCAATACAATACCCAACTCTGATTGGGTCAAGATAATCATATAAAACTAACCCCAAAGCCAAAGACAAAGACAAAATGTTTATCATATATCATGTGATTACTAAATTAATGCCTTAATCGTTTTTTAAAGAATACACGTTTCATGTGTTGGCATAGTTTAACTTGCTTGATTCCACTAGCACCCTGGGGTTTGGTTCGGGATGAAAGATACCCTTTTTAACCCTTTTTTTTTTTTTTTATGTTAGAAATTTTATTCAATAATATAAAAAGTAATTACAAGTCTAACTCATCTTAAAATCAGTTCAGAAAGTAAGGTTCAAAATGTAATCCGCCTGTTAACAATTTTGTTAATCATCAAGACTTCTCAAATCATGTAAAAGGGAATGATAATTTATTAACAAGTAGTTTCGTACCCAATAACCTATTTATCAGGGTTTAGTATATTAACAAATTTAAGTCCAATAATCTTATTAATCAAGTTTTGATATTATGTAAAAAGTTATTACAAATTTAACTCATCTCAAAATTGATTCAAAATATCAAATTTACAGCTCACTTTTATTTATTTATATATATATATATATATATATATATATATATTACTTCAACCTAATTTTTAATAAATTGAAAATAAACTTATTTATCTCTTTGAATATTGATATTCATTCAACATATTAACTTACTTTAATGCCTTTATATAATATGAATAATTGTATTTGAAGTTTTATTTGGTCTGATACATGGACTTTTTTTTCGTAAGTTTGAAATTTAAATCTTAATCAATATGACTTTTTGGTGTATATAGAAAATAGATACTTCTTTATGCACACATACTTAAAGATTGAATAATAATTTATTACATATTTAAGAGATAAGATTAGTTTTAATTGAGTGTTTATATTTTAATTGATTTAACTCTTAATTGTGGAAAAAAAATAAACAAAGAGTTTATTAAAGAATGGGAACAAAGTTGCGGTTGCAAGTTGCAAAGCAAATGCAATGGTTGTTGTTGACTGTTGAGTTGAAAGGTAATGGGCCAGGGAATGGGCCAAAGAGGGCTGTGGAGAGGGCCCGACAAGGGAAACAAGGCAAAAGGGTCACGTGTGGTGTGGGTGGGGGCTTTAAAGGAAGTGAGATTGAATGAAGAAGGCATAATAATGGTCAATGGGTGCCACACGTGTATGTGTCGAGGCTGGTGTTGTCCCATCAGTGGCAAGCACGTGTGAGAGCGACGCCTGAAAATGTGGCTCCGCAACCACCCAACTACCCAACCACCGTCGCCTTCGCTGCACCGATTGCAAGCAATTGCACGTGAATTTTGCTGTGCTGCACTGTTCCTTACTTAACACATCACTACTTGTGCTCTCTATTATTAATGTCTCATGCTTAATTTATTTTTACTTTCTATTTTTTGAATGATTAAAAGAATTCAAAAATATGTATATAGCACGTGTTATGCTAAAAACTAATTTGTATATAGATAGATTAATCGGCTTCTTTAATTATAATTACTTTAAAAATTAATTAGAGTATGTATTTTTTATATAATATCATATAACTTAAAATTAACTAAATTATATTATTTTTCTTCCAATAAAATAAATTTTTAAAAATTTAAAATAATTCACATTAAAAATATATTTTGCATTTATAGTATTTATGTTTATTATTAAAAAAATAAATTTGTTTTATTTTGAAAAAATATTTTCTTACTTAAAAATTAAATCTTAATTTCAAAAAATTAAATATACTATATTATAAATATCATTACAAAAATAAGCTTATTTATTCATGAAATATCTTTCACATATTTCTTTTTATGAAAAAAAAAATTAATTTCCATTAAATATTTTATACAGATTTAATTTTATAAAAATTTTTCAAAAATTTGTTTCTGAGAAATTGTTTATATATTTGTTTGTGAAAAAGTTTCTCCTTAATTTGTATATGCGAAATTTTCTATGAATTTATTTGTGTGAAATTTTTCACAAATTTACTGTGAAAATAATTTCCTACTAATCTTTTACCTACAAATTTATGAAATGAGAAATTTGTGAAAAAATAATTTTTTTCACTAATTTTACGTATTATTTACAAACTTATTTCATGACAAATATAATTTTTTTGTATTATATATATATATATATAATAGAAGTATTTATCTCTATTTAGTTTAATTTTTTATTAAATATTTATTTAAAATAAATATAAAAATTAAATATGATTTGGTTTAGTTTTAAGTGAACATAAAATTTAAATTAAATTAATATTTATAATTTAATTTGGATCGATGTAGTTTTTATCATTCTAAAATTTTTAAACATTTTTAAAAAAATTATAAAATATTTTTTTAAAATAATAATTATTATATATTTTATAATAAAAACATAATAAACATAGAACAATGATTTTTAATTTGATAATTATTATTTTATTTATAATTTTAATTATTTTTATATTTATAAATAAATTATACAATTTTATATTTAAAAATTATAATATAAATTTCTATTATGTTTTATAAATATATTATAAATACTAATGAAAATATAGATATTTTTTATTTTTAATAAATTTTATGTTTATTTTTATTGAAAAAAATAAATATTTTTTCAAAATTTAAATAAAAAAAATAAAAATTAATTAATTAATGCAATTAGAAACGTGGATAAGAAAAAAGTTAAGAAAAAAAATTTAGATAATAATAATAAAATATATTTTAAATAAAATTAAAATAATTTTAAAATAAAGATGATGACATAAAAAATATAATAATATAAAAAATAATTAAAAAAAATTTAGATATTGTTATAAATAATATAATAAAAAATAATTTTTAGGAGTTATATATATTTATAAGTTATTATTTAATTTTAAAAAATATAAATTTATATTTAAATATAATAATATTTTAGTTCGATTTTTTATTTAAAATTTAAAATGTAAAATAAAAAAAATATATCTAAAAAAAATTAAAACAATCCGATTTTAATAATTTTTTTATTTTTTTATTGGTTATAGGTTATTTTTTATCACTTCAATTATAATTAAAAAAATTAAAAAAAATCAATTAAAAAAATCTAGAAAATCTTATTATTAGAAATACTCTTAAAAACTTAATTTTTTAATTTATTCACTTTATAAAATATCTTACAATAATTTTATATATTTACTCTAAGAATAAAAATTAGATTTTTATTTTTAATTCATATAATTTATTTTCTTTATAATCTAAATTATTATTTTAAACTATTAGATTAAAAGAATAATAATAATAAAAAATAACTTTATTTTTTGTTTTAAAGAAAATTAGATCACTTTTATTTATATATATATATATATATATAAATAAAAGATTTACTCATTTTAAAAATAATAAGAGTTAAAAATTTATTCTTCATTTTTATTATTTATTTTTTATAATATATAATGGTAATTTTAATTCTCTATCTTATTATGACTTATAGAAAAATATATTTAGGAATTTTTCTACTTTTGATTTCAACACAACATAGAAATTTTATCAAACACAATGTTTCTACTCAGTATTACTTTTTTTTTTAGAAGGTCACTAAATTCTAAAACTCTTCATTCAAATTCACAATCTATCAAAAATCTTTTTCTTCGACCTAAGTTCTAGCTTACCTCCATCAAATGAATCATAAGTTAGACACCAAACACTTTAAATGTTAAGTAATGAATTAGTATGTTAGATTATGTTTCAACCGAATTCTTGAAACTAATAATTGTGGAAGGAGAACAGTTCACCAAGAAACATGTAATATTAAGTAATTTATCCTAGTATCATTTATCTCTAATAAGATTTTGTTCAATGTGTGATGAACAGATAGATATTTCACAATTCCTTCATTTCTATAGAAATGGTTAAACTTCTTAAAGCATAATTCAAACCATTGTTAGTCTTTATACTCTTAACATTCTTCCCATGTGATTAAGCATGATCAAATACTTAAACTTCATGAAAGCCTTAGATTTTTATTTCATTATGAAAATCCATATCATTTTGGAGTACATCCCAATGATAAAAGGAAAATACCTAACATCTCCCAATGTAATGTTTTTTTTTTACCTTGTTGAAGGCTACCAACCTAGAAAATGAAGCTTCTTCATCATGATTAGATATCTTGTGTTGAAGTTCCCTTGTATAAAGGTTGGACTTTACCTCTTCAGGTTTGATATTTCTTATGTAGAATGGCAAAAAATAGACTAATTGAATCATTATAACATCTTCATTATCTATTATGATTAGGTCATATTATATGTTAAAATATTTATCAACTAAAAATAAAATATAATTAAGATTGAATTTCATAAAATTATTACTTATTATATATCAAGCACATATTGTACATTATAATTATAATTATAATTAAAATATAAAATATAAATAGAGTTAGAGACAAATTAAATGAAAAAAAATAAATTAAATAAAGAAAAATAGATTAATTATCTATTGTAATTAAATGAATAATTCTTATAAATTAAAATTAATTTTTAAATTGACTAAAAATACTTTAATCAAATTAAGTGAAATTCATATAACAAATAATTTGTTAAATTTGAATTGAATTAAATTTAGTTAAATAATTTTCTAAACATTAACTATTATTAAATTCAAATTTCATCAATATTAAGTGATTCTTAATCTAACCTCAAGTTGATTCATGAAATTATTGTAAAGAATTAATCTTCGAATATTTAAGTTTTGTTAACAGATAAACAATGACATAAATGATACATAAGAAGGAAAAATATAATTTTAAGAATTAAAAGAGAGATACCATTAAGATTTTTTTTATTATGAATAAGCTAACTAGTCAATTTATAAACATATGGGTTTTGATTATGGGTTAAAGTTATGAGTATGAGCTTAATTACAAATCTCTTGCCCAAATTTTGCTTAAAAAATTATAAAAAAAATTGATCAAATTTGAGAAAAAATATAGAAAATAGTAAACATATATGTGTTTTGAAGTAAAAAAATGTGTAAAAAAAATCAACTAAAAATTATACATACGATAAAAAGGTGTAATGTACTGATTTTTTTAAATTATTATTAGTAATTAATTAGATTAGATAAAGTGTATCGGGTGGGTCTTAAGTCCATTGGATTAGATAAGGGAGGGGATATTTAAAATCAAATTTTCACTTAACCCTTTCATTTGTAACTTTTCAAATTTTTCATCCCTTTCTCACCCTCTCCAAAATTCTCTCTACTCCCCTTAATCACCTACATTAGAGCTTGGGGTTTCTTCTCAATTACGCATCAGTTTGAGAATCTGGTTGTACTGAAGTGAAGCTCTCCACTAGAGGAACGATCCTACCATCTAGTTATACAATTAGGTGAGTTCTTTTAATCTCAATTCTTAGGATTCTTAAATTGGGGTTTTTAATTTGGGGAAGATGGGTGATTAAGCTAGATTTTTACAATATGTAATAATTAGTAGAATAATTAAGATGTTTTGATGCAATTAGATAGTTAGTGTGACATTTGGCATCTGGAAAACTTGTGGATTTAATTTTGTTGGAATTTGAGGTAAGGGAAGTTAATTGAGTTTTGTGTATTTTCTAAATTTGGGGAAAATTGAATGTGGAGTGAATTGTGTAAAATTGATATTGAGATTATGTTGTATGTTGATGAAACTGCTGAATTATTTCGTATTGATGTTTGATTGAATTGGATGATACTTAATTGGAGTGAATGTGATTGATTTAGAGTTATAGATTAAGCTCAGTGATAATTTCTTGCACTGTACATTGATTTGTTATCTTGAGTGAAAGATTTTTTGCTCAAGCGAGTAACCCTGTGACTGCTCTCGGGTTCATTTTCTCTTGAGCGAGAATTTGACATATTTTTATTTTGAATTTCAAAAAGTGGTCTAGATGTTAGCTAACTCATGGTTTTTGTTTCACATAAAAAGGATGTGTATAACTCAAGATATGATTTTTTTGGTAATTAAAGGTCAAACTGTTAGGAAATATATTCGTTTTTAATTTATGAATCCCTTTTGATATATTTCAATTTCGAATTTGGAAAAGTGTTCTTCATAAAATTTTTAGCCCTCAATGTTATCTAACTAATGGATTTTATTTCATGTGAAAATAATATGTAAAACTTAAGATATGAATTTTTTAGTTGATAAAGGTCATGCTGTTCAGATTTTGAAGTTGTTCTCAGGAACAATTTCTCTTGAGCGAAAATGCTCCATTTTTAAGGGTGCTTTCTGGAACGTTTTCGCTTGAGTGAGAATTGTTCTGCTTGAACGAAAATACCCTGACTCCAAATTGATTTTTATATGTAAGGATGAACTTAAAATGTTACAGAATGAGATATAAGTATGTGATCATTTTTAGTATGATTATATGGACTTTAGAAATTATTTAGAATAATGTTGTGTAAATGTTAGAAATTATCTTAATATATAAGTATATGATTTTTTACTAAAGTGAAATTAGAATTTGTTATTGATACAATAAATGTGGAGTTAGTATAAACTGGAATAAATTATGTGTAAGTGATTGAATAGAGTACTATGTGGTAAATATATTATGATTGTATAAAACTTATTGGGATGATATATTATTATAAGAAATGGAATGAAAAGGAAAGTATGTAATGGAATGTTGGAATATAATAAGGATATTGATATCATGTTGTGTTAAAAAATGTGAGGAATATCTTTGACACTATGGTTGATAAAGGTGTTGCGGTTTGATGTTATATGGGATATAAAGTGTAATTGATGTGCTGATTGAGTCAAGTCAAGTAGTCACCATGGGGAACTATTTGGTATAGATTTGGTGTATATGGGATTATCGAGATCTACCTTAAGGAGGTATCCAGATCTCTAATGTTATTCCTAGTCATATAGACCAAGGTATCATGTAATGAGAGGTCGATCAAGGTTTCACTTGCACTACTCCATGGTGGTTTAACTATCATATATGTTTGGGAACTACCCTGTACGTAGTGCCTAAATGGAGATAAATGGATGTCCTGAGGTGAAAAAGACTCTATAAGGGATAACATTTATTACTCAGTTACCGTTAAACATAGCCTCTAAGGTCAAGGATTTCATATGTTTTATCCGGATGAATCTGTCTAGTTTTAGGTACTTGAATGTATAAAATTATATGCAATGTATGTGAATGAAATGAATAATGTGAAATATGAAGAATGGTGTTGATCTGAATATCTGAATACTATTAACTGTGATGTTTTGGTTAATGTGGAAATAAGTTTTGTTTATATTAGCTTACCCATACTTTTCTTTGTCTTGTGATTTTATTGGATTGCAATGATCGTGTTTCAACATGTGAGTAGATACTGTTACAGGTAACTCTCTAGGAGGATGTGATTTTAATGATCTCGGAGAATTGTTTTTAATGTATATATTATATTAAAGTTAAATAGCTTGACTAAAAAAAGAATAGTATAGAATGTTTGAGAGTGGTTAATTACTGTGTATACAAATTATGTTATGTGCAAAGTAAAATTTTGATATTCTTATGTAAATCATACTTTAATAGACTCATTGTAATTTAGGAATGTAATATTAGTGATTTATTACTTAACATGCATAAGTAGGATTAGCTTAACATGCATAAGTAAAGCATTTATGAAAAACAAACTCAATTTATTACTAATTATAAAAAAAATACAAATATAGAAAATAAAACATATAAAAAGCACTTCAAAAATACAATAAAGATATAAATGTGAATACAAAATATGTGTCACCATCTACCTTCACACTTCTATGTCTTGAATCTCTATCAAAATTGAATTTAGTTCATGAATATGAGTCTTCAACAATGTATTTTCTTTCATACATAATCCAAATAATCGTCTCTTCGACATCAACTTATTTCATATGGATTTTGTCATAAAGAACCTCTCCAACTTTAGTTATAACATTAATGAATATATTTCTTCAATAACTTCGTAAAAAAATTTATCTAATAATAGAAGAATCATCAAATTCATCTTTTCTTCTTTAATATCTAAAACTTTTTTTTTCAACATGACTTATTGGGAAATAAAAATGTCTAAACATATTCTTTACTTCTTTAGAAAGATTGTCATCCTGGCTTTCTAGATATTAAAGTTTGAACTTCCCTTTACAACTTAATCACAAAGATACAATCACAAACAAATAAATCAAACTTTGATACTAGTTTATCACGTAACAAAATAAGAAATGAATATACAAACAAATATGAAAAAACAAAAAAACACATATAACACAAAAATATTATAAAAACTCAAGAATATTTTACATCATTTATAAAAAAATTAACCGTATAAGAATAAAATAGAAATTTATTAGACATATCCAAACTACCTCAATAAAATAATAAAATAATAAATCAAACTTAAATTAGACGACACTCATGATAACATTAATTTTAAACGGTTTGATAATTTAAATAATTTATATATATATAACAAGTTAATATCAATCATTATTTTTTTTAATAAATAGTTTAGTATAGTTTATTTTCTAATATTTATTTCCCTCACTCAAAAAGTATTAAATCATGAAGAAATGATAGAGATTTTGAAGCAACAGATGTGAAACAGTTGAAAGGAATTGAATAATACATGTCAGTCCCAAATGGCAATGATGTGATCAATGTTTTAGTCGTAAGAAATGTGTTCTCAAGGTTCGAAACTATTTGAAGACAAGCCTTTGAACATGAAAATGGTTTAATTAAGTAATTTACTATATAATTTAGAAATTCATCAAATTTTAAAAGAAACAAAAAAAAATGGATGAATCATTAGTACTCTCTATTAATCAAAATAATATATATTAAGTCCAATTTATTTTTCATAAAAAAAAAAGTTAAACTAAATTTACGTATACATAAATTGGTTGAATCACAAATACATAAATACTTTTAGCATCCTTGTACCTCTTCAACCAAGTTAAAGAAATACGGTTGTCACTCATGCAAGTATGATAGTGGTACATGAATTCCTTGGACACCATCATGTTTAAGTTAAATTATATCATTATGAATAATAAAACTCTTTTTTTTTTCTAAATAATAATTTAATTATACATCGAAAATTTAATTATTTATCATTGATTAAACTAAAACAACTCTATTTTAATTTACACACATATTCAATAATTTTAATAAAACAGAACAACCCTCAACCCAAGAGGGACTATTTTTCATCTCATTCCAAAACATTACTTTACCCTTTCAAACTTTAAGATAAAATTGTGTCTAATTATATATAATATAAGAAAATGGTGAATGTATATTTTCATTTTCTAGGACACTTGGGTGATACCCTTAAATAAACCGTTAAGTATATTATATTTGTGTTTAGTATATATCACTCAACGCAAATCTTTAACTTTAAGGTTTTGGATAAGAAGTGGATATTTTTTATGTAGTTGTTGTTTATCTTCATTGGTTAAAATCTCTCAATGTTAACTTCCCTATTGGATAGCTAATAGTGATATCAGAAACAGGTTCATCTGGTCCATAAGGAGTAAGTGATAGATCCTAAGTCAAGTGAATCTTTGTATTGAAAGTCTTCTTGATATGGATTTTCAAGTAAGCGTGTTCCGTCAAAGAACGGTGATACAAGTCAAAATAAACTCGTTCACCACTCAGAAACTCGTAATACTTTCGCTGGAAGGGAAGTGTGTGCTAATGTGGAAGAAACTCATACTTGAGAGAGATTGTTCGAGTTCAAGGTGAGTTGAAATCTCATATTAAATACAAATTGTAAGGTTGAATAGTATATAAATGAAAAAGAACACACAAACTCAAGATTTTAACTAAAAAATAAAATCGTATTATCTTATATAATTTTTAATTAGTGTTTATTAATAAAAATTTCATAATATTATCTTATCTCGTATTCTCGACATGTGCGTGTATAAATGCTTTATAACATATTAGTTTTTTTTAATCACTAAAAATAAGAGGACTGCATGCAAAATAAATATAATAATAAGAGTTGCAATTTGATTAAGTAAAACTATATGATTGGTTATATTAACAAGTCGCACCTTTCTCACACACATCCCAAAATACAAGTTGGCCTAATGTTTTGAATTGTATGAATGATCTAGTGCTTAATTATTGTTGTGACTTCATGTCCTATCAGTGGTCATCGTTTAGTTTACATCATACTTCGCTTAGTTTAAATCATCAAGTTAATTGTTGTAGATATAATTGCTTCCCATCTTTATCATTGTTCGCTACATGCTCAGCAAAATAAAGTAAGCTTCACTGTATACATATCAATATAAGCCCTGTTGCTTTTCTTTAGTAAATATGCTTTACATATTCTTCATTATTTATATTTCAATATAATATTTAGTGCCCTTTATCTAGTGTCATAAAATTAATAAAAGATAATATATTTATATATCTTAGATTAAATTGATAAATTTAAAAATATAAGAATTAAAGATAATTAAAAAAAAAAAAACAGAAACATCAAAGAAAATGCTGATATTGAAGTTATTTGACCTTTTATAAATCTGTTTGAATGATGAAGTAGAGGAAATATTTGGATTGATATAATTTTGATAATGTAATATAAAATGGAAAGCAAAATGCAAGTTTTCATGATCTCTCATTTTCGGTGTTTTGTATGTATAGTAGATGGTAGATACAAAGTTTTGAATTTTTTGTTTTAATTTACAAATAGAGTAATTGTTAGTGTAGAAAGTGATTATGGGCCTAACTCACCCTCAAAATCAATTTAGAAGATGAAGTTTATATCTCACTTATATACTATAATTCGGTCTTATTTTCGGTCTTATTTTTAGTCAATGTGAGATTTCTCAATCGTTAGGGTAATTATTCCTTGAGTATTATGAGATTTAAGAGAGTTGAGATGGATGCTTGGTATGATGGTTTAGTTAAGTTTTGAATGAGGAAGGTAGCTAGTGGAAAAATAAAGGGAGAAGAAGTTTAAAAAGTTTTGGGTGTAGAATCATCCTTTAACCTCATCCAAACACCACCCGTACTCATCCTCACTACTTAACTATACCATCTAAATCATGACTAGCTGTGTATTTTTTATACATATAATTAATTGTATTTCTATTATAAATGTATTTAGCAAGATTGTATTTCTATTATAAATATACTTATTCGAATTAAATACCTGCAAGGGGTCTATTTAGTTGTTTTATAAGTATTTTAAAATATTTCAAAATTCTATTGGTCCATAACGATTTCATTCTAAGTTAACACTATATTATATATTATATATAATTTTAAATAAATAATTAGAGATAGATTATTATATTAAGTTAATATTCTTTATTTATAATTTTATTTAATAATAAATTTATATTAACAGATCCGAATTTTTGTTTTATAACTTTTTATATTTATTTTGATTCATATAAATGAAATATTTTTTTATAATTTAAATATAAAAAAATAAAAGTTAATTTAAAATAATTTTAAAATAAATTAATACGATGATTAAAAAAATATAATAATATGGAAAATAATTAAACAAAATCTTTTATATATGGTTATATATAATATAATAAAAATATAATTTTATAATATATATATATATATTAAGTTATTATTTAATTTTATATTTAAATATAATAAGCGATTTGATTCAGTTTAATTTATTTTTTATTTGAAATCTATAATCTAAATCATACTTTTTAAGTAAAAATACATTAAAAAAATTCAAAATAAATTCGATTTTAATCGATTTTTAATTTTTTAAATTAGTTTTCAGTTATTTTTTTAAATCGATTCAATTTTGAACACCCCTAATTAATATCCTTCATTTCTAATATTATTTAGTATCAGATCTACCTTAATGGATCCGAATTAACAAATTTAGTGGGTGTAATATACTAACAAATCTAGTGAGTATTGTGAATCTCAACTAATATGTTTTGGTGAATCTGAATTAACATATTTGACTTATTGGGCTTAAAGTGTTAAGTCATTGAACTTTGTTATGAATTTTTATGTAATTTTATGACGAGGTCGAGTACCTTTCGAATATGATCGAAATGCTCTTGGTCATATGATTCTTAGCAATATAACTTAGTCTCCCTACACTACGTAATAAAATTCTTCTTTCAAGTATTAATATTATTATATATTTAATATTAGAATTCTAAACTACTAATTAAAATTAATCATTATTATACTTAGTTCAACACGCATTTCATAGTTTGTCATACTTCATAATTAATAATGAACTAAACTATTTTTACATATTATCATTATTTATCTTTCATTTTCCCACTTTTCCTTTTCCTACATTACACCATGATAAGATGTCAAATTTTTACATGCAAGAAACATTAACGTAACGAAAATTAATATTGTACTTACAAGGCCGAGTATCTTCTCTACTTCTCTAGTTGAACACCTTCTCTGCTTCTGTTGACTGGCTACATCTCGGTAAATTCCTCCACTGTTGGTCGTCTACTCCTCGTTCGACACCTTCTTCTATAAAAAGTGAATTCCTCTAATACCGAAAGGGGGGAACCTACGTTTACACTCCGACGCTCAAGTCAGTATATCAATGTATACAGGGTTTGAATAGAAAAATGAGAGTGAGTTCATACCTGTTGAGTATGTCTATTTATAATACAATTATACCTTATTGTCTTTATGAGCTTTTACTCGTAAGATTTCCCCATATCTTCTATTTCTTTCTGTGTCCGTTACGAATCTTCTCAATTATTTTAATGCTGGATCAAATCTCTTCATAATGATGGGAAGATATCCTACCATTAGGCCTCGAGGACTTTGGCCCAATTTCCTTTCGTACTTACCAAGTATATCTCAGTTCGACATCAGCCCAGTAGCTTTAGGCCTAGTGGGTACAAATACTATAGAGACCTTACACTGAAAAATCAACAAAATCGTTTTCCTCTCCTTTCAAAATTTTCCTTTTAGTTTTTTCTTTTAAGAAAAATAATTGTAGTGTATGTTTTATTTAAAGTTTCAAACTTCAAACTATTACGTTTTTAAATATAAAAAAAATAAAATTATTTATAATAATTTTAATTTAAATTTGGATCATAAATAGAAATGTAATAATTAAATCTTAAAAACTATAATTTTATAGTGACAAATCCATGGTATCATTATCATATTAATATGAATAATATCTATTAAGAAAAAGTAGATATTATATGTTCTTACTATAACCGAATACTTTAAGACTAGTCTCTTTAATTTTTTAGTCTTCTGTTGAGATGTCCCTTATTGTTGATTCTAGATACTTCTTGGTCCACGACGGGGAAGAGTACCTGTGAAGGCGCTCTGATGCTCAAGTCAGTCGTTATTCAACAATGCTAAAGGAAATCCAGTCAAATTCAGAAGACCTACCTCTCATTTATTACTCCTATTTATACTATTCTTTATGAGCCTTGTTTGTTGGGTCTTGTTTAGGGTTTATCTTTACTTGATTTGTAGTAATTAACCTTGGTTTAAGTTTCTGAAAACCTAATACACTTTCTTTGGTCGGAATGTCTTCGGCTATCCAATATTGGTCAAGAACTCCCCGGTCAACTGCTAGTACACTTGTCCCCAAAGGCTCAAATGGTCAAATGGTATCTGATAAGTGACTTGTCATGAGTTAACAACAAGGGCAATGTAGAGACTAAGCGACTTATTCGATGTGGGATTTTTCAAAAAAATTTTTTGAACCACAGGGTGGGAAATTTTCCCACTCTAAATTTTGATGCAGTTTACTCGCTGAAATCGACGTGTCGCCTTGAATTGCTAACCATTATTATGGCACCCATTCGATTTCCTCCATGAGTCTACATCAAGTCGTTGTAATGATTGTAGTTATGTGGTTGTGTGCTTAGTAGAGATTCGGTTATGATGACTTTCCGCCTATAAATAAGTGTCTTGGGCCCTCTTCATCCTTCGTGCCTCTACATTTGTAAGAAATCTTCAAGCGAGCTCTAAAAGTCTGGTATGTCTTCTTCTTCATCTCCTGTATCCTTTTCGGTTGTCGAGGTGTCATCAGGGTCATCTTTTGAGGAGGACTCGGTTCATGCTATTAGTAAGAAAACTATTCAGTCTAGTGGGGGGTCGACGTCAAGTGTGGATCGAGATACTATTGTCGACTCCGAGGGTGATTCATACTCTTTGGATAGGAAGGAGGTGGCCGAGTGAAAATTGTGACCTACCTCCTTGTGGTGGATATGATTGGGTGTCTCTTGGGGTAAAGCTTTATTTTTCTAGAAACTTTTGGTCAAGGGAGATTAATGATTTTGTTCAAAACCATGAACTACTCTATCTGGGAACCGGAGATGATATGTTTTATGCTCGACAATGTACCCGACAAGACCACTTTTATCATAGTCGTGAGGATTCTTAAAGATATTTTCTATATGTATGTCTGTCTGTTCTCGAACGTTCGTGTGCAACTTCCTTTTGATGCATTCACCATGAGAGTGCTTAAAGTGCTCAACATGGAGCCCACTCAACTCCATCCAAATGGGTGGGCTTATCTTTAAGCGTTTCGTGTGCTTTGCGATGCCTTGTCAATTACCCCTACACCTTTAATATTCCTTCATCACTTCAGTATTCGGCCTATAGAGTTGGCGAGTTAGGTTTCTTTGATCAACCAGTCATCTTACGCTCTATTAAGCCCCTTCACCTCTTCTTATACAAATTTTAAGAATGGGTTTTTTAAAGTTGTTATTGAGGAGAAAGGACGAGAACTCTTCTTTGATGGGAATACACCTAAGTTTCCTCTTTATTGGACCAATTCTCCTTTAAGATACAAGTCTTGGCCAAGGACCAAGATGTGACCTTATGATGTGAAAATTTTATCCATCCTTGACTGACTCCCTTGCCGGTCGCCGACATGTCGACTCCTCAGCAACCTCATTTTTCCTCATCTTGTTACAAATATAGATGGTGAATGTTGTTCTGCTATCTTAATATTGTTGTTATGGTTGTTGACTTTATTGAATTGCTTTTCTCTTTTCAGGTATCATGGCAACCGAAATGGATATACCCAAGATTGCTTTTAAAGATATTCGTACTGAAATCATGACCGAAGTTGCTACGGTTAATGCTATCACTCCCCCCCCCCCCTTACTCAAGGTCCTCCAAGCTCTCCTTGTCCTCCAGAAGGTGAAAAGAGAAAGCATAAGAGGAAAGATAGAGAGTCTTGTCAGCACCGCGATTCTCCCAAAATATCTAAACTTTAGAGTGGGGGGCTATGAGCTCTTCTAACCTGATGAGACTTTAATTTAACATATTTTATTTAATTAATAATTATGTTTAAGCATCTTCAAATAAATAGAATAAGCTAGATTAACTATAAATTATATTATGTAAAGAATTATAAAGCTTAGAACAAAGTCGTTATAAGACAGCATAAAATCACCACATTTTGACACATTCATAGCCTGACGTTCACTTATTGTTTCGCCCATATCTTTTGCTACAATACTCCTAAAATCGTGATTTTTGATGCAAATTAAAATAGACACATGGAGCTTTTCATAGAAACTAGAATCACACAATTTGGTTCAGAAATGGATTTTTCACAATCAACCCAAGTCAAGTCAACTGCAGCTCATGAATCCAGGAGAGTCAACCTTGAAGAAGTGCATCTCCAGAATGCTACGAAATTCCTAAAATCACAAAATTAGTACCAGAAGAAAATAGACTTGTTGGGCTTCAATTTGGATTTTGAATGAAACAATTTGGACCAGAATTGGATTTTTGGTAAGCCAAGTAAGCGGGCTCGACAGTATTTGAAATCAGCTGGAACGCGCAAAAAACCTCTCTCAGTGATTGAAGCCCACTAAACTCGTCCACGCCCCTAAAATCGCGAAACATGTCTCGATTGAAAATAGACTCATATATCTTTATTTAGAAACTCGAATTGATCAATTTGGTGGAGAAACGTGCAAGATACACACGCTCTAAGTTCACCCATCTGCAGCTGAAGCATGAAAAACGTGACTTGAAGAAATATGGGTCAGTTAATGCAAGGGCTCACCCACTAAGCTGAGTTCATGTAAATTATAAATAGATGTAGCTCTTGTGTAATGAGTAGAGAGTTTTAGCAAAAGCGATTAAGCATAGTTCGTACAATTCCTCAATTACCAATTTTCTGTTTTCGGTTAAGATGAATCAAAGTTCGTTATTTTCCTCCATGTTCGAGTAGCTTGTAGCTTCTGCATTTTCGGCTTAGTTCAAGTAAGTTCTTCATAGTTTTCTTTGCTTTATCTCTCTCATTTTGCATTCGTTACTTCATCCATCACGTCCACTTCTGAACTTTCGCATTTTCTTGGATAAATTCACACCTTCGCGCCACAATTTGAATTGTTGTTTGTAGGTTTGTTAGTTTGTTTCTTCCCAACAGTGAGTTCTTTGATTTCTGAATTTATGTATGTGGTTAATCTTGAATCTTTGGAAGTTTCTGAGGAGTTGATTCACCAAGGAATAGTTTCTTGGCACTTTGCGAAATTAAAGAGCAATTGAACGTCTTTCAGTGGTGTAAAATCTAGCTCTAGAATTTGGTAAAGTCCAGCACAATTCGCATGACTCTTCCCCTTGGAAATCTCTGCTAAAAATTCTATATTACATGTTCTATAGGTCCGTGGTTGTAGTTCTTTTTAATTGATAGATAATTTATGGATTCTGTAAACAATTTCATTAGCTTAGGTGAACTTGTTTCTTTTTGTAGTTACTTGATTTCCGATAGCATTGTTCTAGTTACTGTTTTAGTTCAATTTCTGCCTTTGTCTAGCTTAGTCGCAAATCTGGTTTCTTTGCATTGTTTCAATTCTGCTCGAGATTTAGTTTAGCTCTGTAATGTTTTTATTTCATAGTTTAGTTTATTGAGTTTTGTGTTGTTCTAATTTCGACATTTAGTTTCGTTTTTTAATCATCCTTAGTTTTAATATTGCATCGTAGTTGCATTTTTTAAAAGTTGATATCAGTTTAAATCCCATATTTCATGCATTAGTTCTACTGCATCGTAGAGCCATCCATTTAGCATTCATTTTCTGCATAATAAATAGACTACATAGCATAAGAGTTCTAGTAGCAACCCAACATTCACATTTTGCAATATCACTGTTCATTCCATTAATCTTGCATTCATATCCCATTTAGAATTCAGATTCTATGATTCCACATTGTATCAAGATAGCAAAAGTCAACCATTCATTTTGTTGTGTTTTGTACCATAGTTTAAACTTCATTAGGTGTTCTATATTTTGTACTTTGCATTACAGTAGAACAGACCGAATCCAAGTTTCGAACAAAAAACCCCCTTCCCCTAAGATCACATTATTTCCATCTTCTTCCATTTATAAATCTCACTCATCATTTCATAATTCGAAACATTACCATCCTTCTAGTAATTCCATATCATTCCTTCTCATTCCTACACTCATATCCATCAAATTTGTTGTTGCATTTGCATCATTGAATATCCATCTCATCTGCATTATTCACAGCATACAGTTTCATAAAATCAGCCAAATACGATAATGGTCTTGATATTCATGAGGGGCAACTCATGTCTATCAATTACATTCCATCTGAGAATCTTGTTGTTGCTGAGCCGACTCCTCCTCGTTAGTAAACTAGGAAGAATTTTTTTTTTGTTTGATAGTGGCTCTTCTTTGTAACAATTTTTTGCTTCCACTCTTTTGGTGTTCACTTGTTCGTGTTAATATTACTATCACCAGTCTTCTTTAACTTGTTCAATTTTTATTCAAGTTAAATTCTACTAGACTATTATGTATTTGGTTTGCACGCTTGGTTATAATTTCATTATAATTATCGGTAAATGAAAGAAGTAACTTAATTAAACAATTTTCGTAGTGTCATGATCGGTTGGGAAAGATTGTTTTTTGCTTAAGACATCCTTTACCAGATTGTATGCGGAAGGTCACACTTTTGACCATATGAATGTTCTTAATTAAATAATGTTTTGAAGGTATTACTCTTGGTTGAGTGAAACGTCCTTAACTGAATAGTGTTCGGAAGGGATCACTCTTGGTCGAGTAAAACATCCTTAACCGAATGGTGTTCGGAAGGGATTACTCTTGGTCGAGTGAAGCGTCCTTAACCGAAGGGTGTTTGGAAGGGCTCACTCTTGGTTGAGTGAAACGTCCTTAACCGAATGGTGTTTAGAAGGGATCACTCTTGGTCGAGTGAAATGTCCTTAACCGAATGGTGTTCAGAAGGGATCACTCTTGGTCAAGTGAAACGTCCTTAACTGAATTGGATAATATTTTTTGTTGAAGAATGGAGCATTTCATTCATTTCTTCATTAAAGGAAAGTTTACAATATTTAACTGAAGTAAAATTTTAACAGGTTTGCATTCCATACTCTAGGTAATTGCTTTCCTTCCAAGTCTTCCAAATGGTAAGCTCCATTTCTGAGTACTTTAACAACTCAAAAGGGTCCCTCCTAGTTTGATGTGAATTTTCCCTCTAATGGGTCTTTCCTTACAACACTTCCTACTTTGAGAAATAGGTCACCTTCCTAGAAACTCTTCGGCCTGACTTTTGAGTTAAATCTTCTAGCTGCTCTCTGTCTGCATGCCTCTTAGTTGACACTCTCTTTTTCTCTTAGCTCCATTCTCAATTCTAGTTCTGTTTTCATGGCTTCCTCATTTTCCGCCATGTTTAGTAGTAGTCTCCGAGGACTTTTCTCCCCTACTTCCACTAGAATCATAGCATCTGTGTCATACATCAAGCTGTATGGGGTTTCTAGTCTTCCTTACTAGGGGTGCATCTGTATGCCTATAGTACTTCTAACAACTCTTCAGCCAATTTCCTTTTGGCTACTCTCAGTCTTTTCTTCAGCTCATTCAATATGACTTTATTTGCTGTTTCCGCTTGTCCATTCGCTTAGGGGTGTTCTACAAAAACTTGTTAAGTGTCGAATGCCTAAGCCTTGATAAAAATTTCCTAAACCCTTGTTTGTGAACTACCTACCATTATATGTTATGATAGAATGTGGGATTTCGAACCTACAGATGATGTTTCTCCATACAAACTTTTGTACCTGTTGGACCGTGATCTTGACGAGTGGCTCAGCTTCAATCCACTTAGTGAAATAATCTATTGCTACGAGTAGGAACCTACATTGGCCTTTACAAGGAGGGAATGGTCCCACAATATCCATACTCCACATGGCAAAAGGCCAAAGGGGACACTACATGTTGTAGTTTTTTCTAAGCAATGTGAATTAGGTCGCCATTGAGCTGATACTCTTTACATTTTCGATCATACTCGCCACAATCTTTTCGTATAGTGGGTCAATAGAAGTATGCTTTGAGCACTTTGGCAGCCATTGTCTTTCCTCCTGCTTGTGATCCGCATATCCCCCGATGTAGTTCATCGAGAACGTATTGTATTTATCCTTCATCAATATATTTCGAAAAAGGTCTAGCAAAACTTCTTTTGAAAAGTTTGTTTCCTATCATTGTGAAACGAGCAACTCTCTTCCTCAACACGACTGCCTCCTTGGCGTCTTCTAGACCTTCCCCCTTTGCTATGTAGGATATGTAGGGTGTTTTCCAATTACTCTAGACTTTTATTTGCAGGCATTCTTCTTTGAGGACCGAAAGTTGGTCCAAAGTGTGGTGGATGACTGTTTGGTGGTACCCAACTCTCTTTGTTATGGCCAACTTGGATAAAATATCTGTTTGACTATTGTCTTCTCTTGAAATGTGGGTGATTTGGATGTCCTTAAAATCTTTCATTTTCCTCACATTTAGTGGTAGTATTGTAGTAGCCGTGGGTTCTTTACTTTAAAATTGCGTGCCAACTGTTCTAAGATTTAATTCAATTAATCATGGAGGTATATGAGTTTATTTATTTTCCTTGAAAAACTAGTTCTACAATTATAATACAATTTGATAACATGTAATTATTTTATGAATGATACTCAGATTTATTTTCAGAATTTATTATCTCTCTTTTTGAATTTATTATTTATAAATTTTAATCCAATATTTATTAATCGTATTTAATTCAAGTTAAATAATTTATGAAATACTTTTTGTTTAGTGAACAATTTATATCTATGTCATTTTTATTTGATCATTAGTTTCTAAAAAAAATATATATCTGAAATATTATTTACTTTTTAATTATTTTCAGAAATTTATCTAAATACTATAATATTAATAATAATAATTTGGGTTGCTACAAAATGATATTATTTTTATGTATTTTATGATTGGGTTACTTAGAACTACAAAAAACTTGGATTATAGAGGATAGATTTTTTAAGTCTTCTCACTTTATTCTAATCAACATTAAGCAGTCTATAAATAGATTTACCAATCTATACATAAAGAAGATTATTAGATTATTATATTACATAGTGTACCTTCTAGTATAGTTTCTAATAGAGATCCTATGTTTACCTCTAGATTTTGGGGAAGTTTAAATAAAGGCTTGGAACCAAGCTTAGGATGAGTTCAACTTATCATCCTCAAAAAGATGGCCAAATTGAGAGAACCATTCAATCCTAATAAGCTTTGTTTGAGAGCTTATTCTTAGAGAAAAGGAGTAATTGGGATAGTTTTATACATTTACTAGAGTTCAACTATAATAATAACTAACATTCTAACATTCTAACATTGGAATGACTCTTTATGAAGTCTTGTGTGGGAGGAGGTGTAGAACATTTTTGTGTTAGGGTGAACTGAGTGAGAATCTAGTTTTAGGACTTGACGTAATACAACATATTATGGAGAAGGTTAATATAATTCAAGAAAGAATGAGAGCAAGCTAAAGTGGACAAAAGAGGAGGAAAGACTTAGAATTTGAAGAAAGGGATCATGTATTCTTGAGAATTACTCCATGAATTAGAGCAAATAAAGCCTTAAAGTCCAAAAAGCTTACACTTTGTTTCTTTAATCCTTATCAAATCCTAAAAAAGAGTCTATGAAATGGCTTACCAAGTTATTTTACCTCCTACTTTGTCAAGTCTTCATAATGTCTTCCATGTGTCTCAACTCTGCAAATATGTCAATGATTCATTACTTGTTATTGAGTTAGACAAAATTTAAGTAAAGAAGAACTTAACTTTTGGGACATTACTAGTTGAAGTTGAAGACCAAAGGATTGAGTAACTCAAAGGAAAGGTAATTCCCTTGGTCAAGCTTGTCTAGAGAGAAGAGGAGAAGCTACTTTTGAAAATGTTATTTCAGAGTTCAAGAGTAAGATGACAAAGGTTTATCTAAGTTATTCAAAATAGGTAAATTTTGTTAAAACCCAAATGATTTACTAGAAAATCTCATACACTATGTTATGATGATAATAAATATAGATAAATTTTGAAGAAATTAAAGGTTAATAAAAATAATTTTTAAAATAATTATCTTATGATAGTAATAATGTTAAATAAAATATCGTTAATATAACATTCTATATATATGTACAAAAAATCATCTAACGACTAGTTGGTTTAATAAGGAAATCAAGTATTAAATTTCTTCACATATCTTTTTATGAACCTTATTCTTAACTATTTGTATGTGATTGACAGTCAGTTTTTCTTATAGAAAGTCCAACATTAATGTGTTATTATTTGAAGGAATTTTTATAATAAAATTATATAAAATATTAGGCTTAAATATGTTTTTAGTCCTCTAATTTGGGGACTTTTTTTCTTTTGGTTCTCCAATTAAAATTTTTATTTTGTATCACTTTAATTCTTGGAAGTTATTATTTTAGTCCTTGGGGTTAGATGATGTTAATAATAGTGTTAACACTACAAAAAAAATTTATATTTTCCATGAAACAAATTTGTGAGTAATATTTAAAATCAATGGGAAACAAATTTTTTCCCACAAACTTCTCACCGTAATAAATTTATAGGTAAAAAGCTAGTACAAAATTATTTTTCATTATTTCCCACAAACAAATCTATGAGAAATTTTTCACAAACAAATCAATGGAAATTTTTTCCACAAACAAATTAATGGGAAATTCTCCCTCAAATAAATCTATGGGAAATTTTTCACAAACAAATCCATATAAAATTTCCCACAAATAAATTCATCGGAAATTTCCCACAAACAAATACAAGGGAAATTTCCGACAAATAAATTCATGAAAAATTTCTCATAAATAAATCCATGGGAAATTTCCCACAAACATATCTATAAGAAGTTTCCCACAAACAAATTCATGAGAAATTACAAACAAACCAATGGCAAATTACCTACAAGTAAATTCATGAAAATTTTTTATAAATATTTTTTACGGAAAAATTTGTGAGAATATTTTTTTTCATGTAATTCAAAATTATAACATATTTCTCAATATTTTTTATTGAATTTATTATAATTCAAATACTGAAACTTACTAAACATTAAAAATTAAAAACAAGACACACATCAATCATATTTACATTTTTAATATAATATTCAACAAGTTTAACAATCAACTAATTCAATATTTCACAAATTCAACTAAAATGTCAAATAATACAATGAAAAATTCAATTTAAACTATTGCAAAATGAAAAATTTAAAGTGTATAAACTAAACTAAGTTATCTAATAATCATTATATTCAACTCCATCATTTTTAGTTTCCTGTTAATCCTTATTTTGTTCTTTTGTTGGTCATCTTGTTCATTCTTTTTCTGTTGCTCTTGATTATTATCAACATGCTCTTGAAGTAATGTTTGAGCTATTTCTGCTGCTTAAGAAGGAAGATATGGAACAAAAAGTCTTAATAAATGTCTCAAAGTTTGAATGCAAAAGACGAACTGATGCCTTACTAACTACAAGTCATTTTTTAAGTTTGTTAATCTCTTCAGTATCATGAGATTGACTAAAAGATGCTTGTGTATGCTTAAAAATCACTTTTGCCTCCTTTTGTAAGGCCCTTAACACAAACTCCACTATTTATTATTTTTTTGTTATGACTCCATTCATGAGTATGAAATTTGTAACCATTAACAAAGTATATGTGTCATTCTTTAACACAAGTCAAAGGACGTTGTGATAAATCTCTCAAGTGTTGGTTCCTCACACTTAATGACTCATTGTTAACCTACAAATGTATGACACATAAAAAGAACATAATTATTTAATACAAAATTGAAAACTAAGATATTTCTTAATTAACATACTTGTTTTGTGAACAATGTAGGAAAATCCAAATGAATACGAGTAGAAGCATTTAGCACACTTTCCAAGAATGAACTATAAAAAAAATAATTAAATTAGTCAATGTTAAGGTTAGTGTAATTTATTACAATAATAATAATTTTATTATAAAACTCTTACTTAAGGTATGGTTTAACTTCAGCACAATTGACCAACACGTAGACATGAGCTGAGTTCAATTCTTTCTCAATTAACCAATAAATTTTCTCTTCCCAGAATGACATTGATGAAATCTGATCGACTTGAATTTGCAATTCATTTCTACAAATTCATGGTGACAACATGAAATTATTAAAATAATGAGTACAAAAGTATGTTGTCTCACGGTGCAAGTAAGATGCACAAATTGATCCTTCAATCCTAATCTTATTTTTTATCGATCATTTAGAATCACCCATGAACCTATTAAAAATAAAAAATAACATTATGATAGTTAATTCTAAGAAAATTGAAACTTACATAAAATACAAGAATAATTTTATTACCTTTCAAATGGATTCATCCACCTATATTGTACTGGTCCACCAAGTCTTCCTTCATATGGTAGATGAAGAGGAAGATGTTCCATTGAATCAAAAAATTCTGGTAGGAATATTCTCTCTAATTTGTACAAAATAATTGGAATATTTTGTTCTATTTTAATCAATTCATCCCTTTTTAATGTTGTAGAGCACAAATCTTTGAAGAGATGACTTACTTCAACAAGAGAATTTAAAACATGAGTCAGCAAGGAACTAAATGCAATAGGAAGTAAACATTCCATAAACACGTGACAATCATGACTTTTCATTCCAAGAACCCTTCCTTTTTCAACATCAGTACATCTCGCCAAATTAGAACAATAGCCATCGGGCATCTTAAGTTGTTTTAGCCAATGACAAACTAGCTTTCTTTGTTCTATAGTTAAGGTATAATTTGATTTTGGTTTTATCATCTTCCCTTTAGCTCCAAGTCTTTTCTCTTACAATATAAGGCTATATACATCCATGCCTTCTCATTGTCTTTTATCTTTCCATTGACATTCATGACAATGTTGAATATGTTATCAAAAAAATTCTTCTCTATGTGTATCACGTCTAAATTATGTCTCAACAAATTATCTTTCCAATATGGAAGATCCCAAAAAATACTTCTTTTTTTTCAATTATGTCATTCTCCGTATCCATCTATTGTTGTCATTAGTAAACCATATTCTGTAACTTTTGGAAAATTCATGACTTTATGCCAAACTTCTTCAGGTGTTAACCTAGGAGGTGGTCCATCCATTTCAACTTCCCTTTTTTTAAAGGCATTCTTATTCCTCCTAAATGCATGATCAATGGGCAAATGCCTACAATGTGAGTCAAACCAAGAAGGTTTTCCCCCATTTTTTAAGGTAAATTACCTTTGTATGCTCCATACAATGCACACATGCTAACTTTCCATAAGTCCCCCAACCAGACAACATGTCATAAGTAGGAAAGTCATTTAAAGTCCACATCAAGTATGTCCTCATCATAAAATTTTGCTTCTTAGAAACATCATATGTCAAAACACCACTCCACAACTTTCTCAAATCATCAATTAAAGGTTGTAAATATATGTCAATACCAACCTTGGGATTTGATGGTCCCGGAATGACACAACTCGAAAACATAAAAGGTTTAGTCATGCACATTTCTGAAGGAAGATTGTATAGTGTAAGAATGATTGGTCAACATGAATAAGGGGTATTTGATGATTGAATGTATGGGTTAAATCTATCATAACATAAACCAAGTCGCACATTGCATGGCTTAGAGGAAAAATCTAGATGTACCCGATCAAACTGTTTCCAAGCTTCCCCATCAAATGGATGACGTAACACACCTGAATTTCTTCTATTCTCATAATGTCATGTCATGTGTTTTGCATTTTGCGTTGATGCAAACAATCTTTGTAATCTTGGAATTATAGGCAAATAGAACATTGCCTTAATTGGGACTGGATTTTTTTTTACTTATTCTACTATTGTAGTCACAATATCTTGGCTTATGACAAAATTTGCATTCAATTAATCCTTCATCTTCTTTTCCATATTCATTGTCATAATAAAGCATACAACCATCCCTACAACAATCAATCCTCTTAACCTCAAATCCTAGTTTTGAAACTAACCTTTTGGCATCATAAAAACTTTTAGGTAAATGTTCCTTAATGGGTGTCACGTCTAATAATATTTTTAAAATGAATTCCAAACATGCATCAGGAACATTCCAATTAGACTTACATGCTAACAACCTCACACATAGATAATTTTGAATCGGATGCGCCTTCATACAAGGGCTTATTAGCATCTACCAACAAATTATAAAATCTTTGAGTTTCTTCATTTGGAGACTCTTCCATATTACTAACATTGGGCACTTGACCTGATTCATGCTGTTTGAGAGCATCCTCTACCATCTCTTCCATTAACATAAATTGGTCACCTTGAGCAACATCTGCATCACTTCTTGAAAATCCATGTCATTATTATCATCAAGTAAATCCAAATGCAACATTTCTTCACCGTGATCAACCCAAATCCAATAATTAGGCTTAAAGCCATTTTTGTACAAGTGAACTTTCACAACTCTATCATCTAATATCTTAGTACAATCACATTTCGCACTTGAACATCTAATCCCACCTTCATCAATATAACAAGGTCGTTGACAAGCATGTCTTACAAACTCATCAACCCCCACTACAAAAGACTTCTTCAAACCACCTCTATTACTAAAACACCTATCATACATCCAAGCACGATTTGAACGAGAATCCATATTCTAAATATTAAAAAGAATATGATATATTTCAAAATTCTTCCACACAAATAAATAATAGAATATTTTATTCGTTATTCAAATGAAAGATTACTAACCGGAGGTTGCGGGTAACAATATCTTACGTTTCAAATATACCTTACTCTACACAAGGATGTATAAGTGCCTGATAAATTAAAATACATTAGTACCACCATTTTTTGTTCTCCTTTCACTCTATTTTTCTTTATCTACTTTCACACCCTTCCAAGTCTTATCCCTTCTAGGTGGTTCAATATAGCTTCAACCCTTTATTTGTAAACAAAATAAAATAAAATTTCTCTTATTTAAAATAATTTCTATTATTTCTTTACAAATTTTACTATTGCATTTGATAATAACAAATAAACCTTAATAACAAAGATAATCAGGGGATAAAAAGTTCAAAATCATATATATCCATGACTTCATATAGCAATTTGCAATATGCACTAATAAGATATAGTGACAAATTAGATGTTGAAGGGAGTTATAAGCTTGACTTGACTTGGGAAGACAATTAAACAAAATTTATTTATGAAAGAATTACAATAATTTTGATTTGAGTAAAATTGAAAATAGGATAATTAAATTAAATATCACTACTAATTAGATTTATATATTTGATTGTAGAATTCAGATGTTATAAATCTAACCAAAACTCGCAATAAACTTTCTTTTTCTAGATAATAAAAATTAAACCAATATTTTATCAAAATTTAAAAAAAGAAATGCAGGAACTAAATAGGGCAACCAACAAAAGAATTTTATCCTCACATTTAAGATATTCAAGGTGCATGTATCCTTATTTGATATATATGTATGACGTGACTCATATATTCGTACAAGTGTTTTAGACCTTATCTTTTTACTCTTTAGGGTAGACATTACTAGGTTTGACATTAGATGATCATCACCTAGTAGCTTGGGAATCATGGGAGTTATAACTAATCTTGTATTTGTATGTCCAATAATAAGCTTTAATATTTCCAAAAGTCACGATCAATTCGTAAGCATCATTTTACTAGTAAATTGTGAATTCGAAGATATTAATTTGAGAATTAGCTAACTTTTTATCCTTAATTCTTCTTCCACATCATCTTAACTTACAAATTGAGAATTTGAATGTCTTTATTTGAACAACAGCTAAGGTTGTTTCCAAGTTTCCTCTCTCCATTAAGTTACTTGAACTCATTTAAGGAAATAAATATGAAATAATACTTTTTTTTCAATTCACAGCTCTCGAATAAAATCTTAAATAAATAATTAAAAATAGGTTTTTTATTATTTGAAGCAATAGAAAGAGTAATTAACTGATGGTTTTTCTAAATAATTCTAATATATAATATTAATTTCAACATGGACATGTTAAATAAAAATAAATTCAACATAGACACGATATAATGATAATTAATTAAAGAATTATAAGATTTATTAGACAGTGTTTGATCTTGAAGGAAAGAAGTGAAGGTGACATTTTTTTCATTTTAAAAACAATTGAAAAGATTCTTTTATAAAATATATTTTGATCAATGCAATTAAAATATGGTCAATTAATTATGTCCAATAATACTCAAATTTAAATTAAGCTTGAAAAATTACCCTAATTTGATATTGTACCATTTTTGAAACAAATCTTTACAAGTTTGTTTATGACGAGAACTTTTTTAAAGGTATTTTTGTTTTCATCTATTTTGAAAATGGGAAATTTTGTTTTCATAATTTAATTACTAATTAAATTATCACATAATGAAAATTTGGAAGAAAAAGATAATCATAAGATTACAAGTGTTCATTTTCTAATGCCAAAATTGAATAATCGAAGTTATTAGGATTAAAACCAACTCTCTCCCTCTCTTTCCTCTCACAAACCAACTCTCTCCCTCTCTTTCCTCTCAAGTGGTGCTACTTAAACAATGAAAACAATGTACCTTAAACTATTACTTATTATGACAATACAAAATTAACAAGAAATAAAGTAAAATTCAAATTTAAAATAAAAATGAAATGACAAAATGAAACCCCAGATTCATGAAATTAATAAAATTAGATAACAAAATAAATAAGAAAACAAAAAATAACAACAAATTAAAAACTAAACCTAGACTACAGAAACGAGAAACGTAAAGACAAGAAATACAAAAAATGCATAGATGAGAAATGTAGAGACGATATGAACTACTTGAAAGAGAAAACTTTCTCAGAAAGAGACAATGGAGTAAGAGAGTTAGTGTGAGAGAATGTCCAAACGAACGAGACAAAATTAAAATGGTCATGCGCTTTAGTGTGTGAGTGAAGAAGCCTTTACTTTTGCTTACGGTTTTCTCCAAATCCCCAAATGTGTCTTTCGCTCCCACGTGACTTGTAGACAATTATAAAAGGAGAGAATAAAACATCACCAAATTTTATTTTTCCCATATGGCCAATTCAATTACATCTATTATTTTTGCCTCGTGTTTCAGTAGAGTATCAAGAAATAAATAAGAGGTTTATTATTTTATCTAAAAAAAATCTTCACACCTCATATTATTGCTTTATATTTTATAAAGTTGTATGAAAACAAGAAAATAGTGTAAAATAAAAATATCTGAATCAATGAATTTATTTAAAATATTTGAAGTGTATTATTTTAGTAATTGAAAAATACAATATAAAAAATTTTAAAATTTTATGAGATTATTTTGTTATTAAAAATATATTTTTAAAAGCTAATTTTGTAACAAATAAAAAATTATTTTATCATAAAGTTATAATATTAAATATTAATTTAGATTTTTTAACATAAATTATATTAGATTTTAACTTTTGATAGCTTTATTATATTTAACAACCAAATTATTCATTTATTTTATTTTATATGTATAAATGTATTTAGAATATTCTTGAGTTGATATGTGTTTTTTTTTAATTTTAAAAAGGTGGATATTTATATTGATAATTATAACATTCCTAATAAATATATATATATATATATATATATATATATATATATATATATTATTAATCTCATATTTATATTTATATCAACAAATTAAATTATTTATGATTTATATAATATATTTTAGATTTTTTATTTTTTACTCACAATTTGTTTATATTTTCCATAAATAATATTAATAAAAAAATTATATTATCAACTTATTTATTTATTTTTTTATTGAATTAATATTGGTGGAAAATAATATATTATTATTTATAAAAATAAATCTGTGAAAAATATGTTCTATCTTATTATATATTTTACTACAAAACTATTTATATTACTAAATATTTAAAATAAATTATTGTTTAATCTTTATCATTTTTTTTATATATTTTGATAAAAATACTTTAAAAGTTAAGAAAATTTAAAATTTAAAACGAAATTCTATTAGGATAAGATTAATCTCTTATTCAAAAATCTTTTCTCTCATATTTTTAAATATTAAAAAAGATAAGAATTGAACAAAAATTCTTGAAAAAAATCAAAAAAAATTTAAAAAAAATTTAAAAAGAAATTAAAGAGAATAAAATTTTTTAAATATAAGAATAAAAATAAGAAGATTAGAATTAAATAAATTATTTATAATTTCTTATTTTCCTAAATAATTAATTTTAGAATTTATTTATAAAGCTCAAATAAATTTTTTTATAACAAAAACTTTTATTTTTATATAAAAAAAATTACTTGTAATTTTTTTCATAACAACATATTCAATCCCGCTATTATGTTAATTGATGATTTTATATGTTAATTAATTATAATTTTTTTTATAATAAAATTTATTATCCATTATGTAAATTTGATAAGTTCATTTAGCTAGTTTTAATTTTTTTTATTAGAAAAAAAAATTGTTTGACCTTATTAATAGGGTTTAGTTATTAAATGATTTTTATAATAGTTTGTGAACTTTGTTTTATATTATAAAGATGCTAATCCACAACACAATTTTGGACATATTTACATATATTATTAATGTTATTAAGATTATTCATGTCTACATACTTATCTACTCACATTTTAATATATGATGATTATAGATAAAAAAATAAAAAAAGGCAAATTAGCATAAACAAATCATATAAAACTATACCAAATAATTTTTTTATTATATAAGACATCACACAATGTCTTTGATAGATTAAATTAAAACAATTCTAAGACTAAAAAATTTTTAAATTGATTTTGAATATTTGCAACTAATTTTGAACATTTGCGACTAAACCCCTATTATATGCTTTACAAAATATTTATCATCAATTTATTTCCTAATTTAACCTATCAAATATCCTCATATGTTAATGTCAACTTTTTATATATCCATTAAATTCTACTAAATCTTCATCTTTAAACTAAATAGATTATAAAAACTTTCATTTACTTTTTATCACATTACATTTGTATTTATATAATTTAGATTATAAATAAAATCCAGATATATCATTTCTTAATAATTCTTAACTCGATATTTAAATAATATTACAAAAAAAAAATTATAATTTTCATTCGCAACATAGAAATTTTCATAAAATAAAATACTAAAAAATATAATTTGTTAAAAATGATAATACTAAATTTTCATAACATATTTTAAAAACCTTTAATACAAAATTAAAAAAATATATGAAATAAATACTATAAAATACAAATATATTATATTAAACATTGAATTAGAAAAATCTATCATTATAAAATTATAAACAAACTTAATACATTTAGAAAATAGTTGGAAAAGAAATATTTTTGTGAAACTAAATTTAAAATATTTATTCATTATCAAAAGAGTTTTTCATAAAACTCTTTTCTTCCAAAAAAGAGTGATGCATGATAGAGAAAAAGATAAAAATGGAAAAGAGGTGTTAAAGAGAAGGTCTCAATCCTAAATTTGATGCTTTACAATATCCCCTAGCTAGCTTGGAGATTCAATTTCACAAACCAAGAGAAAAGAAAAAGCAAGAGAAGAGAGAATTTGGAGAATGAAGTTAGAGGAAGAAGATAAAGTATGTGAAAAGGTCTTCTAATTCCTTCTTGGCACATCTTAATTCCTAAGCTCACCCCCTCTCCAACTCTTTTTCTTCTTTTATTTCATTACTATATTCAGCCCAACATTTCAAAAGCTCAAATCTATTTACTTTCTACAATACTCATATAAAACCCATACTCTACATTAAACATATATCATTAAATAAATAAAATTTATCTACCAAAATTCTCTATTTAGAAAGATGAAGCACATGGACACGTGCATATCATATTTTTATATATTTTTTATTGATAAAATATATTTTAGACTAGTTACAACTTTTTTTAGTTAATTTCAAAGTCTTATAATTTTTATTTTTAGATAACAACCAAATTATTATGCAATTTAACAAGTCTTATACTTTCATTATGTTAATTAATATAATATTTAAAATATATTGACTTATAATGTAAATTATATAAATAATGTAATGGTTAAAATAAGTTGTGTAAGAAAAAAAAAACCTTACTTATGCAAGATAAAAAAAATTAATATTTTTTTAAGAGGATAATAAAATATAAAAAAAAATTAATTGAAGTTAAAAAGTAGCTTATTATACTTAAAGAAATGTCTACTGGTAAAGTTAGAACTTAGTAGTTTATATCTATTTTTATTTTTATCTTTAAAATATCTATTAATTTTTGTACCTTTTTTTATATTACTATGTATCACTCATTTCATTATTTACAATATGTTTTTTATTATTTCAGCATTTTCTTCAAGATATTAATGATGACAAATGAAGATTTATTATACTTTTATATTACAGTAATTATTTTAACCAATTATGCTGTTTTTAACATTATATTTCATAATATTTTAACCATCACACTAATTAATATAATCAAAGAATGACGTCTACTCAAGTAATTATTTCTTTTATTTTGAATTTAGTTCATATATATAAGATCAATATTAGAATTGGCAAATATAACAATTGAAACTAAAAAAATAATTAGAATAATTAATCTCTAGATAAAAACTAAAAAGTTTAATATTTGATTAAACTTATAAAACTATAAAATTTAAAATATTTTTATTTACAAATAAAATTAAAATTTGTAAAAAAAAATATATAAATACATGCGTATCTATCGTTTTATATTTATCAATTACTTCATTAAATATATATTTTTTTAAATTATAATCAACCAATATATTGTTTATTCTTACGTGGAATATGGTTGAAAGATATATTAATAACTCTTTATTTATATATATATAATTATTATTATTATTATTATAAAAAATTGTCAATATAAAAAAAAAAATTGTCAAAATATTATTATTCAAAAGAAAAGAGTATTCTATCAAAGACAACTCATCATATCTTATATTTGAGTGAAGATTAACTGATAAAAAAATTAGTATATACTGGGTGTGAAAAATAATCCTTAAAATTAAATAATTTTCAATAAAAATAATTATTATAATTTTAAGAGTAAAATAATAAATAAAAAAATGTGTACACTAAAAAAAGTTAGAATTCTTTTTTTTGTATCTTATTATTGTTTAACTTTGAAAGCTTGAAGCTAAGATGTGGATTGTTGAGAGAGTGGATTAATAATAGAATTGAAGTATATTTAGGAAAAGAAGAAGAAGTGGGAAAATAAGTAGCGAGTGTGGGGATATATAAGCCATTGTCGATGTGGGTGGTCCTCACAAGATTTTCATCACGTTCTTCCATCTAACAATGTTGTTATTCATTCTCTTGGGTATGAAAAGTTTGGTACAAATGGCTTAACTAGTTTAGCTACGAGGGGTCCTATGAACACTTTTTAATGTTATTATTGTTAAAAAAATGTACATTAAAATTAATTATGACTAACTCTATCTGGTTCTTATACGAGTGACAGGGGAATTCTTCTCTCAGAACAAGAACAACAACACATTAATTGGAGTCATTTCAACATCACTCTAAAGCTAAACTTGTAGTACTTGGAAAACACTAAGACAAATGCTAATTGCCCAATGGGGACACTTATTGCAAAATATTCCAAAACATCAAATCCTCAAATCATATTAGGCCCCCAAGTACATCCCTTTGTTCATCATTACATTGCCAATTTTTTTTCTTTTCTTTTCCTTGTATAAAAAGTAAAAATATCTATCATTTTTAAATCAATTGCAAATGGCTTTCTTAGTATCTGTTAGTTTAACTACAACATAATCATTTATTCATAGAAGGAGTTTATTGACTTTATTCCACCACTCAAAATTCTTGATGCAAATACAACAAGAGTCTAATCTAAATTGACACAAAAACTATTCCTATACCTTTTTTAGCTGTGCCACTTTAAAAACAGAACTGACCAAGTTCTAACAGCAAAACAAGTTATGTTAAATGGAAGAGAAAAAAAAGTTGGAACTGGCCAGGACAATAATGAACACTAAGTATGAAATTATCTGTGACTTGACCATACATGATATTTGATGAAGATTATTGGAGTACTTACCTACCGTTGATTTTTCTTTGGAATGAACATACAGAACAAAAAGGGAAAACCATAAAGAGGACAAACGCATGAGTGAAATTTGATGCTTACTCTAATCAGGCAACACAAACTGAAATGTGGTACGAACCTTATCTCCTATGTCACATTGTTAAGGCTTTGCTGCATTATTATCACTCTGAGACGAACACAAAATGTCTCTGAAAAAAATGTTTGTCTCTTTCTTCTGGGTTGTCTGAATTACATAATTTTTTGTCTGACACACCCTTCAGAATTGCTTTATATATTCCCCCTTTAAAACAAAAGAACTGTTTTTTTGTTTGTTTTCAAAGAGTATATAGCACAGAGGGAACAAACCTCTGATTGCACTGTTCTCCTTATCTTCCCTTACTTCACTCCAAAATTTTATTGGCATTGAGCTTTGACCAGTCTTGGGATTTCCCAGTGTTGAATGGCCTGAAAACTGGTTGGTTCATAGTGGGGTCACTCTGATCATATAATAATAAAGGGCCAAAGGGTATAATATGAGCATAGAATTAGTGTTATGTAGTGCCAGTGCCAGCAAATACTAGGAATTTCGTCACTAGCGCACAAAGTTGTTTTGTTTGCTTTTGGAATTGCTGAAGAAAGCATATGTTTGAACCTTGAACAGAAGCCCCCCTGTTGATTTAATGCCCACACATGGTTTTTAGTTCCTTGACTTAGTGACAGAATCTGACACAACCAACTATTTGTTAAAATAGACTCACAGAAAGAGAATTTGGACTCACTGCTTGCCATCACTGAGAGGAGCTTATCAACATTTTTTCTTAACACTAGACTTATGATTTATCTCCCACCCTTTTCCCCCTTCCACTAATTTCAAATTTTTGGACAAAATTCTCACCAGACTAGTCTTAATCAAATTCCAAAGCTTATTTGCAGAATAGAATAAACCTGCTCATTCACTCAAACAGGATAACACTTTTCCTTCTTCTTTTTTTTCTTTATGTTTAATTAATTAATTCCACTGTGATTCGTTAGTTGGACATAAATAGCGGAATTGGTAAGGAAAAAAAGTTGGCATGCTTTTTCCTGAAAACTATAGAAAAAGAAAGGAGTTCAGAAGTGATGGCTTTCTTTCTTGTTTGCCGTTATACGAAATAAACCCCATCACACATAAGAGAACATGCATGATTGCTGGCTGCAATTAAGAAACTAATTCCAACCCAATGCTATGATGATTATATGTACATATATAGGGTCCTTTTTTTTCTTTTTCCTTTGTGTCTTCTTCTACACTGTCAATAACGAGGTTTAATTTAAGACTTCATGCAATTAGGCCAATTCTTGTGAATTATTATGATCATATAGGGTCTCTATAATAAAGTTGAGAAGACAAAAAATGAAAACAAAAAGGGGAAATTAATTTAGTGGATAAATAAAAGACAAGAGAAAGGCATTAGACAACAACAGCTTTCTTTCTTTCATCAAACAGGAATTGCTTTTTACAGTGGCTAGGTTCAGTTCACTATGCAAGTTAAAAACAAGGACTAAAATCAAAGTCTTTTTAAACATAGAATTAACCTAAAAAAGAGTAATTAACTCCCTCCCCCTAACATGTCCACAAAAAACAGTTCACGTGAACCGCCATGAAAAGCTACCAATCACATAATAATGTCCACCTTTAGATTCTTCATCAATTCTGATTGATCCACTGCTTGTGGCCGGGAACCCATTTTGGACATTTGGGACTAAAATACATATCCACCACCCTTGAGTTCAAGAGCTCCACCACAGGTGCAAACTTCACACACCTTGGAGTCTTGTACTGATTTATTGAAGCCCCTAGGCTTATGGCATAGTCCATGAGCTTGTCAAAAGTCCCCTGTTCCACAATCTTGATCTCAAGGGGCCCAATTGATTTGTCAGAGACACGCCCTTGGCGATACACACTGTTCAGTGATTCCTCTATGGTTAAGCAACAGTCCTCAAACACACAGGGTGGAATTGGAGTTGAACCTTTCAGGGCGAGCTCCCAGTACAAGACATAGTGCCCAGGGATTGTTGTGGTGTCTGCATAGCTTGTGTACTCGGACACTGATGCATCAAAGGGAACCAAGTGTGTCACAGCATTCTTCATTGCATTCTGAAGCTCCACCTCATCGGTCTTGTCTGAGTCTATGCTCAAAACAACGTTCTTTCTGCACACAAAGTTGAATTGGGGTGCCTTGTTCTTGAATCCAGCCACCCTCAGCACATCACCAACTCTGTAACGATACAAACCTGGGAACAAAAAATTTGTCAACTGTCAATTACCAAACCCATGTTCCGATTTTGTGTTATGTTAAGATAAAAGCAAGATCGTAAGAAATAATCGGGACTTTAGATATAAAAGTCAAGGTTTTTGGGGTATCAATTGTGATCGCATCAGTTACATTGATTTCACAGTTTTCAGCAATGTTAAGGATTATCACCATAAATTACAACTGCAATTTAAAACTTTAGATAATGTTAACAATGGTGATGTTGAAACGATGACTAAGAACCTTGATGTTAAGATAAAAAGTAACAATAACTAAAAGGTGTTAGTTTATTCTTACCAGCATAAGTTGTGACAACGAGTTCATATTCTTGGCCGAGTTTGACATCAACAAGCTCAACCAGCTCCTGTTGTTCTTTCTCATTGAGGGATCTGGGGGTGTGGAGAGGATCATTCACCCCATTGCTTCGGTTAACCGGCAAGAACTCGAAGTAACACATGGTAGGAATGAGGGTGTAAGAGACCTCACTGGGTTTGCAAAGAGGGTTGAGGTTGACACCAAAGTAGCACTCACTGGATGCATACATGGTGCACACAAGTGGGAGTCCATTGCTATAGTAGTCCAATGTGGGGATGTACTGTGACATTGTCCCAGTCACAATAACATCCACATACTTAGTATTGGGCCACAGCCTAGTGATTATGCCCTGCCATGAGCTCTTGTTACACTCAGTTTGGATAAGATCCGCCAGCTTAGGGTCAGGTTTGAGGATCTTCATGACAGCCTCACGCACGGAGGTGTCAGTGATCTGGGAGTTGATAGTTCCAGTTCTGATGTCGTTGCAAAGGAGGGACCAGTGTTTCTCAAGGAACCTAATGGCTCTTATGAAGCCAGAGGCAAAAACTGCCCCTACACGGAAAACTTCTTTGTTTTGGCAAAGGCCACAAAGGAGTTGGGAGTACATGCTTTGGTAGGAGTCAGGGCAGAGGACAGTCTCATTTGGGCTGGTGTAGTTGGTATAGGGGTCATAGGGTCTGTCTTTGAAATAGGAACTTTTGTAGTAGCTAGTCAGAACTGGACGAGCCACAATCCCTCCAGGTGTTTTGGCCTCGGATTTTATGAACATTAGGTACATTCCTTTGCCCTTTTCCAAACCAGGGACAAACTGGCTCATCACTGGCATCAGCAGGCTATACAGCAAACTCCTCCTCCCTAGCTCCTCCTCAATTGTTGGCATCAGCTTCCTCTCACCTCCTGATGTCCCAGAACTGCCAAAACAAAAATGAACACACAATAAGAAAACCAAAACAAACAACCCCATGAATATTTTGACATGCCCATGTGCACAAAGAAACAGAAAAGGACATGAAAAACAAAACCCGTAATAAAAAAAATTATCTCTTAACTTCTCTTGTTTCCTCTTGAGTCAAGTAAGAACTAGGCCACCCCATTAGGACAGGTCTTAAGTTCAAACTTCATTATGTTATTTATTATATACAAAAGAAAAAAAAGTTAAAACTTGGCCAATCTACTAGGATCGGCTTAGGTGGTGGTGGTGGTGTATATGAAGAGAAAGATGGAAGTAGGCCAAAAAGAGAAGGAAGATTGCGTGTTAGAATATATGTGTGCTGCATACCTAGTGAGGAATTCTGAGATGGGTTTGGAGCAAAGGATTGGAGAAGTGTCACCATTGGCGATGCGGTTGATGTCAGGTTGGATATCCTCGTAGGTTATGACAGGCAAGAGTTTCTTGAAGGTTTCACGGTCTGTCTGGCCGTGGAGACCGTGTCTCTTCAGGTACTCGACGTTTGCATTGTTGGTAAGGATTTCGGAGAGGACCCTCTTCTGAACATGGTCAGCGTTGGCAGTGACATCCTCAATAAACTTGAGAATTTTCTCATTTTGCTCAACAAGGTTGTAGTCTCTTGGTGCTTCAGGCATGGTGGTGTTAGCAGTTAGCTGGCAACACAAGAAGCTGATGGTATGTGTGAGTGAGTGAGTGTGTGTTTGGAAAGGAGAACAACACACAAAAGTTTGGTGTGCAAGAGAGAGAGAAAGAAGAAGAAGACAATGAGTAATAGTAATAGAAACTGGTTAGGAAGAAGCTAGGAGATGGTGTTGGGCGTGAGTTGAAAAGATGAGAGAAAGTGGTTTATATAGAGGCACATGTCAAGCTGGGTTTGCTTGATGAGAAGGAGTAGGGAGTAAATAGATGTAAAAAAGGAGGGTAGAATGGGGAATATGGAGAAATAAGATCACTGGTTTTTATATAGAGGCACATGTCAGCTGGGTTTGGCATATTATTTGACCATGAGTGAATGAATACCATCACCGCTTTTTAAAGATAGATAGATAGATAGATTGAATGGAATCCATGTGCAACATAAAAGGAATGCTTATGGAGTCACTTTGAAATGCTTTCTAGTTGTTGTCAAAGTGCTTAATTAGTAGTAGATTTATAGTCCATATCTTAAAGAAGGGCATAAGATCAAATAATGTGGAATAAAGACAAACCTATATCCCATTATCCCTTTGTCTCGTATTGGATTGGCCAACCCAAATTCATTATTATTTGTTTCACCAAAATCCCACGAACCCATGTGTCAAAATATCAAACTTTATTCAATTTCCTCACCAAAACAACAACAATGAAAACAATTATTACGGATACATTTTTTTGTTTTCAAACATTTTAATTTAACCCATTTTTGCGTGCGTTTCGGATCACAAATTCGCACTTGTCGTACAAGAAAAACGGCGAAACCATTTCGAACCCATCTTCTGAAGGCGTTGCGGAAGGAACCTGATTAAAAATGTTTTAGTTAGTTAATTAAATAATTAACCGGCAACATCCGGTAAACACGGTGCTTAAGTAAACCCATGGCATGCGCGCTTGGAGTGCGGAGGGGGATGTCCCACGGAATACCGGCAGCCACTTACTTAATTAAGTGGTTAGTTACTTGTAATTACCGGTAACAAAAAATAACGGCGTTCCTCGAATTTCCCGCGATATTCCGTAGTCAAAGTTGCGCGAGTACTTGGGTTGGGAGAGTAAAAGACGGGAAGGGATATTGTGTGAGTGGTGTACGGTAAACTGGTGAGGTTTCTTGTTCAAGAGTACAAAAGGAACCGCCAGCTGGATGCCAAACTTTGTACGTCGACACGTGTATCACTTTTTATTTTTTCAAATTAATAATTCAAATTATAATTAACTATGTTAATACCTCTTTCTATTTTTTTTTCGAATTATATTTCTATTTTTATTTTCATAGTTTTGAGAATTTATCGAAAAAAATATTATATTAATTAAAAATAAAATCAAATTATAATATATAAATGAGAATATAATGTGGATAAATTAGGATTTGTAATTATTTATTTTTTATATTTATTTTTTATATTATATTAAAATCTAATTAATAAAATTGTTAAATTTTGATTGAAAAGTTTTTATTGTTAACAAAATTATTAACGTATTGTTATATGATTATGTTTGAGTTGAGAAAATCTTTTCGATATAAAAGATATAAAGGAAGATGATGTAAAGAATGTAAAAGAGGAGGATGTGAAGGAGGGTGTTGAAGAAATTTCATATTGATTAAAAATAAAAAATTAAAATATAAATCTCATCTCCTAAATTAATTTTAAAAGTGAGTTAAACTCATAATCACTTTTTATTATTGAAGTTTAATATGAATTGGTATTCATTATCTTGAATTTGATGTTCATAAATAAAAAAATCAACCAATCAATTTTTTTTTTTTCAATAAATATTATTAACTAAGACAATAGGATGAAATCATGATAGAACATTAATAAATAAATTTTTTATTAAAAAAATTTATGATAAAGTCTCATAATTTTAATTAATATCTTAATAACACTAATTAAAATTTATTTTTCAACTCTAGTATTTTTTATTGAAATGTTCCTTATCCTTGATACAATATTAATCTCCACTAAATGTTTGGTTGTTGTGGTGGTCCTCTTCATGCATGTTTTTAATTTAATGTAATTTCCACCCTCCTATTATTTTTCTCGGTAGATCTCAAATAGTTAATTAAACCCCATACAATGATTACTATTGTAAACTATTTTATCTTAGCATGTGTTTTATTAGTCATAAGAATAGACCGTAGAATAATTAATTATAAATATATTCAATTGTTGTAATTCAATTTTGAAAAAAGAATTAATTAGAAAAATCTATACAATTTTAATTTCCAAAATTTTACTTATTTCGATAGTTAGATTAGAAATTAATTATCAGATATTAAAAATTAAATTTACCACCAAAACTTAAACTAGAGAGGAGAGAATTGTAAAAAAAATTTTCTGATGAGCTTAAGCTTTCATTTCATAATTTCTCTATTTTATATCTTTTTATTTATTATTTTATTTTATAATATTTTTCTACGTTATAAAATAGAATATGAATTAAATAGAACTTTAATATAAATTATTAAATTATACTCTTTTAAAGTTTTTCTAAATATAAACCGTTCTCTCTTAAAAGGTAAAAGTAAAAATATTAATGAAAAAAAGACACTATAATTCAATTCACATTAATATATATATAGATATATATAGTATTTATGTATACCCATGTGATCGAATCATTATAAAATTTTCATGGATATTTTTTTTTTTCCTTCCATAACTTTTAATGCCACTATCTGCTACTTTGGAATATCATCCCTAAGGTTAATTATAAACAAAGATCGGTTCAGATTAACATAAATTAAAATAGATATGTGTTTAATTTAAAGGGTGAAAATAATCATTTTTTTAGTATAAATAAAGACAATGCAACTTACGCGTTAATCAAAACAGAAAATTGTAAATATTTATATAAAAAAAAAAAGATAACAATATATAGTATGAGGATAAGTATTTTTTTCTTCTGTAATTTTTTTTAAATATGCTTTAGTCCTTATATTTTAAATTCATGAATTCAATTTTAAATAAAATTTAATAAAAATAACTATATTAATTTTCATTTTTCTTTATATACAAATGTGATATTTATTAGCATATTTTTACTGTCATAAAATTAATAAAAATATTATTTTTTATAAATTTAAAGATTAATTAATAAAATTTAAAAATACAACATTAAAAACATATTTAACCCTATATTATTTTTCTCCATTCTTAACTATTATAAAATATAGGAAAAATATATATTAATCTAAATGATATATAACGCATAATTAAATTATATTATAAAATTTCTCGTATTAAAATATGATAAATAATTATTTTTAAAATTAAAACGTAACAAAATAAGTTTAATCTAATTTATATAAATTGTAACACATTATTTGAGATCCATAGATGCTTCCAAATAGAAAAGAATAAATAAAAATTATAGATTCGTAATATGAATAATAATGAGGACATGGAATAGAAAATATGATATATAAGTAAATGAAATGTATGTTCAGAAAACAAAAAATGTTTTTCGTACACAATTAATTATCTATTATTCTTATATTTTTAAGTGGTGGATATTTTAGTTTCATATATTATTCTATCGGAAATATTTTATCATAATTGTTTTTAATAAAAATGTGTAAAAACAATTATAAAAACTAGATATCCTAACTAAATTAACATCTTATAGGAATTATATCAAAACTCATCGTAAAATTAATTAAATTTTATTCATTTAAAAAAATCATATTTAATAAAATTAAAAATACTTACTCATCAAATAAAATTATTTTTATGTCTGAAATTATAATTTTTTATATTATATATATTTTCTAAAATAATTATTAAAAAAACACAATTGATTAAAAGAGAATTACATTTCAACAAATATTATTTCAATCAATTTTTCTGCATGTTTTAATATAATTATTACAAAAATAAATTATGTCTTAAGAATGTCAATATATATAGAAAACTCATCATATAATTTATTAGAAAATGTTTATGATTATTACGTGAAATATGATCTGTATTATATTTTCTTAATAACTTTTTAAATCAATCGTAAGAAGATTTATGAAAAAATTGAAATATTTAATAATGTGCAAGTCTTTAAATTGTAACTTGTATGAAGTTATGAATGATGATAAAGAGAGAAATGAGAGAGTTATAGATAAAGTTGTGGAGAAGTTAAATTTAGATGAGGAATTCTTAGGTTACCTAACTGTGATCCAAGGCAGACAAAACTGAAAAAATATTGTCGTACATGATCATCATCATCATTATAACCATTCAAACCTTCTTTTTTCTACCTTTTCTTCCCAAAAAATATACAAATATCTCATCACGTAATCTATTTATAACATTATTATTTTTTTAAAGATTAAATAATTTTGTCATTTTTTTAGATCTTATTTATTTATTAGGATCGGATATACTAAAATAATTTTTCTACAAATTTTTTATGTATTCCAAAACCTTATTTCTTCATTTGATATATTCTAAAATCTTATTTATGATACACTTAATATACTTTAAAATCTTATTTCAAAACCTTATTATCTATGATGGAATATATTTAGAATTATAATTTGATGTTTGAGTGAATATTAGAATTTAGATAAAATATTTAATACATGATTAGAAATAATAGATATACCTGAATATTATCATTTATTTATAACTTATTATTGGATATAATAGATTCAAAATAACATATTTAACTTATTAGGTTTAACATGTATCTTAAATTTTATTTCAAATCTCTTAAAATAGTTTAATAATGAAATCAAATATTTTTTAAATATGAATAAGGTATTTTTTTATACAGTCTAGATTATATAATTTATCTTAATATTTAAAATATGTTACTTTTCACATATTTATAAAAATATTAAAATTGAATTTTTTTATAAATATTATTTTCCTCTAATTTTCTACTTAAATTTTTATCTATTAAAGCACAAATTTCGTTTTAGTGAATTAAGTTTGATTTCTAGATAAATATAAGTTAAGTTGAATTTTGAAATTAAATAATTAAAACAGTCATATTTCTTCCGGTGATTTATAATTCTGTAGTAGCATTTTTTTAAAATTTTATTTCTATAACAATTATATCAATAATTTACACATATTTTCTAGGTTTAATTTATCTTATCTGGTATTTTTGTTTACTTGTTTTTCTGATGATTCTCCTTTGTAGAAGAAAAGTTGTTATAAATAGAAGTTATCTTTCTCTAAATTGTGAAGGAAATAAAATTGAGGATATATGGGAGAACCTTAATTGCGAAGCTTAGTGAAATTCAAAATCACTTTTTCTTCATCTTCCTTCTTCCACTTGTGTTGCATTATAAAGGAGGTAGCATGCATAGATTGGCAGAGACCGACAAAAAAAGAATCAAGAAAAAGAAAAAGAAAGAAAGGACATTCTTATGGTTTGAATGCAAAACCTTGTATTAATTATCCACTTCATTGATATGAAAATAGGAATTAAGAGTTCTATTGTATGTGTGATGGATATTTTATATCACTTAAAAATTAAAATTAAAATATATTAAATAAATATTATAAATTAATTTTATGATAATAAATTAAATTTAAAATTTAGGATATTTATTATTTATAAATATATAATTTTATTCTTGAATTAAGAAAATTTTAAATAAAAATAATATTATATTTTTTATGCATAATATTAAATAATTAAATAGTTCATTTAATAAGATAGTTTATTTCTTTTAAAAAATATATAAAATAAATTATTATTTAACAATCTAATTATATCAATTATTTTAATTTTAAGAAAATAATTAAAAGAAATTAATTAGTATCATTAAAAATCTATCCATTTTTATTTTATTTTTTACTTGTTTTATTATATATTATGATATTAGTACGTAAACCATATTTTTTTCTATTTACAAAATTTAAAATATTATTTAAGAAAATTGAGTCTATTCGTAATAAGAATATAAATATAGAAAAAAATTTCTTTCTAACTCAACTCAATTCCTGATTCTAGATCAATTCTAGAGTTTCAATGGTTGTTGGATTTTTTGTAATATAGTGTATGGATCTTTGATTTTGTTCTTTGTTCCTTATATTTTGAATAATCTATTTAGTGAGTATCAGTTAACCATTTAATAAAGAGAAAAATAATTATTTAGTTAATTATTCAACTTTTTCATATTTTTGCTTAATTATATTTTATAATTATTTTTTATATTTTTTATTAATATATTTATCATTTCGATTAAAAAAATTAATATTTTAAATAAAAGAATACTAACTCACGTTAATTCGTGTAATTGTTGCATTTTTATTCAATGCTAAATACAAGCAACAGAGCATTTTTATCGTAATGATGATGTCTCCTATAAAAGAATAGATATATATAATTGAAATAGATTGAAATTTAGATGAATAAATGAAGTCGTTTTAATTAGATAAAATAAGATTGAAAAATGGGATGAAGAAGATGATAGAGAATTGTGAGTAAGTGTGTTTGCTTTGAATATAGTGTTTGTTTTGGTGAGATAAGATGACTTAATAAGCAGGGAAAGTGCCGACCATTAGGTATAATATTGAAAAGCAAAGTCAAAAATAAAAATGATACGAAAAGTGATACAATAATAATAATACTCCAATTTCTCATACTATATCTGTAAGTATGTCTGCTGTTTTACTTTAAGAAGCAACTCCTAGATACGTAATTGGGAAGCTACAACAACACATTTTTCTTTTCCTCCTAAATTCAAAATTCCCTCAATAATTTTCCTCAATTCATCTACACCCCCAATCCTCCCACAAAAAGCAAAACCACCAAAACCCTATTTTCAAACACCTCATAATTAACCAATTCCAACAATCATACTCCTACCTTCACAAACCTCCATCATTTAACTTCTACATCAAACCTAATCCCTTAATTCCTTCTCTTAATCCACATCTTTCAATCAATTTTTTCACAAATTATTTTAAGAAATAATTTCTTGATAAAAAAATCTCAAAAAATAAGATCGAATTATAATATATAAATAAAATATAAATCTTATTTCTTAAACTGATTTTAAGAATAAGTTAGACTTCATAATCACTTTCTATATGGTATTAGAACTTGATTAACAAGATTATTGAATCTAAATTGAATCATTTATTAATATATTAAACCTTGGTTGACAAGTTATTGGATTTAGATTGAACTAAATGTTAATAGATTATGATTCTTTTTACATTGTTTAAATTGTGTTGGGTCTAGATTGAACTAAATGTTAATAGATTATGATTCTTTCTACATTGTTTAAGGAACTCTAGTTGTCAACGGATCACTATGTAGAGTTCTGATTATTAACAATATTGTTAAACCTAAATTGAATCACTTGTTAATGAGTCACATCTAAATTAAAAAAGTCTTTTAAAGGAAGATATTAGAAAAATCTTACATTAACTAAAAATTAAACCGAATTATAATATATAAAATATAAATCTCACATCCTGAACCGATATTGGGGTGAGTTAAATTTCATAATCACTTTCTCCATTTCTCGCATTTCTTATTTATCAATTTAAACAAAGCAAAAAAATATGGATGAAAAGCTATTTAATTATGCTTCAAAACTATGCAAATATTTGTGATCATGAAGCGTAATACGTATAAATAAAAAAGTAGCGCGATACTTAAGGCACAAAGATATTTTATAGTAATATTGCAGAGAGGATCTTAAAAATCACGATGAGTCATTTTCTAACAAAACCAAACTTAAGACGTAAGCCATAAGATACAAACCAAAGTTTGTTTTATTTTTATGTGAAATTTAACAAAGTAAACTTGAGTCGTCAAATCATATTTATGTTGTCAAGATCAAAGGGAAAATTTTTATTATTCACTCTATTTAGTAATAGTTCGAAATGACCACTAAGTGTGCCGGCCATACAAGCAAGAACTGTAATAAATATAATCTTTCTCTTAATCAAATTCACAAAATTATAACTTGTGTTGTTTGGATCACCAATCATTTATCACCATTATTTAGACTTAATTTTGAGAATATTTAATATCCTTTTTTATACAGTACACAGTTAATGATAACAAATATACATTGTTAATTACTCAGAAAACTTGATTAATGGACATCTTTAAGATTACCAAATTATATTATCTGCTGATAAAAAAAACACTATGTATGCACCACAAAATTTTCTCGTCCATTATTGAACACATATATATGCATGATCTGGTTAAATTAAACCAAGTATGCGCGAATTAATGCATGTGTTCGGTTGTAAAAGGAATAGAATCATATTATCCAAATAACATGACAACATTGAAGAATGCTAACTTCAAAAGAAGGCCATTAATACTAAGATATAATGAATTGAAGTCAAATTTTATTATACAAATAGATAGTACTAGTAAATAATAAGCAAGAAGATCATGAATGTAGTTTATAGCTAAAACTGAAGTGATTCATCAAAATCAAAATGGGAGATATATGTGTGGGAATGATTAGTTTGCTGAGTATCAGGGGTCCCAATTAGTGTAAAAGAATCTGCATGATAATGACATAGAAGCGTATCGTATCATATCTCGTTCTGAGAAAATATAGAAACAAAAACAACACACATGTGGGTGATCGAAGATTGAGGAGGTAACTGAAGAACCTCCATTATTTTTCCTTAATTTCTGTACCTAACATATCCTTTAGAAGTTCAGTTAGGTGTTATGTATTAGGAGTCAACCACACACAATTTATATGCTTCACGCACGCACACACACACAAACTATATTAATCCCACGAGCTTAATTAATGTCCTAAGTACTACACAACATGTTAATTTGACCATTTTTGTTTCTAACATCCAATGTTGGAGTCCAACATCATGGTTTTTGAGTTTGTCATGTTCCCACAAGTGTGGTCGATTCGCCGTTCAAAAATCTAGCTATCCATCTTGAGTTCAACACATGCATACTGGCACAATAATTTGACCTTTTCTTTGTTGGAAATTACATGATTTTTCTCGTATTCTACACATGTACGAAACACTTGCCATAATTTCTTGCTTGAAAGTAGAAATATGTTTAAATTATGTTCGCATGTATTGACCACTACTTGCAAGTTGCAGCTCAGCCATATTCGAAGAAGGCTAAAAAATATAAGATATTGTGAAAATGTTTGTTTGTTTTTATAATGAAATTTGACTTCGATGAATTTAATGAAGTATGTGTATCGTATGATATGGATTTTTATTTTGAAGCAAGAATCCGAAGTTCATTGTTTCGAAGCTGTCAACTTGTTGTTTGTATTAGCTAGTTGGCAAGAACCAATCTCTTCAATTTCCACTTCTAGTGTATCCCCTAAGAAAAAAATATGCATTTTCTTCTTCTGGTTTTTCAAATCCTTTTTTATTCTGCACAATGTGATATTGTTTTAAATCCTACATATTCTTTGCTTCCACTTGTTTAACATCTTCAGATTGTTTCTGTCAAAGAAATTCTACCGAGTACTTTTATTTATATAATTATATTTCACTTTTTTTTTCAAAAAAAAGGAAAAATAAGAAAAATTAAAGACGGGATTAATTTTAGAACAACGTACAATATATATTATTTTGAATTATTTAAATGATTTTTAAAGAATATGGATTAGTTAGAAATGTGATAAATTATTGGAGATTGAAAATGTGATTTTTGGAAGAGAGGAGATCTTTAATTTGAAACCATAAATGGTGGAGAATGAAGTATTAAAATGGATAAAGAAAATATAAAGAAGTGACGCAAAAAAGAGGATATGAAAAATGAAAAATGAAAAATGAAAAATGAAAAAAAGCGAAACAAAAGTCAATGTTGGGGGATCCCCGAGAATAGATATAAAAAATTTGCCACGTCATCATATCACCACCGAAAGTGATACTCTGCATATCCTCCTCCATCAATAATCTCTTCAAACCCTAAAATCAAGACCCAGTGTCTGCACTGCCACTCACCACAGATTCTTATAACATTCATTCTATTTTTTTCGTATCATTTTACCTTTAATTTTAGCTTTCTTAGTCTCCACAATATTTTCATTTCTATACTCATAAAGCTTTCCATTTTCTTTTTATAATTTTCATTTTTACACGTTCAAAAATCTCAATCTTATCCCATTCTATTTAATATTATATTAGGTCTTTTGTAAAGATATTCACTTTCAGAGATAAATAATTTTCTAAAAGAGAGAAACTACATTTAAAAATTCATATATATAAAAAAGGAAAAGACACAAATGAAAGTTATTGAAAAAAAAATAATTTTGACTACTAATTCTTGAAATTTGTAAATTCTTTCTAAATTTTTAATTTCAGTTAATGTTCAATCATATTAGATTTAAAGTTTTTCTAACATCACAATCAAATTAACCTCTTGGATTTTTTTTTAAGTGACAAAAAAATATAAATAATTTAAGATGGCAATATTAGCCATATTATGTTAATATCATATCTGAAAATTAGTTTAAAACGAAAATCGGTCAGAAAATAAATTGAGAGTAGAAGGTCTTTGTTTCTTTCTTTCCAACTTGTTCAAATTCCTAGGATTATTCATTCGAGTTCCAATTATATATGTTTTATAGGATGGTTAGAAAAATATTTTTTTATTGTTTAAAATTTATTATAAATAATATTTAATGGATTCTATAATTTTTAATATTTTATATTTATAATTTTAATAAGTTTAATTAATAAAAGAAAGAGCATTAAAAGTAATGTGTTATATTTAAAATATTTTCATGATTTATTAGTATTTTATATAGTGTATAATATATATAATAAGAAATTGAAGAATGATGAATAGAAATAATTGGATAAGAATTAGTAGAAGTATGATATTTGTTGAAAACAGTGATGAATGAATTGCACGTGTCTCACACACCCTATGACTCTCAAAAGTCAGAGGTCAAATCCCCGACCGGTAATATGATCAGATGGCTGTGATCCCTGCAAATTTATTACAAATATGTCATTTCTTTTATTAAAATATAATCAAAATTCATGTGGAACCCACCCTCAGTCCTTCTGACTATTTTTATTTTATTTTTTAAAATGAATTTAAAATAAATGAATGTTAGCTAATAAATTAATACATATTTTAAAATAATAATAATAATAATAATAATAATAATAATTAACGACCTAAATTTATATGATTAGCATATATCCTCTATAAAGGTTACACTGAGAGACTATATTAGATGTAAAAAATAGTATAGTAAATTCTCTTAATGATTTAATTACGATTTTTTGTACATGGCAAATCTTTTTATTTAATAATTTTTATTTTAAAAGCTAAACTTATTATACTTTTTTATTAGTTAAAACTGTACATTTTTTACAAGTTATAAATATATATATATATATATATATATATATATTAATTATACACTTTCAGAGACAATTTTATCAATGAAAACTTGAATTTTAGTTAATTAAGTTGAGAGATACAACTTTTTTTTTTTTTTTTTTTCATGAAATCCAATCTGGATGGTCCCATAAGTTAGTATACTTATAGTTGGATTCACTGTATTTTCTCATCTTTTAGCACGATCTTTTGTTGAACATCAAATTAACAACTGAGAAAATATTTTCGAATAAATACTTAACAATCAACACAGATTAATTACTATAAATGATGGTATCAACATAAGTGTCTTAATAAGTAGTTAAAAATCCTGACTATCTTAGTGATGAAAGAAAAGAAGGAAGAACAAAAATAAAGTAAAGAAATGAAAGAGAAGTTTGATATTTTGGAAGATTGGAGGTTTCTTAAAGAAATGATATGAGGAAGTCAAAAGATGATGATAAAGAAAGAAAAATGGTTTGGTTTTTGAATTTATGGAGGATGGTAAGGGGAGTGCAGGAAGGTGGCAGGTAGGGCCTAAGCCAAGTGGGAGGCATTGTGTTGTGAGGGTTTTGGGGAATGTCATGTGTGTGTGTGTGTGAGTGACAGAATGTGAGTTATAAGTGTGTGTTTGTGTTTGTGTTTGTGTTTGTGTTTGTGTTTATGTGTGTGTTATGTGCATATATGTGTGGGAGACAGAGACAGTAATGCAAATCTTTGACCGTTGACTTTTCACATTGCATATTTGTAGTTTTATATAAAGACCCAAATTATCCATCTTTTATAATCATCCATTTAACATCTCGAGAAAAAAATGCTGAGATCTAACATTTAGATTGGGATTAAATTATGCAGATGCAAATATGGTGAGAGGGTTTTTATAATGCCTCTAATTCTCCACTGTGTGTGTGTGTGTGTGTCTCCCATTACCCAATTTGCCACTATTTCTTTCTTTGTTATCTATATTGTATACACAACCATTGCATAATTGGGTGTTTCATCTGCAAAAGGGGAGAGAAAAATATTTGTTTATTTTATTCCCTTTTTTCTGGTCAAAATATCACTTTTATATGCCAACCTTTGGACCCTCCCTCACCGGAATTTCCTTACTAGCCACTAGGCTAGGGCTAATATCTAGCCTTCAAGTAAAAAACAATGTGAGATTGAGTGAGGGAAAAGGTTTTGCTGTGGCAGCAAATTAAGAATATGACTTTGCCATTATATACAAACATATCTTAATCCAATACAATATACCCTTTCCATCAAAATGGTAAGAAATGATTAACTGATAATCATATTTTTTAAATATATAGTTGGAAGAAGTTTTTCTTATTTTGGTATGATATATTTAAATAGTCTTTTGAGGAGATAAGTTATCACATATAATACAGTTTCTGGATAAGATATTGAAAGTGTGCACCTTAATTTGTCTTCTTGTATGACAAAAGGTTATAATCAAATGACATGTATATCTAATGAGATGGGAATTACTGGTAAAGATGGATGAATAATGTAAAAAATGAGAGTGATTGGGTGTAGGAGGTTTAAATGAATGCAGCAAAAGATAAGACATATAATTGTGTTGCTAAGAAGAAAGTATGTTATTGGAGACAATAATGGAAGCATCTCTGCAATTTCCTTTTTTATGTTGAAAGGAGGAGAATTTGGTTAAGAGTGGGAAGAATGAGAGATGATAAATGAGTTGAGAATAGAAGTAAGTAGGTAGTGAGGTACAAGGAATAAGTCACATTTCTCAAGTAAATTAAAAAATGGATATAATAGACATCTAACATCTTTTGTACGTGTGAAATGATTTATGTTTATATATTTTGGGTCAAGGTTTTACTAGTTTTCATACATGTCTCGGTTCATGAGATGCAACAAAGATAGGACTATTAATTTAACTTGGAGCACCAATGCGGGCATAAATACTACTATTTGTTTAAACTTCTCACTAGTCACTACTCTAATAAATAATTAAAAAAATATTTCATTTTCTATTTATTTCCATTTTCTTTCTTCTAATTTAAAAAAATTATTTTTATTTACTTTTAATTTTTTTTTTCATTTTTTCAAATCTACTCTCTAATATACTCAAAATTTAAAAGATATAAGAAAAGAAAAGATAAAGTAGTGTTGTAGTATTATTGGTGTAATTTGGAAATAAAAAATTGTCCAACTTTACTGCGTGTGTCCTGTGTGATTTTGTGTAAGCATAAAAGGTCACATAGCTTATGCACGAAATTATGTAGAAAAGGCTTTTAGAAGTAGCATTATATCGAAGAATAGGGTTTGGAGTAATAATGAAGTAGTAGGGTAATTGTTTTTGAAAACGTTCACATATATGTGGCTCGAGGAACTAAAAAGAGGAGGGAACAAATTGAGTTTTACAAAATGGTTACAGCCAAAATCCAGCATATAGTTCATTGGTAATGCTAATTGATGATTAAAGATGTGAACATCTTCCTAAGGCATGATTAACTTTATGAAACCAATTATGTGGTCCCTAATATCATGCTTCCATTTGGGGGTAACAAGGGAGAAAATTGTCAGTGGCAGCAGTAACATGGAGGAACATTTGAATGAATCCATAAGGAAATCATCATCACCCCGTCGTTAAGCTAGGAATGCCTAAAAATTTGGATAAATTTAGCATAATAAAGTAAAGTACATCTTTCTGACTCAATGCTAATTGGCTCTTAGAGATCCAGAGGGAAGTAAAATTTTAAACTATTTGTTGATCACATGCCACCTTTTTGCTTGTATATAGCATAGTCAAGGTAAAAAGGTGATTTTACTTTATTTTTATTTATTTCTTTTATGTAGACATCAAAAGGGCATTGAGTTTTGTAAAAAAATTTATTACTTTATGAGATGGAAAAAAGATCATGGTTTTGAAATGGTATATTTTGCATTAGGCTTTACCCAGGTCTGCTACAAATTCATGCAATGATGATTCTAAAGACCCTTGAACTGTGCTACTAGTTCAGCATCCCCACCTTGTTGCATTATTGCGTGAATCTTTTTATCTTCTTCAGATGAAAAAGTAACAGAATGATGAGTATTCTTTTTCTTTTTAATTTAGAAAACAAACAACAACACATGTTGAAAGCAGGAAAAATATGGCATTCTAGGCAACTAACACTTTGAGGGGTTCTTGTTCTTGTATTACTATTGCCATAAACCCTTTCTCAATCAAAAAGTGTGGTCCTACTAAGCTGTCCATATTCTAAGTGACTTCAACAGTACTCAAACGTGGTAATTTGAGACTCTCAATGTAGGAATTAGTCAAAAGAGTAATACTCATGAATCAACACAATCCCAAATCTTAAATTTTTATCTTTTTGATCATTTACACGGTTTGGTATACTTTTCAAACGCAAATGTTAGGTTCTAATGCATTCACTGTGATTAGTTTAATGCCTTGAAGTGATGGTTTTTGTTTATATCTTAGTTATGTTGAGGTATCGAAAACTTGTACAACATAATCCACATTCCACTAGTGTGTGTGCCCCTTTAATCAAATATATGAACCACATTTTCTTGATTTTTAATATGGGTGGTGACTTCATAACATAACCAAAGAAGATCAAATAACTTGAACTCTAGTTCATTTTCCACTGCACTTTTCCCTTTTAATCTTTCTCACCGACACACATAGCTAGCATCATTTGACCGACAACAAGGTCATCATAATACGCTGCGAGGTGAAAGTGATAACACTTTGTATATCTACGCAAAGGGGTCAGTACAATGCTTGTACCTCCAGGACGTGTCCTTGCATGCTTCAATTAAAAGAAGAAGGAAAAAGGAAAAGAAAAGGGGAAAGAAAATAGCTAAAAAGACAAAAGTTAAAAAAGAATAAAAGGGAAAAAATAAATAAAGGAAAGGAATATTTGCATAAAGGCAAAGTTCACCTAGCTCAATGGTTGATAAGTATTATGATACCTTGTCCACCACTTCATGCAACAAATAGATAACGCAGTACACCATTACTACAAAAGCAAAGTTTGCTGTCCAATTCTGATTTCAGCAACGAACTGTCAATCACAATGCATTTTACACAATTGCCATGGCAAAAAAAATTTATTCTATATTATTCCATGAGAGAAAAAATTTCAAGGACCCTTTATCCTTTTAGTGTGTTGAGTTGAGACTCCATGCACAACATTATTGGGAAGGTGATCAAAGTCCTTGTCAATAATTACATGTAGCCATTTGAATAAAACCGTTTGCCAATAATTTTGTACTTTAAAATACGTTATATTTTCCCTCCCATTCTATGCTTTTACTTTTTGCTGTCTCATACCATGTTGCTTTCGCTTTCAAGTATTGTTTGCCCTTGCAATAGAGAAACGATAACGTTTACTTCATTCTTGGCCTGTGATCATGGAGCTTGATAGAGGCCTTCACCCTCCACTCACTGTTGAAGTCATCTTGTCGGTCAAATGTCATCAGAATAAGGATTGTGCTCATGAATATCTATGCAGGTTAATCCATCTGCTACTAGAAGAATCCAGATATATTGAACAATACTGGAAGCAGGAATGGCCTTATGTGTACATATTTCTAATGCACACATCACTTCACCAGGTCATACTTTCTTTCTAAAAGAAAATTATTTAAATCACATTGCATACCCTTTCGTTGTCATACTTTTGACTCCTGTTAATTATCTGCACAAGTTTTTTTTTTTTTTGAAGTAATGACATACACGTATTATCACACTCAAATGACTGACATGACAAGAAAACACTAATATATATTAAAATGACGGAAGTTTAAATAAGGGGCTCTTCATTTTTCTGTTTTTCTTTCTCTAATCATTGACAAGGACACAGTGTATAAGGCTATGACAGCATTGACAGGACCTAATTGAGTTTATACATACTAAGAAAAATAAATAAGAAAAAAGAGAAGGAGAAAAAGGCAATTGTATTTAGCCTACGAAATAGCATAAAGTAATGATAGGCTTCAAGCTAAAATATGTTTACAATGAATGCAAAACAGTACAGGATGCTATCTTCCTTAAAACAAAAACAAAGTAAATATGACAAAAGAAAATGATGTTACAGCCTAAATATCTATGAAACATATGTAATCATTAATTTAAAACATAAAATAATTGACCTTCGTTTGAAAAAGAAAAAGAAAGAATAACAAGAGAGAGAAGTAAATGTAGCCCAGTGAAAACATTGATCAAGTTAACCAGAACTTGAAGTTCATGCAAGTTGCATCACAATTCACTAGTGTTCAACCATGGTCAGTGAAAGTGAGAACAACCTCTGTTAAAGGTGAAATAAAATATAGATAATAATTATTATAAGAAAGGATTGAGCAGACAGAATCTAATTGATCACTTTATCTTCTAGCTGGACTCAGCTTTCTAGAACTTAGTGTCAACCAATGACAACGGTCAAACATAATCCCTCCAAGATTTTCATAACCAGGGAGCTTAGATTATAATGATTCATGTCAGGTTGAGGCATTACTCCATGTCATAGGGGCATTGTTATAGAGATATTTATTAATGAAACATAAATGCAAGCGGTTTAATAGTGAGAAGTGTCCACGTAGGCTATATAATAGAAACAAACACCTTATTAGGCATCCTTCCAAATTTGGGAAATTGAGAGCAAGGTGCATTTAATAATAGGCTTTTTCTAAATTCTTTGGCCCCTAATAAAGAAGAACCAACCAAATGGGTGACTTAGTTGAGGCCACAAATCACATGGCAGAGCCAATAAAATGAGTTTGTCGGCTACTTTTCAGGGCCAGGATTGGGAGGCTAGTGATAACACTGTGAGCAAGGCACAAACATTGTGATTATGGTCTAGCATGTAGCAGAGGATAAACATTAATCCAAAAGTTGGAAAGCATAGATGGCAAGATGAATCAAAAGAAAGAGGCAATGTGATCAGCAAAGTAAGTACTCAGTGAGAATGCTAGGATAGGTGGTTTGTGATTCCAAAGCAACGATGTTTATTGCAAAGCACAAACTTTACTTACTAATAATTATAATTTTTGGCTCCTCATGCCCAATTAAATGCAATATCATGTACTAAAGTGATTAAGAACCATGAAGGAAGTTCATGTCAAATCCTAGAGCTTTAACTGGCTTAGCTTGAAAACCTTTCAGCCCATCGTTTCTTGTCACCCCATAGGTTAGCTTGTGGGACCTTAAAACGCGAATGCCCTCTTGACCTCAAGTACGCTACAAAAGTATCTCTCTTTTAGATGATGATTGCAGTCATATGGACTGTGGTGTAGGGGCATGCTTTCCTCACTCTCTAAGTTCCATCTTTCTTGTTCCCTTTTTGCCTTTTGAGTTTGTTTTTGGGGGAAAGACTAGTGGGACAAATAAAGAGATAAATATTGGGATAATAAGGAGAGAGAGTGCTTAAGACCATGTAAGGTGGGGAACATATTCATATAGACGTTGAAAAAAAATTATGTTCATAGGATAGTAGGCTGCATAAGACCTAAGGGGTGTGTGTTCCTTGCTTTAAATGGGATTTGAGATTACATTACCCATATTTTCCAATATAAACAGTTATAAGAGAGAGGTACTTGTACTTGTGGACCATCAAACTTTGAAAGAGATGCTTGTTTCTCTAGATAGTGCTGTATGATGTGCAGATATAACACAAATGTTTTCCAGAATTGAAATTTGTGCGTGGAAAATTAGGGGGTGTTGGGGAAGCTGGTCCCGTTAGCAAATGCATCTAAAAAGAGAGAAAGAGTGGTGTGTCTTGACCCCCTACAATTGAATTTGACCCCCATGACGAGTGGAAAGGGAGTTACATAATTATCATGTCTTGTTTAGACCTTGTTAGCCCCCCCTTATCTCCCTTGAGGGGAAGATGATGTGGCTGAAGAAAAGAACAGCTGAGTTTGCCCCCACAAATCCCTCTTGGATTAAGTCACATTTGGGATTCCTTCCATCATGGTAGGTCATGGTTACCGGCACCTAGACATAGCCTGTGATTCGTGAGCTGCACCACTGCTTCATGCCACGTTTTGTTTAGTTTTATTTCACTATGCGTAAGAGGAGAAAATTCCCCTGTCCAGCATTAGGGTGTGAAGGACATTCAAATACGTGTAAGCATTTCCAGTTTCATAAAAGGCTTGTCAAAATCTGCCATGGAGGGCATATCACATATGTTTGTTGCAAAGCTGAAAAGGATAATTCACTGCGTTAGTGCGACAACGATAGTTGAAACTTTTCAAAGTGATCAAATTTTGGTCTGAGACCCTGAATATTCGAGATAGAATCATGCAACTTGCAGGCTGATATTTGTTGCGACAAAAACTACAATCTATGATAGCATCCTTTGACTAAATAGCAATCTTTTGGAAAGTTAATAGGTTTTGAGAATCTCGATAGTCATGAAGCCTATTTTCATTTCGGTGCTTTTTATTCCATAGTGGTGGAAGCAGGTTGACTCTTCAGCCAATTTAGATGCTAATGGCCAACACAAATCTCTGTGCAGCTTTACAGATTGTAAGATCATTGCCTGAATTATCCAAAACAGTTCTTCACTGAGAAAATTAAGGGCCGATAATGAAGAAGCATTTATATTTTCATCAATTGTTAGTAACTTTCTACACAGTCAGAAATGATCGGTCACATCATTAATTATAGTTACCAAGATTTCTCACTTCTAGTAAATACTTTAAACTGTTTTTTAAACAATTTACACCATGATTCACTGTAGTTGTAATATAAGTGAATCAAACATTAAATCCACAGTATAACAGTAAAAGGCACACATTTAAGCAAACATTGACTTGTGGGAGGTTTCATTATTCACACAGTATCTAACAAACAAGAAACAGCTGCCTAGACTAAGAGAAAGCTAGAGATTTCCACTCTCCTAGCAAATAATTTTCTAGTAGTAACCAAATGCATGCCCATTGACTTTTGATAAAATTAAAGACTACCTTGGAATTGGAATGATAATAGATATCACTACTCAAATACCAAAATACTTCCATCCCATGAGCATGAAGCAAGAACATTAGGTATAATGGGGTGGAAGGCAACATCTATGCATGCTTGGTCATGGGCCTTGATTTTCTTCACAACTTTGGATGACTGATAATCATAAAGGTAGATAGAACCATCTGAAGAGCCAGAAGCGAGTTTTTTCCCATCCAAGCTGAAATTGCACTTGATTGGGAATCCGGAGATCACATGGCCCTCATATCGCTTATATTTGTTGAGTCTATAAGGTGGGGTGGTAGTAAAGATTGCAACATAATTTCCATTTGATTGGGCAACAAAAATCGAATCAAATGGGTGGAGCCTCACGCAAGGACATGTATAAGCTTCTGCATAAACCTGATTCAGGAGTATAATAAGCTATAATTAAAATCTATATTCATGAAGTGATAACAAAGTTTGCAGGTACAAACGGTCAAAATGATATTTCGAGATGGTTGCATACTCCAAAATGCATATAAGCACCAAAAACAAAAGGTGGTAAGCATCATAGAAATTTCAGCATGCAGTGCATGTGGCCTGAGTTTTATCACAACTTTAATATCATGGTTGGAAGACAAAATCAAAAAGCGATCTTTCAAAACTGCATGTGAAGGAAATCATGCTTCTTTGCTGCATTAATACTACCTAATTTTTAACAACCATCAACGTATCTATATATTTACCAAAAACTCGGGATACCTTGAGAGACAAGTTTGAAAGAATAAAATGTAGATAATGTAATTTAATCTAATATGCAATAACAACGTAAAATTTGGTTATTTTTTGCAATATAACCAAGAGCATTTGAGATGCAAGTATAACAATAATTTAAGCTTATTTCCAGAAATGAAAACAACATGATGAATAAAAAGATGTGTCAGTTAGAAAATAGTAAAAGACCCTAACAAAACTTACAGGTTTCGTAAGTGATTTGAACATTTGAACTAGAAATATGTGTTCCTTATCAGTTTTCAAGCCCTCCATAAACTCAACATGTTTCTAAGATTTAATTTCTGAGTATGGTATTCTGATACGTCCCAAAGGTTACATGGACCTAAGGAGATGCTGATCCAAGAAGGAATCACAAGCCCAAAACCATGGTTGGTGTATGTGCGTAAAAGAAAGAAAGGCATGAAGAATGGAAAAGGGGGAGAATCTGAGGTGCTAAGTTAGTTAGAGGAGAGAGAGAAAGATTTTTGTTATAGTGAATGTGTGAATAATGGGTGGGAGACATTTTTTGGGGGGTGTGCAATTTTAGCTTTGCTATTTGTACGGAGAGCCATTAGGTTTCTCTTTCGGAGCTTGCTTTGGGATAGAAGGAAGAGACCTTTCTTCTGTATTTCATTTTCCTTAACATCAATACACTTAGTTTATACTCATTTTTTTTCTACTATCCTTTTTCTGTTTGCCTACATTTTGTCCCTCTAGTTGTTGTTTTGTAACAGCGGTCCAACCTGCCGAATCTGAAACTCCGATGAATGCCAACTAGCAAGTAAGGGGGAAATTCGAAGAAAGAGTGAACCGACGGGAAGAATGGAGATCTGAGTGGAGGAAGTGGAATGTGAGCTAGCCTTGATACGAGAGGCCATGGAAATACTTAGAATCAGAGCTGAGCAGAGCCAAGTAACAATGGAGATTATGTGACGTGAGAATGCTGACAATCAACCAAAATACTCTCTCTTGATGAAGAAAATTGTCGATGAAGAAGGGGAGAATTCCAAAGGACCAACAACATCGAAGAGTAAGACGTGAAGTTTTGTTTTACATAAACTCGATGGTGAAGCATTGACGGAGTTTTGACAATCGGTTAAGAAGATTGAGCTTCTGTCATTCAATAGGGAAGATCTGGCTGGATGGATCAGTTGCGTGGAGGTGTATTTTCACATGCAAGAGTGATTCTGTTAGAGTAAATTTGGCACAACTTTGCATGGAAGGTGACACCATTCATTTCTTCAATGCATTAATTAATGAAGAAGAAGATTTAACTTGGGAGGGGTTGAAGAAGGCTTTGATTGAGAGATACGGGAGATTTGGTGAAGGAAGTGTGTGTGAGTAGTTGGCGTCTTTGTACCAAACAGGTAGCATGAACCAATATATCCAAAATTTTGAATATTTGGGGGCACAGATGCAGCGAATTCCTCATGAACACTATGAGGTATTTTTCCTTCATGGATTGAAAGAAGAGATTCGAGGGTGTGTTCGTAGCTTGTTGGCAGAGGGAAACCTGTCACGTGGTCGTCTTCTCAATGTTGCACGTTCTGTTCAGACTGAGTTGGATAATAAAGAGAGGGGAAATAACTTGACGATTCAGAAGGAAGCATGGTTCGGGTTAGGTTCTACTTGGAGCATGAAGCCCCATTCAAATTACTTGAATTGTAATGCTATTGTGCAGGATAAAAATCTTGGGCTACAAATGGGTGGTATAAATAGTGGGCCCAATGTAAAAAATGAACTCCTATACAAAAAGAGGCCTAGGGACAGAGGAGTAAAACACTAGTCTTACCATCAACTTTTAGAGAGGCGCCAAAAGGGCCTTTGTTTCAAGTGTGGGGGCCCATATCACACAATGAACAAGTGTCTAGAGAAGGAGTTAAAAGTGATGATGATCGCTGATGAAGATGACATGGTAGAAAACACATTTCAGTGCCCAGAATTTGAATCTGAAGACATAATTGATGGTGAGTGAAACTCTCTTTGCTTACAAAGCTTGCAACCAGAGAAACAAGATAGTCCTAAAACTCTGAAATTAGTGGGGTGGATAGCGGTGCTACCCATAACTTTGTTTCTTGGAAGTTGGTTGTAGCCATGGGATGGAGTGTGGAATCAACAAAAAGCTTACGAATCTTGATGGAAGATGGTCATAAAGCAGTTACCCATGGGGTTTGTTGAGGGTTGCCAATGAAATTAGCTGAGGAGATTTTTTTGGTTGATACTTATCTTTTTTATTTGCCTGATATCGACATAGTGTTGAGTGTTTCGTATTTGGCTACTTTACAGGAAATTTATGTTGATTAGCGACAGCAAACGATGAGGTTTCAAAAAAGGGGATCGTGAGTTGATTCTTACTGGGGGCAAATTATAGTGAACTGTCACAATGACTCTCAAAAGTTTAGTTCAGAACTTTGGAGAAAAGAAAGACAGAGATACAAATATTCCAGAGAACATGCAGAGGGAACTGGATTTTTTACTTACAAGGTATCAAAAGGTGTTTCAGGGACCCAAAGGACTACCTCCTAAAAGATCTAAGTCCCATGCTATTAATCTTATTCTTGGACAGGGACATGTAAACATACATCCATACTGTTATCCCCATCATCAGAAGGATGAGATTGAGTGACTAGTTCTTGAGCTACTTGAGAATGGAGTGATTCGTAGAAGTCACAGCCCCTAATCGAGTCCGGTGATTCTGGTAAGGAAAAAGGACAACTCATGGCGAATGTGCGTGGATTATTGTGCCTTGGCAAGGTTACGATTCCAGATAAATTCCCAATTCCAGTGATTGAAGAACTTCTTGATGAGTTATGTGGGGTTAGTTTTTTCTCCAAATTGGATTTAAAATCTGGGTACCACTAAGTTCTCATGTGCGAAGAGGATATAGAGAAAATAGCTTTTCATACACATGAGGGACATTATGAATATTTGGTAATGTCCTTCGGCTTGATGAATGCTCCGTCAACCTTTCAAGCCCTTATGAATGAGGTGTTTCAGAAAATATTGAGGAAAACTATGCTAGTGTTTTTTGATGATATTCTAGTGTATAACACTAGTTGGGAGGAGCATAAGGAGCATCTAAGTAAGGTGTTGGAAATTCTGGAAAATCAACAGCTTTACCCAAACAAAAAAGTGTCAATTCGCTCAAAGACAAGTGGAGTTATTGGGACACGTGATCTCAGAAAAGGGAGTAGTCGTGGACTCCTCCAAGGTTGATTGTGTGGTTAATTGGCTGATTCCAAAGAACGTGAAAGATGTTAGAGGATTTCTCGATTTGACTGGATATTATAGGAAGTTTATAAAGAATTATGGGTTGATTGCGAAGCCACTAATAGAGCTCACTAAAAGGAATGCATTTGTTTGGAATGAGAAAGCGCAAAGAGCATTTGAGGAACTAAAATTATGTTTGACCATAGCACTGATTCTAGCTTTGCCAAAGTTCATCGAGGAATTTGTTGTGGAATGTGATGTATCGGGGATAGGCATTGGAGCCATTTTAATGCAAAATCAGCATCCGATTGCTTATTATAGTAAAGCTTTAAGTGAATCCTACTTGCCAAAATCAACGTATGAGAAAGAGCTAATTACCTTGGTTCTTCCCATCGAACATTGGAGGCCATACTTGCTTGGTAGACATTTGTAATGCGTTTTGACCATAGAAGTTTGAAGCAATTGTTTCAGCAAAAGGTTCTCACTGGGAATCAACAGAATTGGGTTGCGAAACTGCTGGGTTTCAATTTTGACATCGAGTATAAACAAGGTTCACACAATAGGGGTGCAGATGCATTATTGAGATGGGGAGAGGAGGGACAATTCCAATCCTTGGTTTATTACCCCTTTTGGTTGGACATATAAGCCATAGAAGAGGAAGTACACACAGATCCAAAATTACAAAAAAATTATAATAGAATTACAACAAGGGGAGATCTCACAGGTTGGTATTCTTATCATCAAGGGGTCCTATATTTTAAGCGTAGATTGGTGGTATATGAAAGATCAAGTTGGATTAACAAGCTGGTGAAGGAATATCACGAGACTCCTGAAGACATTCTGGTTATTATAGAACATACAAAAGGTTGGCAGAAAATCTGTATTGGCATGGTATGAAGGGGGCTATCCAGAAATTTGTTAGGGGCTATGATGTTTTCCGGAGGTTTTTTGCAACCCCTTCCTATTCCGGAGAGGATTTGGGAAGCTATATCCATGGACTTCATAACTGGGTTGCCTTGCTCTAAAGGTTATGAAGTCATCCTTGTGGTGGTTGATCGCCTCTCAAAATACTATCATTTTATTCCCCTGAAGCATCCGTATACAGTCAAGGCATTGATAGAGATTTTCATCAAAGAAATCGTAAGGTTGCATGAAATACCAACTTCAATTGTAAGTGATCAAGACCCATTATTTATAAACAACTTTTGGAGGGAGTTTTTCCATTTGCAAGGAACTAAGCTGCAAATGACTACGGTTTATCACCCAGAGATTGACGGCCAAACCAAGGTGGTTAACCGATGTTTAGAAACATATCTACGTTGTTTTATAACAAATCAACCTAAAGGATGGTCCTATTGGTTACCCTGGGCTGAGTATTGGTTCAATACTACTTTTCATGGATCAATTAAGACAACCCCATTTGAGGTTGTGTACGGAAGAAAGCTTCCAACCATAGTACGAAGCATACAAGGAGAAATACGTGTTGAAGCTGTGCAAAGGAAACTTCAGGATCGAGATGAGGCATTGAAACAATTGAAATCACATTTATTGAAGGCTCAAGATAGGATGAAATCCCTTACTGATGGAAAAAGGACTGAGAGAAGCTTCGCTGTGGGAGAATGGGTGTTTTTGAAGCTAAACCCACATCGCCAACAATCTGTCATGATTCGAGTTAATCGTAAGCTAGCTGCTTGATTTTATGGTCCCTATGAGATAGTGGAACATATAGGTGTTGTTGCCTACCCTTTGAAGCTTCTGGAGAATGCTAAAATCCATCCGGTATTCCACTTCTCTTTGCTGAAGAAGGCCATTGGTAACTCTCAAGCACAATCAGAATTACCTGTAGGAATGGAAGTAGAGGGAGTTGAACTTTAAGTCCCAGAGGAACACTTGGCCACTCAAAGTTGTATGAAGAAAGGAGAAGCTATTCTACAATGCCTAATCCAGTGGAAAGGGAAGTCCAAGGAGGAGGCTACTTGGGAAGATGAAGCCTTGATTAGAAGCCAATTTCCAGAATTTCATCTTGAGGACAAGATAATTTCTGAAGAGGATGGTATTGATACGTCCCAATGAGCGTAAGGAGATGCTGATCCAAGAAGGAATCACAAGTCCAAAACCATGGTTGGTGTATGTGCGTAAAAGAAAGAAAGGCATGAAGAATGGAAAAGGGGGAGATGAAGTGCCAAGTTAGTTAGAGGAGAGAGAGAAAAAATTTTGTTATAGTGGATGTGTGAATAATGGGTGGGGGACTTTTTTTGGGGGGTGTGCAGTTTTAGCTTTCCTACTTGTACGGAGAGCCATTAGGTTTCTCTTTCGCAGCTTGCTGTGGGACAGAAGGAAGAGACCCTTCCTCTATAATTCATTTTCCTTAACATCAATACACTCAATTTATAATCATTTTTTTCTGCTATCCTTTTTCTATTACCTACATTTTGTCCCTCTAGTTGTTGGTTTGTAACATATTCATAAATGAATTGGAACAAGTTAAGCATGATCCCAATAAAACCTAAAATTTGGATAGGGTCACTTCCCTAAATTAGGTCAAATCAGGTCCAAATCTAACCTGATCAAAACCCAATAATGTATGGATCAAGATCAGGTCAACCTGATTGATTGACATCATATATTAAATTTAACATCATATCTAGTTAAACTTGTCGAAAGAGAAAAAAATAGATGCAAAAGTAGCTGAAAACTGTGCATGAATTACACAACAGAGTCCATTTTATATAATTTGATTGCAATAAATACAAATAATTATAGGAGATTTTATTCTTATGCATGATATCAAGTCTATAAATCATATTCTAATAAACATCATTCTAAACAGATATCCCTATAATTATAAAAATCCTAATTAAACTAAATAACGAAAATGTTACACCTAGCAGACTTAGATCTATCTCTTTATATTTTTCTTATATTTATATATGTATAACCCTATTTGCTCAAAACATATTAGGAATTCAGCCTATACCTCTTTATCAGATTCTCAATATGGTATCTAAAACCTAGGTCAAATCCTTACCTTCCTAATGGATCCACTATTCACTAGTGCAAAATTTTTCTAAAAATCGTGTCTCATTTCGATTTCCAGCTTCCTTTTAAGCTAGTGCCTGTTCCCTGGTTATTTTCTACCTCTTCCGCCACCATTTGTTGTTGCTTTTCTGATCAGTGATACCATTGTTGGAATCGCCCCGTCTAGGTGATCACAACGCCACCAGTCTCAAGGCGAACACAGCAGCCACATGCCCTTATGCATTGCTTCTCCATCTCATTTGGTATTATTTCAGCGCTAGTTGCTTTTGGCAATGTGTCCTACATTCTTTTCAACGAGAATCAATGTTGTTAGCATTGTCTCACCATTTTTTTCAAGATCTATGACTTCTATTGTGATTGAAGCAAGTTTGAAAATTTTCACCTTTTTAAAGTTGTTTTCTCTCTCCTATGACTATCTTCTCTCTCCACCATCCATCCATGGCCTCTTCAAGTGATCCTAGGTCCGACCTATCCATCTTCACCAATTATGTCAATGTTCCTCTATCCATTAACAAATTAGATGAAATAAATTATGATACTTGGACATTTAATTTAAAGCTTTGACTTAAGGATTAGGATTATATTGATCATCTTACTCAGATAAGAGTTACTGTTGATGAAAATGATAGTCCTCGTTGATCCAAAATTGATGCTCAAATATGTAATGTAATTAAATCGACGATTCATCCATCAGTAAAACAAATATTTCATGTTCATGCCTATTTGGGAGTTTGAGAACAGGCACAATTGTTGTACACCAATGATATTCAACGTCTTTGGTGTTTTGTCAAAATCTCTTAAGTATTCTTACTCCCAGACAACTTGATGGTTCCATAGTTGAGTACTTGGGCAAAGTTCATGGTTTTCTCCATGACTTTGTGAATTATTGCCTCCTACTTCCACTCCTTTTCAGGAACTAGAGCAACTCCAAACATTCTTTATATTGATGGCTTTATATGGGCTTCTTGACAAGTACTTGCTTGTATGTGATCAAATTTTGGGGTCCCCAATTGTGCCCACCTTGAACTCCACTTTATCCCCCCTATTGCATGTGTCAGGCAAGTTATTTGGTGAAATATTGTCTTCCGTCTCCCCTACTGACTCCTCTGCATTGGTATCTCAATGTGATGACCACAATCACACTCACAAGGCAGGCAAAGGGCATCCCAAGGGTAACCATTATCACAAGTTAGGTTACACAATTAATCGATGCTATGCCTTACATAGTTGTCTTCCTTGATCTACTACAGTTGTCTTCCTTGATCTACTACAGTTGCCTAGGTTGCTCCCTTATTACCTTCTGATTTGGGCCCACTCCATCTAATAACTCAAGATCGTTTGCTTTCTTCCATGACTTTCTGAAATGGTATGAGGATCCTCAAGACTCTAGTTCCATTGCTTCTGTTACACATAGAGGTTCTTCATTTGCTGGCCTAACTCACTCCAACTCTCTTGGTCCTTGGGTTCTAACCACTAGTGTCACCAATCATATTTTTGGTGATAAAATTATTTTCCCTTTCTTGACTACTTCAAGTTATGTACCATCTGTCACCATGGCCAATGGCTCTTGGGTCCTTTTTCATGGTGTTAGTGTTGGTATTGTTTGCCTTCTCCCTTGTCTCTGTATTGATAATGTTCTTTATGTTCTTGGGTTTCCTTTTAATTTATTATCCCTTAATTGTCTCACACGTTCCCAAAATTGTAGTATCTCTTTTACTAAATATTCTATTTTTCTACAAGACCAAAGTTTTAGATGGATAATTAGTGCTAAATGTGAGTCTTATGGTCTTTATCATCTGCTCATGTTGGCTCGGTGATGGATCCCCCCTTTCTCATCCATGATCAATTGGGTCATTCTAACCTTGACAAGATGCAATAACTTGTTCCAAATCTAAGTTGTTAAATTTTTCTTGTGAGTCGTGACAATTAGGTAACAATCATCATTCCTTTTTTAACAATGTCTACGAATGGCTTTGTCTCCTTTTGCTATAGTTCACTCTTATATTTGGGATCCAAGTTGTATTAACTCTACTTTAAGATTTCAATATTTTGTCATTTTTATTGATAATTATTCATAATATAGTTAGTTGTTCTTAATGAAAAATCATTCTAAATTGTTTCCTATTTTTCAATCTTCCTATACTAAATGTGATGCTAATTTGGCAAGATCTACTATGAATATATGCTCTACTATAGGATATTGTATTTTCATTGGAGGAAATATTATTTCTTGGAAAAATAAGAAATAAAATGTAGTTACATGATCAATTACTGAAGTTGAATATAGGGCAATGACATATCTTACTTGTAAGCTTGTATGGGTAAAACAATTCCTCCAAGAACTAAAATTTTATGAAATTTGGCAAATGATGATGTTTTGTGATAATCAAGAAACTCTCCACATTTCTCTTAATCTTGTATTTCATGAGAGGATCAAACACATAGAAATCAACTGTCATTTCATTCGAGAAAAGTTGTTGTCCAAGGAAATTGGTACTTAATTTGCTAGATCCAATGATCAACTTGTAGATGTGTTGTTAACAAAATCCTCGAGAGGACCTTGGATTGAATTTATTGGTTCCAAACTTAGTACATACAATCTGTATGTTCCAGCTTGAGGGAGAGTGTTAGAATAGGCCCAAAATAGGATTAGAGTAGGCTTTATTAAAATTTTGTTTTGAAGTTGTACCTATCTATACTTAAGATCTTAGATGTGCCCTTACTTGTTTTATACTCTTTCCTTTTCATCCTTGTATCTCATATCAGCTTCTGTATAAATATTAGAACCTAAGGGAGACTTAAGTAAGCTCTCTAAAACATGTCATCCATAGTGGAATCTTATTATTAGGTTCACTAGGCTTAGTTCTTGCTGAGGTCTAAGCACATGTACATCCCTAGGGTCACAACAACAACATTGCATTTTGCAGTAGGTTTACTATGTCAATTCATGCATCGACAGTATAAAAACAATTTAAGGCAGTATTTTGGATCTAGAAAGTACCAAACCAGGAAAAAGGCTAGTAGTTGTATTAAAAAGAAACATCACAATAGATTATTAGAGGCTTATGTGGACGTTCAATAGGCAAGGTCTATCTATCACTGACAGGAAGTTTACATCAGGCTAATGCACATTTGAATAAGGCAACATAGTCACCTGACAATGAAAAATACAGAATGTGGTTGCAAGGAGCAGGAATAAAGAAGAAATAACTATGGCTCCTGGAATCTGTATTATGTTAAGTATTAAAGAATTGGGGATGCTTATCAGCTTACCAAATGAGGTAATAATATGACAACAAGGCTGCTATATGTATTGCTGAAAATCCAGCACAGCAAATAGAACTAAACATGAGGAAATTGACAGACAATTAATATTAGTGAATATATATGATGAATTTTAGGCCATTCGTTCCAACTAAGCAACAAGATATCCATAAGAGGATGTTCCAACCTTACTATGAACTTCTTGTAAGTACGATGACATTAGAGATATCTATGCCAACGAGGGGGTGTCAAAGTCTCTTAGGAATAAGGTTAGGCAATTTAGGAAAATTTTTAGTTAGAATAAAATATGAATCTGCGCATTCAGTAGTTGTTAGGTAGGCTGCTTTTATACACTGTTTTGCTCCTTTATTTTTCAGCTAATATGTAGCACGTTGGTTACCTCTCCTTAACCAATTCTGACAATAAATCATACTATTCAAGGGAAAATAGTTGATATGGAATGTGTTTTCTCTCTAAACAGCTGCTTAAACTAACCATACAGAAACTTCACAGCAATTTGGTAGAAAAAAGATGAACAGTAAAAGCAGAGTATGAAAGATAGTATATAGAATTAGTTGTCTCACCTGATTAGACAACGGTACCTCTCTTGACACATCCCAAACAATAATAGCATTCTCACTGACATTACTCTGAGATACGTCACTAGAAGAAATGAACTGCTTCCCATTCATTGTGAACTCAACATCGAGAACCGGACCTAAATTTCGATTATAATTATGCACTACTTTTCCAGTTCTAACATCCCATAGTTTGATATGACCCCTTGACCCTCCAGAAAGGAAGATATTTGAATTGTCTGGATGGAACTTTACAACTCCAACAATTTGATCATCTCTGAAAACCTGAGTCTCCAATCCCTTTTCAACATCAATCAACCTTGACGTGCAATCATATCCACAGGAAAGTAGAAAGTGCCCTTGCTGAGACCATTTCACATCTTTGACTGCTGCATTGTGGAAGTTTAGCACACATGCTTTCTTCTGATTTCTGCTCCATACATTCCATATGCAAATCGTATGGTCCATCCCAGCAGATGCAAGGAGGTGAGCTGTAAGCTAACTCTTATGAACTATAAATACTAGTATATACAACAAGCATATCTCTCTTGTACAAAACACTTTCAATACTTTGATTTTAAATTTATTCTAGCTGTGAATAGATGCTTTATACATTAAAATTAAATTAAAATAGAAATAAAATACAATTGCAATATCTTTATCAATAAGAAACAATTTAGGAAAAATATCCTTACTATGACTGTAGTATATCACACATACTAGGGTAACAGTTTGTCAACAATTACCATGAGTTGATGACCAATGTATAGCATTCACGGCATTAGTATGCCCACATAAAGTTGCAGATTTCTTGTCAGATACCAGGTTCTGGCTTTGATGACCTTTTGCTTTACTTTTCAACAATGATAAAATATTATGGTGGATATCAGCAACTGAGATACTACCTAAGTTTGCGAAAAAGAAAAGGTCAGAGTAGTTGTCTCTATCAAAGATTAATACTGAATCATTAAAACATGCAGCACATTTATGACTGAAGAAAGTACCAACAGGAAAAGGTATGTGAGAGGAAATAAATTTAAATTATGCAAGTTCATCACTCAACCAGAGACTGAATGTTGCATATCAAAATTCATCTTCTGCATACTTCAAAATTAAGCAGCTATTTCTATTGACCTTCTCACTAGATAGATATAGAGGTGGAGGTCCTTAAATTGAGAAATGGACCTTGAACTAAGATAGAAGCTACGCAAAGCAATTGTTGCACAGGCATTGTGCTGGTAGACACAACCATTTAAAATCTGAAGATAATATTAAAATAACTTTAGCATGGCTCTCACTACAGACTTCAATATTATTTTAATAAATTTTGCACTTGTTTAGTTGCATCCATTGACACCGTGTTCATGCAATAATTACTCTAATCATACCAAAGAAATTCAATTCTCTTAAATACCTCCACAAAACCGGGAAAAACAATCTGAGTGGGATTTATATAGAAGAATACGAATATAATTAAGATAAAATTAGTATCTAAGACTCCAAGTTTTGCCATCTCTAGGAAAAAGAACATTTGCTTTCCAATACTCACTTAAGTATCCAGGCCACAAGGAAGATTTAGCTTCAACAGTATAAGACTTAAGTCAAAATCACATACAGCAAATAAATTCCCTCCAAGACAAAAGATATTATCACAGATTCTATCTCCTTTCTTAACTTTTCAATGGAAACTCATGATATTATTACCTCCAATGGACATTCAACATTATAACATCACCAATCTCTCATATTACTTAGGAATATATATATCCAAAGACATATCAGACAATACTCTTCTCCCCCTCTCAAGCATACAAAATCACTCTCTAGGAGCATTTGTTAGCCACAAAAATGTTATAATATCTAAATATACTAATAGGCCTTTATGTTCCTTCTCATAGTTTTAATCTTTTGCTGCATGGTTGAGAGAGGAGGGGATTCCAAAAGAAGACAAGGGAATTCAAGTGATAGAAAATGACGAAAGCACTATCATATAAAGTTTATAATTGTGATATTGGAAATGATTATATATTATACAATCTGTGCGATTTACCATATATATACAAATAAAATGATAGTTATGTTATATAATATACCATATAACATCCATATCTTAAATTGTTTTAAAAAATTATAGTCATAGTTATCTTGGATGACAACGCATAGCAACCAGCTTTAGAAATACTATAGCAGGACACCTGTTCTTTAAATATTATAAAATAAAATAAATACTCCATACTACACATTTAAATACTAAAGAACAAAAAATCCCAAAATTAAAGAAATTCATAAGTAATAAATCACATTTAACACGCATAATCACTATCAATCTAGGAACAATAAGAAATAGTAATGAAGTCAAAAAATAAAAGATGGTAATAAAATTAATAGAAAAAGAACATAACAAATTACGCAAGGGTTAGCAGAATTTGAACAGGGAAGCCTAACGAAAAAAGAAAGAGTGCAACTTAGGAAAACAAATAGTTCATAGAGTATGAAGGAACAGACGTCAAACCAGAAAAAAAGAGTTTCAAATCCTATTCTGTTGATGAAGCAAAAGATGCATCAGAAATCATTATTTTACCCAACAGAACCATCAAAGTATTGCTTCAGCCCTAAAAATGATTTTTTGAGGTCTTTATCATAATAGTACCACTATAGCACAAAAAAAGATGACACTTAATCCTGCAAATGACCACTCTTTTAAGCCTAGGCAGCTCAGCTACTCAACATATGCTATTTACTACTATGATTACAGTATAAACATATCACATACTTCAACATGTATACCCGTAACAGAAGATAGAAGTAAACAAAATAAATAAATAAATAAATAAACGGGACAATAAATGAAGTTCATGACCTGAAATGCAGCAATACAACAAATTAAGGTAGCATTGATCTCATTACTAAAGCTAACAGAAAACCAAAATTATTTTTCTTTAATTTTGATGCATTGCTGGTGTAGAAAAGTTTTACATTTCCATTGTCTCACATTGTTTAATAAGGCTAATGTGACTAGTGTTATCAATTCAGAAAATGCCAAAAAAGCCTAACAATCCACAACGTCATATTAGTGGATAGCATTGCAGACAAAATAGCATATATCACATAGCGGTTGAATAAATGATCTATAAAAATAAATCAATTATACATGCATACATAAGTAGGTTGTATCCAAATAAAAATAAAATGCATAAAAATTGGCATAATATTAATTCAAAAGTTAAATTGGTTGGAGACTTGCTGGAGATGACTAAAGGATGTAGGGCACATGTCACTACAACTACACCCATAGCAGCCACCATAGAGGACAGATTTGCGATCACAGATCTGAGAATTCTACAATAGTATTGTAGACCAATAAAGCAGCTATTTAGCAACACTGAATTTGACTTAGTGGGATAAGGTGGTGGTTTTTTTGTGGTTATCTTACTAACTGTAACTTATCAGCACTGTCAAACTCAATAGATAATAGTGTAAAATTTTCTTTAAATTGTTTAGCACATAAAAATTAAACCCCTTTTTTGAATTAGGTTAAAAAAAGGAACTAAATTCTAACAGTGATTAATAGCACCACCGTCAAGCCATCACAGCCTATTGCAGGATGGCCTTGCTTCCTGGAACAGAGTTGCATCACGCCTTCCAGCCGTTCATAGTCTTTGCGGCTGCTATTTCAAATATGGCAGAAGACCATGTGCTGTTTGACAAAATCACAAACATTTGTGTTTCAATTTCCCTTACGTAGTCGGTTCCTTCATGCGCCCTGCAAGTGCAAGCCCTTGCCTCTGCAGAGCTCGTTTCCACACTCCACCGATTTCTAGCTCCACTCACTTTCACACACACCAAGACCCATCTCTTTTCCAGCCAGTTTTCAGATTTCAGCTTATTTCTACTTCTTTCTTCTCTGTTCTGTCTACAATCTCTCAAAAACGTTGAAACAACAATGATTTCCCTTCAATTCTAGCTAGTTTTCTATTTTATTTTTCAGCAGCATAGTTAAGGGTTTAAGTTTCAAATATCGCTATCCCGCTATAGAATATTTGGTATTGACTACTTCGATCATAATTCAAAAATTGAATAAAATCCACGAAATTTGAATGTGACTGAAGTGCCAATCGAACAGTTTCACTAATTAGAAAAATGCACAAACAGAAACAATTCAATTGGACTACACAAAAAGGTTAAAAAAAGTGATGAGTACCAGATAGCGTGAACGGAGACGGAACAGGAACGGGGTCAGGAAGAGGAGCAGGGATGGGACCCATCAAAGCGCGTTGTCGTTTGGAAATGTAACTTCCGGGAATGGGAGGTTGCGCTTGGAGGTGGGATAAAGGAGAAGGTGAAGGAAGGTGTTGTTTTTGTGGATTAGTAGAAGAGAGTGATATTCTCTGTCGTTTGGGTTGTTCTTCTTCTTCGTCAGAGACATTCGAATATGCGTTCCAAAGAAGATCCATTCCTATTCTTACTCCTTCCTTCAAACATAGTCTGAATATATTTGTTTCAACTGTGCAGTTAATAATAATAATAATAATAATAATAATAATAATTGATAATAACTAATAATAATAATAATAACATTAAATAATAATAAGGTTTTGATAATTAGAAATTGGTAGCTACACTTAATTTCTTTTTTGTTTTGATAGAATGATCCAGTATATCTCACCAGAGATTTATGAACTGTGTCGCTGCTGCGGTAGACGAGCGTCAGCCCATTGCCAGTGACAGTCAATAGTGACGAATCACAGATGGAGATAACTATGGTATTCACCGTTAATTTAATTTTTTTATCATATATTCATAAAAAAATTAAATGTTGATTTTAATTTAATATAATTAAATCAACTAAAATTTTAAATATTTAATTTGAATGAGTTTTACAACTTTTATTATGATGAAATTTAAATATTCTTTTAAAATATTATAAAATAATTTTTATAAATAATTATTGGAAGGATCAATGTGTGATAGTTCTAATAAGGTAGTAAGGTGTGAAGGGTAAAAGTATTTAGTAAAGTTTTAAAAAAAATTATAAATAAAAAAATTTAATCTTTCAACCTTGTTGTTTTAAAATTTATTATCTCTCTAAAAACTTTTCTCTAAATCTTTTTTATCTTCTCTCTAAAATTTTTCCTTCATCTTTCATCTCTTTCAAAATCTGAGCGCACCTTTGTGAAACTCTCAAAGAGTAGAACACTATGAACCGATTGGAATCTCTGTTTTGGTAAGTTTTTTGTACTATATTTCGTTTAGGGTTTAAGTTGGGGCGGCTGGATTTGGGTCCTTCAAATCCTTGCTTGTGGCAATTCTTGGTCTTCTTTTGCTCTATGTGAGATGAATTTCGTGGTAATGTGATTAATTTGGTTTTTAGGCACTTATGGAAACCCTATCTTTGGTGGAGATGGCTAACTGTTTGGGGCTCACTTTAAGGTAAGGGAAGTTAGTAGTAATCTTACAAATTTCTGTAAATTATATGAATGGATGATTGATTTTGGATGTGAAGCTAGTTTCTACATTTAGGGATTTCTAGATTAGGGATTTTGGTGACAGTTTGAATCTGATTATAATCCAAACTGTAAAATTGGGGGGGGGTTGGAAATGTGAGCTTTTAAATGGGAGTTTCGTATTGATTGAATTGTAAAATGAGTTCTGTGATTTTGAAGTGTTAAATGTTGAAATTGAGAATGTGTGGAATGATTTGGTTGAATAACTTGAAATCTGGTTTGTGTGAGAATGTTGATGAAATTTGGTTGCAATGTGTTAGCTAGAATCAATTATGTAGAAAGATTAATTCATCACCTCAAATATCCAAACTTTGTAAAATAATGCAATAATAGTTTATTCGAACATATTAAAGGATGTAAACTCTGTGTGAGAACCTTAATTTGAGTCTTGAAGTGAGCCACCCTTTTTGTAGAATCCATTTCTACATAATATTTGCTGACCGCAGGCTTTGTGCGCTTAGCGGAATGACTCTAGGAGTTTGAGGTGCTCTCGGGTTAAAATCCGCTGAACGGAGGGCTCGGGGCTGAGCGACGGTGTGCTCAATGCAATTTGGTAAAAAAAATATAAATAAAAATATCCGCTTAGAAAATTTGGGCTGCGCTGAGCGAATTTCCCCTACTTGTAAGGACCCAGAAATAATTAGCCTAAGTGAGACTGTGAGGTTAAGTGTGAAAGGGTAAAGATGTTTCTTGAAGTTTTAAAAGAATTTTTAAATAGAGAAAGAAAACATTTTTAACCTTCATTAACTCATACCCACCTTCTCTCTAAAACCCTTTTCTCTCCAATTTCTCTGTCTTCTCTCTAACTTATCTTCCTCCTTCCTCATCCTTTTCAAGATTCGAAGGTACCTAATCGAAGCTTGTGAAGAGTAGAGCAAATCCAACCGATTGGAATCTTGATTTGGGTAAGTTTTCCTTGATCTACTCCTCTATTCCGCCCAAACTGTTTTGCTGTGCATGTGGGTCTCGCTCCCCTTGCATGTGAACCTTTTCTCATCAATATGATTCTATGTTACCTTAGGTTCTTAGTGGTGTATTTGGATTGTGAACCAGGTACTTGGAAAGCTAGTTAGAGCATTAGGAACTTTGCCCTTTGCAGTTGAGAAAGAGGCGTTTTAGAAAAAAAGATAGGTAAGGGAAGCTAGCCTTAAATTATTCCTTATAGTATTAGGGGAATTAGAAATGAAATTGATTTTGGTGGCTGTTTTGGAATATTTTTCCCTTGGGTCAGATTCTAAAATTTTGATTTGATGAATGAATGTGCATTTTGCCCATATTTGAGGGTTGATATGATTTATGAAATTGTCAAGTGTGATGTTGTGTTTAATTATGTGATTTGTGTTATACTATGTGCTTGTGAATTTGGAATGAAATTTGTTATGTTGCTGGGAAAATCAGGATGAATTCTGCAGCAAATGGGTAAAGTTGGCTTCAAACAATCTATTGAGTAAATTGTGAGAATTAAAAAATAAGGGCATTTGAATGGTTGTTGTTGTGTTCAACTGTACCTGAATTTGCTGATGATGTGAACCTGATTTTGTTATTTTGAGATTGATTTGTATCAAGCTAATGATATAGTGAATTTGTTATGTTTTGAGGCATGAAATAAAAATGAGATGTGAAATTAAATAATGATATTTATGTTGGCATGGGGCCTTGGTGCTCCTATTGAGGGGAGCTTGATTTCATGTTATGAGTATGATGTTAGTAAAGTAGTGTGTATGGATTTAGGGATATGTTATAGGGTATCCAGACCTTAATGACTCTCTAGGTCACATAAACTAAGATTGTCATGTGGTGAAGGTCAATGGAGGTCTTACCAAGTGTCTTTAAGATAGTTGGTGAGGCTACCCTGATGTGTGATGGGTGTGGAGATGTTTGTGGATGATCCTGGGGTGAAAAATACTTAGTGATCGGCCGGTTAGGCCCGTGGTCCTGAAGTACACATCAGGTGCTAGCTCTAGATATCCGAAATCCATACAGTCTTCCGGAAGACATTAGTCTTGATTGTGAATGTGTTTGAAATGTGTAAAGCCTTCAGTAGGCCCTTACACTTGTATGAAATTCTATGCTTATTATTAAATAGTTTATGAATTCTTTATGATTTGTCTATTTATCACTAGCTTACCCTTTCTTGTGTGTATTGTGTTTTTAAACTGCTATGATCGTGTCTTTGCACGGGAGCAGATAGCAGGTCTTTAGGGGAACCATCAATGAGGCAAAGTAGGAACTAGGTGCACCTTTCCCTTTTGGTGTATTGTAATCAAGAAATAGACACCTAGCTCTTTTGACTTAATTATTTTGGAAAAAATGTAATAGAAATAGTACCTTGTCCTTAGTATGTGGGAAGACTTTTATGTTTGGTATAATTATATATATCTAAATAGTATCCTGGTATGTTACACTACTTATTTTGTCTAATTTGACTTGAAATGATGAAAATTGATATGTGTGTATGATGTGATTTAATGGCATGAGGTCGTGTATGTTATAAAGAATTATGATGATTATAAATACAGTGTGGAATGTGATAAATTAGTGTATATGGATCTAGGGATATGACTTAAGGTATCCAGACCTCAATGTGGGTCTTGGTCACGTAGATTGAAACCACAAGTGGTGAGTGGTCGATGAAGGTCCCATTAATTACTTAGAGGAGGAAGCTAGATGGGGCTACCCTGATGTTGTGTTGGCTATGAGTAGTGAGGGGATGACACTGAGGTGAAAAAGACTCAGTTAGTCGATCTTTATAAGACCCGTGGTCCTGCTCTGATACATGGATGGCGCTAGGGTGAAAAAGATTTAGTTAGCCAATTGTTACAAGACCCGTGGTCCACGTTTTGATACATCATGTGCTAGCCTTAGATGTCCGAGATTCATATATTCTTCTAGAAGGCGTCAGTCTTGAATGTGGTATGTGAATGTGATTATGTATAAAGTCTTAGGTAGACCCTTACACTCGGTTGTGATTGTAATAAATATGCTCTGCAATTATTAAAATTATGCATGCTCTTTTGCATCACTATCTTACCCTACTTGTTTGTTGTCTTTGTTTGATTGCTATGATAGTATATATTGTATGGGAGCATATGTTAAGTCAGGAAAAGATTTCTCAGCCGAAAAATAGTAGAAATAAGAATTCATATAATAAGACCCTTATATCTTAAATTATAGATCATTCGAAAAGTTTATTTAACAAGACATTATTTTAAAAATATAATAGAATTAGTATTATAAAATATTAAGATAATACGAATATTAAATATAAACCAATATTTTGAATTTATTATAATTATTATATATTTTATAATAAACAATTAGTAAATATAAATTAATCTTATAATTTTTGTTTGTATAATTATTATTTTATTTATAATTTTAATTATTTTTATATTTATTAGTGAAAAATATAAATGTTACGCTTTTGCTTTTATCTATCTGTATTTTTTTATTATTTTATTCTTTTAATAAATTAAAATTTAATATTTAAATTAATTATATATATAAATTATTTTTTAAAATTTTAATAATATAGAAATATATAATAAAATCAAATAAATGTATATAATAAATAATATATATATATTAATATTTATTTTAATTGAATCAAATATTATTTCATAAAACTGATCGATTTTTTTATGAGAGAAAAATTAAAAAATTAATAAAGAATGAATAATAATAATAAAATATATTTTAAATAAAAATTTAAAATAATTTAAAATTTAATATAACACAAAAAAATATAATAATATTAAATTTTTTTAAAAAGAGAGAATTTTTTATATATGGTTATAAATAAATAAATTATATTTTTTTATATTTAAGATTTATTATTTTGATAAATATAAATATAATATAATTAAATTATAAAATAATTTTTAAAAGATATATTTGTATATATTTATTGGTTATTATTTAATTTTATATTTAAATATAATAAATAGTTTATTCTCAAACCAAAAGAAAAAATATATTCCAAAAATTAAAAAAACCAATTTTAATTGTTTTTTAAATATTTTTTTTATCGATTTGTCTTAAACATTTCTAATAATTAGAACTTTGCCGGTTGATTTCAATTCCACACAAAAACAGATTAATTAAAAATCTGTTTTTTTGAAATAAAATAAAAAATTAAAACATATATCTATCCAAATTGAACAAGAACACGAGAGTTCTCATGGATATGTAATTCAAGTAACCTATCATTTTAATTATTTTTTAAAATAAAATAATTATGGCAAGTTTTTATATTATTAGTTTAGTTTTAAATTAGTTACTATTCTTTTAAAACTCGTAAATATAATCAAACTAAAAATATTAATTTTATATTTATAAAAGAATATTAATTTATTAACATAATATTCATACATTTTTAAAGTAATTGAAATAAGAAAAATACAATGGATGTATTTTTTTATTAAATATATCATATGAAAATAATATTTTTAGAATTCTTATTATAATAAAAAATATGAATCACAATATAAATATATTTCTTCTTCACATTATATAAATCAAAATCAATTATTTAATTTTATCGACATTATTATTTATTCTCGTATTAAGATATTATTATCATAGCCTCAACAAATTCGTAAACATCAAACATTAGAGTAAGATGATGTAAATAAAATCAAATATAATATTTTATAAGTTCACATACACATAATTTCAAGGGTTAACACCTATTCATGCATGTTAATTACCAAGTCATAGACACAGCCACTTAAAGAATCTTATTTCACCTTAAGATCACTAGTCTATCCCCATTCAAGCAACCACACGTTAAAGTGATTTTCACATACATATCAAAGCACGATGACTCAACTCACCCCAATGATAAGTATAGTTGAAACCTTCATAGACTTCTTATTACATGACATCTTTGTCTACATGACTAGAATACTATAAAAGTATGAATTTCATATGGAGAATTTCATATGCACACTAAAGTTATACCAAATAGTACTCTCTGATAACTATTTGTCTCACACGCAAACAACACATAATCAGTTATACATAACAAGTCACACAATCTAGTCTTAAAAGCACATAGCTCAATATACAGTTTATCTCAATCTCTTGGACACAAAGTCATCTCAGGCACACATTCATCTCATTTTATTAGTACATAGCCATATAATCTCATAAACATATAGTCATCTCATCTCATAAGTACATAACCGTTACAAAACTCGTTAGCACTGCAATTAGTCACAACTCACAATTCTCCATGCAATTAGTCACAACTCACAAATATAATTTTCATCATCATCATCATCATCATCATCATCATCATCATCATCAAGTCAATCTCACATTAATCTTTACCATAATTTACACATACAATCTTAATAGTTTTTCATATAAATATATTCATATCATATATCACAAAATCTCACATAACATAACTTAATCGTTTAATTATATAACAAATTATTTATCATACTTCACCACATTTCACCTTATAAATTCTTTCAACTTCAATTTAAATCACACAGAAATTTTTCGGTACAGAACATCATTGTTCAAGTCATACATCATCTCTCAAACGACCACCCATCATTCAAGCGAAATGATTCTTGAGAGCAAAATTCTTGATTTGTTCTTCTCGCTTAAGCAGAGGGATCTTTCTAAAGTCAAAACTTGTCACTCAAGCGAAATCAAACCTGAGAGTACCTTATAGTTTTCGCTCAAGCGAATTCTTTGTCGCTCAAGTGTGTAACACCTTTCTACCCCCAAACCATTTTTCATTAATAAATATAAAATTTGTGAAAAATGAAAATAAAAGAATTCAAATATATTCACTTCATAAATAAAGATTTACATAAACAAGGAAATAAGATTTCAAAATAAAACTTTTACTATGAGTAATATTGCCTACTAGAACAATGTTAGTCGACCGTGAATCAATACATCAGATAAGTTCTCAGGAAAGAGATGTGGGATTAGTAAGGGACACTCTTAAATACCAAGTCTTTCCTATCCAGAACTTTCGTAAACATACACTTTCACACTACTAATGTATATCTAGTAACAATAATAACTATTTTTAGATATAGAAAATTAAATAAAATATTATTAGGCCTTGAATTAGCCTTTATGAGTTCTTAAAGATAAAATCATAATAAACTTTAAAACAACTTCTTCAAAATAATCTCTTCATGCCCCGACACCACACTTAATTAAAGTACTTACGAAATCAAGACACTTACGAAATCAAGGCATAGAAAACTTATGTTTCATCCACCAACTCCTCTTTGTTCTCCTTAATCATATGTTCACCTATAAAAGTATTCAACCCAAACAAAAATAAAAAAAATACAAATAGAAGAGAGGGGAATATATCTCACATGTTATAAATACTTATAAGAAAATAGGCAGAATTAAACACATACACATCACACGCTCATGCATCACACGCTCATGCATCACACGCTCATGCATCACACACAACAATACATACACATACACAAATGCATTAACTCAAATGCATTAATGCTCTTATGCTCTTATCTCGGAATGCATGTAATACCATCACAACACAAATGAGTAGTCCAAGAGTACATGAACTAGATCAAAAGACCCTCACAATTCACTCTTACCAGAACGAGTCTAAGAGGAGCTAGTCGGGATTGTATAGCCAGGGTTGCCCCTCATTTCAACTCTCAAATGAGAGGTCCCCAACTCTAAAACCCCCAAGATTAAGGTAGAAGACCATAGAGACCCTCCTTCATAGATCACATCTACCCTCCTTCATTTCTCGCATCTTTTTCTTCTGTGACTTTTGTGTTTGATTCTGGTAGTCCAAGTTATCTATATGTTGATGGTGGTGTAACAACTAAATTTGTCATTGTAGGGAACATTTGGAATGTCGAACCAACTTGTTGTCCTCTGAGATGCAATTTAGCAAGGAAGGATTGTAGTTGTCCCATGTAATCATAAAAAGGTTGGCTACTTTGACAAAAATTTTGTTACCTACTTTGACCAAAATTTTGTTGACTACTTTGACCAAAATCAGTATGTATTGTTGGTTCATCATACTGGAAATAAAATTAGAATAACAAATTAGGGAATGAGCAATTATTTATTATTGAAATGGAGTGAATGTTTTCTTATCTCATCATCTACGTGTTGTTGCCAAGGAGAAATGTAGTGGATGGTGCGTTGGAAAAACCATTGCATGTAAGGAGTGTTTTCATGCAAATGACCACTTCCATTGAACTCATCTCCATGCACAATATGATTGTGATAATTATTCCACAAAACAATCCACTACTGGTGATATCAGTTCTCCCTCTCATATCTTGTTTATGTTACTGATCAAGATTAATCGGATCTGTAAGAATATATTGGCGAAGGCCAAATTGTCTTGGTGAAACTCTATAGTTGAAAAACAAATTGTGGAAACCATAACACGATAGATAGGAGACATGTCAACATTTATTCATCGGAGTATTATACCCCTACGATAAGGAGTCCATAAAAATTGCAAAATAAAAAAGAAAGAAAGTTATTAAAGTAATTAAATATCAATTTACTAATACATAATGAGAAAACTAAAAGTAATTACCTCATTTGGTTGTAGAACATCAAATATATATCGTAAAGATTGAACAACGTATTATAACAAGTTCAACCTTTGTCCTGGTCGCGACCACCTATTTCACAATAACAGTCAAATAGTAAGAAATAATTGAGTATGATAACACTTAATACAAGTTAAACATGAATATACCTTTTTATTAGTGAAAATCCAATTCCAGTTGTTATGTCTTCGTTCGTCAAATTTGGAACCACTGGAGAAATGTATTTAATGTGGTATCATGCCCAACATTGGAAAAGTAATATGCAACCTCCAATATTTTCTTATTGGTAGGCCACACCATGATCCAGAGTATGATATAATGTAGCTAGCACAGCAAACCCGAAATTAAATTGTTGAACTCTATTAAGGTCCTCCAGCAATAGTAAATACATCATATGCATTCTAACTACTAATGTATCCAACATTAATAAACTCCTTATGATTGCTAGTATATGGCCCTTGCATGTTGTGTTATGACAATCTTAGACCCAATTTTATTAGGTATATTTCTTTACTTTTTTTAACCAAAAATAATTTTATTAAATTTTTAAGTTTATTAGACTATTTTATTAGTTTAAGTTATCATTTTTTTAAATTTTATTTTAGTTTTTTTTATATATTTAGATAATATGTCGATATTAAATATATTTTCGTTATCATAGATGAAAAGATCTGAAGTTGACAATTCTTCTCGAACAGTTCAAAATGAATGTATGATATAAGATATTGTCGACGATTTTTCAGAAGATGAGGATTAATGTATGGAATTTGAAGAAGTAGCAACATCAGGAGACCCTAACCATTTCATTCAACATAAACTAGATGGATCATATCAATTTGTTAATATCATGCAACATAATCTCACCGAAGGTATTTTCCAACCAAGGAAGGTGCAATTAATGCGATCAAACAATTCCACATTTAAAAATGTTATAAATTTAAATTAATTGACTCAAAATCTAAGTGTTATGTTGCATGTTGTGTCAATTGCGAGAATAGTTGTTATTGGAGAATAAGAGTATTGTATAGCAACAAAAGAGACCGATGGGAAATAAAAAAAATAGAAGTGTCTCATATTTGTCTTACTATTGATATCTACCAACCATAATAGCTTATATTCAAGGTTTATTTCTAGGGTTGTTTATGATATAGTGAAAAAAATGTTGGTGTAGTTGTTAAAATTATAATAGTAGAAATAAAAATCCATTATGGGTACACAATATCATATAGTAAAGCATGGATGACAAAACAAAAGGTCATCGAAATAGCGTTTGGAGATTGGGAAGAGTCGTACAACGAACTCCTAAGATGGTTTCAAGCACTACACGAAAGTAATCTGAGAAGTTTGGTGCAATACAATGGTTCTCCTCTTCCACCTTCTGGTCACGGAATTCAATGAAGGTATGTGCTAGAATGTGTTTTTTTGTCATTTAAACCTTATGTCGAAGGATTCAAATACTGCAAACTATAATTCAAGTCGATGACACATTTTTTACTAGAAAATACAAAGAAACTTTATTGACTGCAACTACTTAAGATGAGAACATAAATCTTTCCCCACTAGCATTTGCAATAGTTGTTGAAGGAAAAACTAAGGAGACATTGCTTTGGTTCTTTTAACTGCTTCAGTGATGCCTCAACCAAATTTGTCAATGATCACTAATAGAGGGAGAGAAATCTTGGCAGCCTTAAAATCAGAACAACTAAATTAGCCTAACTTGACCTTTCTCTATTTTATGAGACATATTACATCAAACTTCTAGAAGAAGTTCAAGAATCAAGAGTTGAAAAAAAAAATAATTAACATAGGTAATGATTCTTTCAATTATTCTCAATTTTCGATATTTATGTTTTTATTTGCTAACTGTTTTTTTTATTTAATAGGTTATGACATGAGACAACCACACATGTTAGAAAAATTATCTGATTTGCGATCAAAATATGAATAAGTCGTGCAATGGTTAGAAAAAATTCCATTAGAAAAATGGACTCAAGCCTTTGACTAAGGGAAAAAATATGGTCACATGACAACGAATCTGGCAGAATATACAAACTCAGTTTTAAAAGGAACTCGATCTTTGTCAATTTGTGCTTTAGTTAGAACCACATTTGAAAAGATTAACTCAATGCATGTTGAGAGTTGACCATCAATATCTTGAAGAAATCTTGACTATACTTAATCAAAATGAAAATTATCCAAGAATGTATCATGTGCATAGCTTCAACATAGATTATTAGGAGTTTGATGTGGCAGAGACATTAAATATACATATTGGTGGCTCCCCAAAACACTTCACAGTAAAAATAAATGACCAATGGTGTGATTGTGGGAGTTTCAAGCTCTTCGATTACCTTGTCGTCATGTGATGGTTGTTTGTTCCTTTGGTCACTTGGAGGTTGGTCAATTTATTGACTAGGTCTACAGATTGGAAATCATCTTTAAGGCTTATTAAATGGAGTTTCATCCTATGCGAAATGACGATTATTGGTCTCCCATATAGGATTAAATCTTATGTCTGATTCAACTATAAAATGTAAAATTTTAAGAAGACCTATAATCAATCGCATTTATAATGAAATAGATCAACTAGATCTAAACAAGCCCAATAAATATTCGTTTTGTAAAAATGAAGGTTATAATTGCAAAAATTGTCCAAATAAACAATAGTGTATAATATTATTCTTTAAATGAATATATATTTTTATATTTTTATTTATAATACTTTTTCATCATTATTTTTATATAATTAGTTTATATACTTAATCACTAAGGAATTAATTTAAACATTAAAGAATGAATAACATAATCATATTAGATAATAACCAAAATCAATAAATTCCAAAAAAAAATTTAATTAATAATTTAGTTAATGAGAAGAAACATTAATTTTCTTAATTATCCTAAATCCTAAACCATATATTAAAAAAAATGATAAAAGAGTTAAAAAAATATGAATTAATTACATTAATGATAATTATTTTCTTCACAAAAATTAAAACCCTAACTTAAATAATTGAAAAAATTAATTAATATATAATTTTTTTCCTTCTTTTTAAAAATAAGTATATCTCTCCATATATATATATATAAATAAGAGATCCATTTACTATAAACTTATTATCCATTTACATCTTTCCCTTTATTGTAATCTAATAATATAAAATAATAACTGATCTTAATAATTAGATAAAAAAAATGATGAGAAAATAAATTTGGAACTCTTACGCTTATGCTTGAAATAAATGAATCTCCTTCAAATATATAAGTTAGTATATAATTATTCCGTTAGTTTTACATTTTTTTTATTTATTGTTAATAATTTTTTTAATTTTTAAATGAGACATCTTATAAATGTGTATTTATTATTAATTCAAATATTTTTAAATTGTGTAAACATCTATGAACATATATATCCAAATAAAAATAATATATATCATACAAGAAAAATAGTAACAGGTGGAAAGTGTTCACCCATCAAACAACTATTTCATATATCACAAATGCGGTGGGTCTCCAAGAGCCTTCTTCAAAAGGACAAAAGTTTCAGTAGGAATAGCAAATTCTTCCATCAAAACCAATGGACCAACACTTATAAGTAACAAAATGCAAAATGTAACAATTGGAATCTTTGGACAGTAAAATGTACCATTCTATGGAATTAAACAGTCATGTTCCAAAATATGTAGCCTCCATGATTGAATGCTTTGCTTTCAGATCATTTATGCCAGAAAGGCCCAAATTTTTTCAATGGTGATATCTATTACCCAAAACATCAAAAGATTAGGGGAAGATGAAAGAAGAAAAAAAGGAAGGAAAAGGAAGTGTAGACTCTTACCCGCCAGAATATCCTGCCCTGGATAAGGTCAAAAGGAACAGGACCAAATTTTCTTGAATCATTGCTGTTATACTTGTTATCTCCCTGTACCCAAACGCCACCCTTTGGAACCTATAATGAAAAGATAAACTTAGACAACGAAATCTCCAAAAGACATACGGAAATAGAAAAAATGAACCAATGTCAACTTTCTCTACACCAAAAGCTATCAAATTTCAAGCTCATTCTTAATGTGAAGAAGCAAGGATGCTACTTAGCAGTCATCCCAGAAAAACAAACCTCAAAATACTAGCAAAGCAAAACCCATAATCAAAATGATCACAAAAAATTAGAATTTAATCTATAATAAGAAATAGACCATACCACAATTGTCTCAAGCTTATTATTGTTATCGGGATAGGAAGTGTGTGTAAAACTATCACCCTCCAATTCATAGGTCTCTGGATTGGAATTGTATGTAACCCTATCACCCTCCAATCCAACCACACGTTTGGTCATCTTGTGTCTAGGATCTTGAGGGTCTCGCAAGACTACAATATCTCCACGATCAACTTTACTAAATCGGGTTGAGATCTTTTCCATTAGGAACATACTTGTTGTCAAATCGATTGCAGGAAGCATGCTAGGACCATAGGTCTGCAGCACTAGAAGTAGTTACTTAATAAAATAGAATTTAAAACAGGTATAGATAGAAATCAAGCTTACCGAAACAGCTTCGATCAGATATGTCTTGGTAACGTGAATATAACAAAAGAATATAGATGCATCTTTCATAAAACGCACAAAATGTCCCAGGTTTCCCAAGTTCATAACTGCGCTTTTCCTATTCAGGTACAGATCCAAAATATAGTTACCCTTTGTTAAAAGCAAGTGCTCTGTTCACCATTAATAAACCAAATAGGTGTCAGATGTGAATTTTGGGGGAAAGCTGAAAGAATGATGTTGAAATTGCCAGAAGCAATAAGCACTGTAAAGAAAGGTAAAAACAGAAAATTACACCATTTTCTAGCACTTTTCAATATCTTGGATCAGTTATGCCATGTGTACTACCAACTATGACTATAAGTTGAATAGAGAGAGTACGGGGCAGAGCAATGAAGTGTCACTACAGTACTCTGCTACATAATTCTGCAGAATTTTACTAGTTTGCTACATAATTGTGCAGTATTGTACATCTAAACCACTATAACTGCAATTACAAAATGTCTATTTTTTATTAGATAGTTCCAGTTGTCTACTTTTACCCCTTCCATTATAAGAACCTATACTTCAACTTAAGTTTTTTATTGTTATGTGAAAGTGATTTGGTCTCTTATAAGAACCTTTCTATTTGGTATAATATAAGGCATACAAAAATGAAAGAGAAGTGGAGAACCTACCATGGTAGTCAAAATCGCGATTTGAGTTGTAGGATCGTACGATTTTACGATTTTTCCAGAGTTTTTAAGTTTGTGTACCTAGAAGATTGGACTTTTGTTCCGTCGTGTGCGATTCAGGTTGTATCTTCATGGCTCTTCTCCTTTGTCGTCGCTCTTCTCCTTCGCCGTCACACTTCCTTATAGCGCTTCGTTGTCCAACTTCCTTGTTCTTTATCGTGCTTCGTCTCGTCCAACTTCCTTGTTCGGTTCATCTTTGTCACACTTTACCTTCGCTGTCACACTTCCCTGTAATTCTTCGTCTTGTTTGGTTTGGTTGTCACACTTCCCAAGAACAATAAGGGGCGAGTCGTTGCGTGAGGATGCGATTAGCCAAGGATCTTCGAAAGTAAACCAAGGAAAGAAAGAGTATTGTTTTTTTCTCATTTTACTTAAGATGGGCCGAATATAGAAGGAAATGAAAGAGTTTCAAGCCCTTTTTTGGGCTATCAAGAAACAGTCATTAGATATCTAGGAAAGAAGAACCGATTCCTCTTCCTCTTCTAATCTCACCATATACAAACAGTTCATTTTTAAAATCTAATTATACAAAACTAAAAGAAAAATTAAACACTTCTCTATTTCTTTAAAAAAATATTATAACTTTCCCACTTCTCTAAAAACTTCTCCACTTCCCCAGTACTCAATATTTGCATTCCTCTTAATTTTTCTATCTATTATTTTTTTTTTCAAGTTTCAATTCATTATTGATATATATATATATATATATGGTATATATGAATTTTAAAAATTTGTAGGATCTTATGATTAGTGTTACAATCTTTCGATTTACGACAATGTTATCAATATCGAATAACGAATCATATAAGAAGTTAAAAAATCCTTGATGAAAATTTATAAGATATTATATCAAGTTATCGCAAATGCATCGCGAAAGAAAATAATATATATATATAAAAAATACACTAAATACATATGACAATGGTGGCACTAGTGGTGGTGCATGATGGAAACAATGACGGTGCACGGTGGCAACAGCAACAACACACGACAGCTGAAGCGACCTGCGACAAGCGATGCTCTACAATAGCGAGCAGCAATGTCGAGTGGTAGCGGCAAGTGCAATGGCAACATTAGAAGTCGAGGGTTTACATTTTGCTTTAAGTGTTGGGTTAGGTATTATGACCGTTGGGTCGGGTATTATGACCCAACACTCTTTTATAAAAAAAAAGGCTACTGGGCCTTGTGGGTTGGGTTGGGCCCAACACCTTAAACCCTTAAAAAAAAGCAAAAAGAAAAAAATCCAACATATTTTAACCTAAAGAACTTGCTCCTTCTTCTCTTCTCTTCTTCACACACAACCGCCGCCACCGTGTGCCTTCCGCAATTTTCACCTCCAATGCCATGGAGCGCGATTTTGCAACAACCAAAGTGGATGCCATGCGCCACCATGCGAAATCTGAATCGCCATTTCCACCACCACCATGATGCCGCCATAACCACTATTTAATAACATTGATTTACGATTTACATTCTCCTTTCCAATTTTGAGTAGAATCTCGATTTTGACTACCTTGGAACCTACTTTCTATTCTCTCTAAATATCTCTTCCTCTATTGCTCACCAATCAAAGAGACAAATTAGCTAAGATGGAACAATTATTAACTTAAGAAACTAATTCAAATAAAAAATGAGACTGAAATCATAAATTTGTCAAAAAAGTGACAAAACAGTTTGGCAACAACACTTCTCCTGAAATGTTTCATTGACTAAGGATGATATTCATTTATGGATCTATTTCTCATCAATTTAGTCAAAATTCTAGCAAGTACTAACCTCTTAGACAATTATAGTCTCAGAGCTTACTCATCACAATTCCTTAATTTTTATGACAGCACTATTATCATATAGAATAGGAAATGTTAGTAGCTTTTGGATCCATAAATATTGTGAGCAACAGCTCCCAAAAATATGTATTCAACCGATAATGTTGTTCCTTGAAAAATATTTTTGTGAAATTGGCATTTAGCTAACTCTCTCACTTCATGAAAATCAATTAAAAAATATTTAATTGATTAATTAAATCCATGAATTAAAAAAATCAATTTTTCTAACTTGAAAATTAATCTCAAATGGATAGTCAAAATCAACAAAATAATTAATCTTTTTAATAGTACAAAAGTTTCTAAAAACTTGAAAATAATTTATTTACACATTTATTTTATCATGCTCCATTTATTTTTCTAAAATTGCATCATCTCAATTCACATAGAATCATTCAAACAATCAAGTTTCACATGTACTGTAATCATAGTTTCTCAATACTCTAAGTATCAATGACCCTTCACGTTACCAACATGCCACTACCAAGTCATGAAGCACTTGGGTGGATAGTTGTCAAATTGACAGTTCGCATCCCATGGATATAACATGTTGCAAAACAAGCTCTTCTAACAAAAAGTATGGTCAAGTGCAATCGAAAAGAAATATAAGGTCATATGATTCTACTCACTAATCAATCAATCAATCATACAAAGTGATTGAATGTCACGTTCACAAACATCCATATCCCCTAAATCATCTCTAATCTTTTATACCCCAATATATCACTATAACTATCCATACCACACATAACAGATTGTAAAAAAACATCTCACAGCTTATAAAATAGCTACTTTCAAGTAACACACGCTCATAGAGCTTAATAAAAACATTTTTCCTTATTTTTGTGTCATCTCAATATCCATCACATAGTCATCATCACACAACTGCATTCACAAGTTTTATATCATTATAGTGAGTACGTGCAATTTTACCAATGATTCAAGTTCCAATATCAATGAAATTCCGACAACATAATGACTAAACTTCAGACATTTTCTAATGCTAAACACGTAAAAGAAGCCATCAAAGTAGTACAATCATTTCACAATTCACAATCATCAAAGTTGCCAAAGGTTTGACACCTTCAAACTCATCCCAAATCACATATTTTCAACTCTAAGTAATCATAAATAGTAAATTAACTTGAAATTTAAGTCAGCTACCTTAGGGTTTGAGAAATATCATCATATCATTACTTCCATGTCACATAGTTAGATATAAATGATTCAAACTACTCAAAATCAACATTAGAACCAACTAGACAAAATTATCTTTCTTTTTCTTCTTCTCAAAGGTTGAGTGTTTAAGATGAGAGATGTGAGGGCGATAAATTTGTTGAAGTGTTGGAAGAGTAGGCTTGTTTTGTAAGACAAGTTTAAGGTACAAAAAGTCCATTGATATTTTTTCTTCTTCACACCCTTTCTTTTAAGTTATTGTTCTACCTTAGTAGCTAGATGTACTACTTCCTCCATCTCCACACAACGGTGCAATTCCACCACATCTCTAATATCAAGATTCAACTCTCTTCACTCCCAATGGCTTTAATCATGCATTGTCCTTAAAATACTCATCAACACTCTTTCCTCCTAGGTTGAGGTATACCAACTTGTCTCGAACATCACATTAATAGTGTGAAGGAACAAAGAGTCTCCTCATAGTCTTTCTCATCTCCACCCAAGTATCTACTTTAGGTTCTTCATACCTTATTCTATCTCTTTGGAATTGATCTTGTCAAATTAAAGCAAAATCATAAAATCTCATTGTGGCCACCTTCACTTTCTTTGCTTGACTATAACCATGAGAGGAAAATTGTTGCTCAATCTTCTTCTCCCAATCTAAGTATGCTTATGGGTTACTTTTCCCTTGGAAAGTAGGAATGGTCAATTTCACCCCTTCAATTCTATCGTTCCCATGATCCCTCTCATTATCTCTTCCTCTTATCCTTTCATGCCTCCTATCTTCATCTAGACCACTTTCATTATTATTCACTTGATTCTCTAGTTGTTCAATTTGCTCATTGCTTTCTCTCATCATCCTTCGCATTTGTGTAGTCATAATATCAATTAATAACCTTTGAGATCCATCAAGTTGAGGATTACCATCACCACCTATTCTTGTCACACTTCAAGTGAAATTGTCAACAAATTGATGGACCTCTCCACTCTTCTCACTTGTTCACATTGTAATTGATAGTTCCACTCGAGTTTACACCCAAATTGGATTTTACGCAAATGCAACTCTCTTGCCTTCTCACTCTTCTCTTACTTGAATCAACAAATCTCTTTCAAGAAAAGATGGAAAATTGAAGCAATCGACCAAGAGCTCACTAAACAAAATGAAGTAGTAAAGGACAAATTCACTACTAACACTAAAGAAAAACAAAGAAAAAAGAGTAGGAAACTAGCATTCAGAAAAAGAAGGAATGATTAAATGGAATAGTTAGCTAGAAATAAAAAGAAAAAGACAATAACACATAAGTTAGACACACATAAAAAACAATAAAATGAATTGGGTCTATTTTGAGTTCTCAAATTCAAACAATGCACCAAACTTACTAATCTACTTCAAGCACTACCAATTATTTTTTACTATGCAGCAGATTTTTATTTTACTCCTCAAGATATTTTTTTATTTTTACTCTTCAATAATTCTTAATTGCAAATAAGATCTAAACTTTGCAATATTTGGAAAAAAACAACCAAACCTAATCAAACCCACTTTTATGAATCAAAACACTTCAACACATACGCATAATTTATATGAAAAATAAATATAATATATGAAAATAACATACCAATTAAACACTTCAACACTATATTAAGCAAAATAGTAAAATAGCAGTAGTTCTACGATAATAAAATAACTAAGTTTACTGATAGATGACTACTACATATGTTCAAATTACACCAAATAAAAAAGTTCATAAACATAACTATTAAATAACTAAATCTCAAGTTTCTATCTCTCTAATCCTCGAATGACATTATTTCCAACTTAATTAAGTCTATTACGAGTGTACCTCAGTCTACCTACCGTGTCTGTTCCAGTTTACCGAGTCTGGGTTTACGCGAAGAGTTAAATAAACATGCGTGAAACAGATGAAGAGCGGAAAGTTCCGAGACTTTAGTTCAAAGTACCTGGAATCACAAACTTCAATAAATAAATAAGGATAGAAACACACAAGTTGAATCAGCAAATATTAATACTAAGTACCCAAATATGCTGAATTTGATCATATATGGTTAAATCAAAGTTAATTAAGGAAGAAACAGATTGAAGTAGAAAATATTATAAATTGGTCCCAAGGTTATCTGTTTGTCTTTCTGTGAATTATGCAGACAGGGAGGAAAGAAGGAGAAAAGAAAAATATTCCAATTCAATTTCTATCGTTCTAAATTTGCTGAACTGTGCTAAACGCGGAATCTTCAATCAAATTTAAAATTGTTTCCACAGAGACGAGAAGAAGAAGAATATAATAAACGGTATCAATTCATCGCAGTCCTTCGAATACAATTCCAGATTTCAAAGAAAGAAAAATGAAATGAAAAACGAAGGGGCTCGCAAACGATGATTCCGTGGCTTGGGGATGAAGAGGTTCAACGAAAATTAGATTGCACAGAAGAATAGAACATGAATTGAGATTAACATCGGAGATCTAGGAAGAGTGAGTTACCTAGTGCATCAATTAGATTGGATTCAAATTGATTAGATTTGGGGTTAGCGAAGCGGGTGGCCTAGGGTTTTTTTGAAATAGAGGGAACTAAGACAGACGCTAAACCCTATTATTTTACTTTTCTCTTCTCTCTTTCTTTTTTTCTTCTTTTATTTTTTTTTTCTTCCTTATTTCGACAATTGTTTTGTTTCTTTCAAAATTTGTAAAAAATTTGTGAAAAGTTGTATTATCTAATAAATGTGAAATTTCAAAGTTTTTTAACAAGAAATTTTATAATTTTTAAAAAAATTTAAATATATTAAAATTTAAATTACTCTCAAATTAAATTGTTTAATTTTATAAATATTTTGTTTAAATAAGATAATTTAAATTTATTAATTTTTAATTTTCTTGAATTAAGTATTTTAATTATTACTAAATAAAAAAATTAAATAAATCTGTATATGATTGTGAAATAATTTATTATAAATCTAATCGTCTTAGCTGGGTTAATTAAATTAAGTTTAATCCTTATTTGACCCAACACAAATTTTCCTAGTCTAATTTAACAAATAGAGACTTAATTTAGCCTCAATGAAATTAACTGTTCTTAATTCAATCCAATCAAACATGTCTCTATTTGGTTTGACTAGAAATATTTTGTCATATTTAACCCAACTTAACTTGACCTAACTTAATCAAACCCGATCAAAATTATGTTACGTTCAAATTTGGGTTGGATCTAAGGTTCGAGTTTGAGTGTGTACAAAATCTAAGCCTAGTTCAGATTCAAGCTCAATCTAGACTTAACTCGAGTTAAGATTTCAATTTGGAATCGGGTTCAAGTTGAGGTAAGAGCCAACCTAAGTTAGGTTGAGTTCGAATTTCAATCAAGGTTTAATTGAGTCGGAGTCCAAGTTCAAATTAGGTTCATCTGGGTTCAAGTCTAAATTAAGGGTGGATCCAAGACCAAACCAGGCCAAGCGGTCGAGCTAGCGACATGTTAATTGAAGTTGAGCAAAAAATACTTTGATCGAGAATGAGTCACATGTAATGTTTTGAATTTGGGTTGGGGGGAATTTGTGGGTGGGCCTTCGGTCCATTAGTTTAGGGAAGGGAAGGGAGGTACTTAAAGTAAAAATTTTCTAAACTCTCTTATTTGGTTTCTCATTTCATATTAAGCACTCTTTTTCATTTTATCTTCTGTTCTCTATTTTCCCCAAACCCTTTCCACTCTCCTCTTAGTTTCTCCCTTCATCCTTGCGTCTGATAAAAAAAAACTAGATCATTGGGAGGAAGATCTTCAATTAGAGAACCTCTCTCACTTATAAACTTCCACTATTAGGTGAGTTCTTTCAGTTTTAAAAGATTGGAATTCTTGCATTTAGGGCTAAAATTGGGGGAAATGGGTAATTTCATGAATTTGGACTAAATTCTTGATAATTGTAGTGATTAGGATGTTCTAGAATCTTTAAGTGTTGTTGGATTATTGAGTTAATGAAAGCTAATTATCTCAAACATATATAATTAGAGATTTATTTCTTATGCAAATCTATTCTTGTAAATTTAATAATGACTTTGTGTGAGGTTTGTTGAATTGAAATGTTGGATTAATGGAGATTGTAGGGAACATGATTAGGAACACTAAAATTCTTGAAATTTGATTATGTATTAGATAAATTATGAGTTTTTGAGATTTCTTGTATCGTACGCAAGATTTTTCGCTTGAGCGAGAAATTTTCGCTCAAGCGACTAGCTTTGGAGTTTCTCTTAGGTGTGTTTTCACTCAAACGAGGCACCGTTCACTTGAGAAAAAGTACCCAGACCTGGGTACTACTCTCGAGTTCATTTTCGCTTGAACGAGATGAATCTCGCTTGAGCGAAAATGCTTCGGACTTGAATGTGTTCTCGGGTTCATTTTCGCTTAAGTAAGGAAGGTTTCCCTTAAAGGAGAATGCCTGAGTCTTTTTGAAATTTATTCCTCACCATCATCATCTATTCTTATGCCAAGGTTACTCATGATTATTAGTAGCTAATTTTCTTAGTATTGGGATTGAATGTAATTTATCAAACTCTATGTATTGGTCTTATATTATTTCATCCTTTGGTTCAATGTAATTTTTTAATTATGCTCTGAATACTTAGGTGAACTAATCACTCACTCTTTGATTTATAATTTAGGGTTTCATTGAAAAATAAATCTTAAATTTGATTTGAATGAATTCACCTTATATATTTAATTGTTAGAAATAAATTTAAATATATTTTTGAGATAGTTTTAAAATTAATGTGGGATGAATAATTATTCTTAGAAACTCTATGACAAGAAATTGCTTAGGGGGATAAGGGAACTTCAAGGACATTAATGGATAAAAAGATTTTAACACGATAGATGAAATTTAATTTCAACACGTTTATATTCCCCTAAAAAGATTTTTTTAAAGTGATTATAAATTTTATTAGATATTACGCAAATCTCTGTGGATATGACACTCAATATATACTACAAAAATTCAGTGCACTTGCTGAATTCACACATTAAAAAAAGTTAAATCAAGTTTTTGGCACTGTTATAAGAGATTTTTGTAATAATATTTAGTAATTTTATTAATCATTTTTTTATTTATTATAAAACTTGTCACACTAATATTGAACAACAACAAAATTAAGAAATAAAGAAAGGTGGAATAAGTGCGGGGAGATTCTTCTTCAAATTTATCTTCAGTTTTTAAACTCAAATGTGGGCACATCAAGGAGCAATAAATAATCACTAGCAAACAAATACTCAAAACAAAATATTGTTGGGTGATTATATACATCAACAAGGGCCGAGTCATTTATCTAGCATTTAGGGGTGGAGCTAGGGGCCATACCTCCCTGAACATTTTAGTTTTTATTTATTACTATATGCAATTATAATTAAATTATGAAATATATTATCCCATAATATGGTATAAAATTATATACAAATACTATATATAGATTAAATCTAAATAAAATCTCTTTAATTTAAAATAATTAAATATATAATCTTATATATAAAAGAAAATATTTTGTCTAATTTCAAAAAGATAAGTTTTCGTATTTGTACTGTAGATATTTTTAACAAATATCATCAACTAAAAAAAAATTAAAACATACCAAAATAATCTTTTATATTATATATATATATATATATATATATATATATATTAGAAGATTGTAGAGTATTAGAAACTAAAAGATAAGAAATTCAAAAACAAAGTACACACGATGTCGACTATATTTTTCATGTAGTGAAGAAACAAAGGTAAGAAAAATTCTTTCTTTATTATTTTTGTTCACTATTATAACATATTAGCATGTGCAATATAATTTTTTTATTTGTTATCAATTTGTTAGTTGTTTTAATGTTTTATGGTGCTTTATTTTAATTCAATATTAAAATATTGAAAATTCAGGTTTAGGTCTAGAGATGTCTAAGAAAAGAACTATAAACTCATTTTTTAAGAAAAGAGAAATTGATAGAATTGATGAAATAAACTCTAATCAACCAAATTTAAATTCAACGAGTAATGTTGAAGAGAAAATGGTGTTGATGAATAACCCACAATGTAAATAATTGATCAACCTATTAAAAAAATCTCCTAAAATGTGAGGATACAAAAAAAAATTAATATTGATTTTTGATACGTGATCCTGAAATGCGTCACAAATTTATGATTATCTTATGAGTCAAAGAGATGAAATTTGTAGAGCCTATATAAAATTTGGACCGTATCACTATTTTATGAATGTGTATCCTCTTTTTGGTTTAAATAATCATCATCATCAATTTTCAAGCTATCTGATTTTCTTATTAATTGCATGATTGTTTACATTAAAAAATAAATTGTTGCAAAGTTCAATACATATGTGATAATTTATAATTCTTATAACATGAAACATCGTCGAGTACAATTAAAAAATTAAATGTACTAGGTATGTATTTGACCTTATATATAATTATTTATATTAATTTTAAAAATATATAAATAATTTATAATTTATTAATAATTTTATTTATTATATTTATTTTTACATGATAATTAATTTTAATATATATATATATATATATATATATTAATTACTTCGGGTTCGCTCACAAAAAATTTCTGACTTCGTCCCTACTAGCATTGCTAGGTTCACCAAAGGAGTTGATTTAAAGTTTGCTTTACTAACCTTGATCATTGAAAATCAATCTCAACAAATGATGTGTTGTGATTTCTGTACAAGAGATCATCCATACAATTATTGTAATATCATAGATCTCTAACTTATAGGAGAAATTCAATACATCAATAACCATGGATAATAGAACCATTACTAAAGCTAGAAGTAACCTCAATGACAATAATTCCAACAGCCTACCAAAATGAATAGGCTCAACAAAATGACAACTTGTCTAAACTAGAAGATACTTTCATATAATTTATGTAAATGTCTATAAGCAATCATAAAATATATAGAGGCATCATTAAAAAAATTGGAAGTATAGGTTGGACAACTTCTAAAACAAATAGTTGATTGATAGGTAGATAATTTTTTACCCTATATACAAGTCAATACAATAGAACAATAAAATGCAATCATTACAAGGGACATTGTGATTGGTAGGGGAAATTGGTGAAAATTTTAAGAAGAAATAAGAGGTTGTTAAAAAAAAGAATAAGGAAGTTGAGAATGAGAAAGAACCTACAAAAGATGTATGTGAAAAGAAAGAAGGAGATGAGAAGAAGTGGAAAAACAAACTGTTGAGTTGGAAGTAGGTGTAGTGCTATTTTTCAAAAAACTCTACCTCAAAAATCCAAAGATCTTGAGAGTTTTATCATACTTGTGACAATGGTAATCTCTCAGTGAAAAAGGAAATGTTAGATCTTGAAGCAAATATCAATCTTATGCCTTTATCCATGCTGAAGAAATAAGGATAGGTAAAAGTGAGCTACACGAATGATGTTACAACTAGCTGACGAAACCATCAAATATCCACATGGTATTGTTGAAGATTTACGGGTGAAAGTAGATAAATTTTTCTTTCCAATGAATTTTGTCGTTATAGATATGGAGGATACTAAAATACCCCCTAGCCTTGGAAAACCATTCATGAAGATAACTAAGGTAATAATTGATATAGATAAAGGGAAGCTAAAGGTACATGTGTGTAGGATGAGGAGGTGAATTTTGACATCCTCCAAGCCATAAAATATCCTAGTGAAGAAAGGGAATGTTTCGAATTAAATATCATTGGTGAATGTTTGGAGGTCCAAAAAAAAAGTTACCATTTCAAAACCTTTAGTCAAAACCTTGGTCAACTTTGCTAAGAATCCTAAGGAGGAAAAAAGAAAAGAAAAATGTTTAGTAGAAGGATAATGAGCGTACTTAGGTGGTGAAGTCGAAAGAAGCACTACAAGAATGCACATTTCAAATATTAAAGAATGAGCGTCAAGATAGTGACGTTAAAGAAGCGCTTTTAGGAGGCAACCTAGGTATTTTTTAGGTTTTTTTTTTTTTAGTTTTTAATTTCTTTTATTTTATTTTTCTATTATTTTTTCACACTTGTCCTTAAGTAATATGTTGTGTGGAATCTACAATTATCAAATTTGAACATAAAAGAGTTTTAGTTTTAATCATGAAAACCAAATGAGAGGGAAAATATAATTATGTAACAACATGTGATTTTAGGTTACGGGTGCATAGGCATGAAAAGAGATTATTTTTTAAATTAAGAAATTAATTTAATTAAAGAAATAAATTAAGAGATATGGTGAGTAGAAAGTCATAATTGAGACTCATCAATTCATAATAGTAACCGATATTACTCGATCATTTTCTTACATCATTAATTAAGAAGGACTTGAAAATGATAAAGGCACATTTTTATTTTTAAAAAAGACAGGATCAAATAGTCAATTAATTAATTTAATATCATTTGAACTTTATTTAAGCCTATTTTTTTTTAAGAACCTTAGGCCAAAAATAAGAATTATGTCAACCTAACCCTTATTTTAATGGAATAAAAAAATTATAAATGGAGTTGCATAAACATAAATCGAATATATGAGTTATTGCTAATGTTTTGTAATTTCTCACAAGAAGAAAAATCATGGTGTACAACAAAAAAAACCAATAATGATAATGATCTTATGATAAAAATTATTTATAAAGAAAAATAAAGCTAAAAGTCAAAAATTGGGAAACAAAATAATTCATGAGTCTTTGTTCCTTCAAAATATCTTGTTATGCGAGAAAAATCAATTTTTATTATTAACCTTAGTCTCATTACAAAAGACTTCTTTATTCAAGTCTTGATTAACAAATGTGATGATTAACGAGAAGATGAAAATCAATTTTCGATTACTTGATTAGAGTGATTGAATGAGAAAAACATGTACTTGTGAGATGAGAGTATTAGAAAAATGCTTCTTTAAGAAAAGTTAATAATTAATTCATTTTGTAATTTTTCTTTATTTGAAGCGTACACTCACCTTGTTTTTATTTGAAGTTAATGTTTAGGTGAATTGATCACCCACTCTTTGATTTATAATTTAGGGTTTTATTAGAAAATAAATCTTAAATTTGATTTGAATTAATTCATCTTATATATTTAATTGCTAGGAATAGATTTAAATATAATTATTGAGATAGTTTTGAAATTAATGCAAAGTAATTATTAAAATAATTTAAGAAATCAAATATTAGAATAATTATGACAAGTTAAATCAATGGTACCCTTTAATAACTATTTGGCTCACATAAATCATTTATCACACATAACAAACCACAGAATCAGTTCTCATTGGCCCACAATGCAACACACAACATATCTCAATCTCATTGACATACAATCATCTCAAAACACAATATAATTATCATAGTCTTTCATTCATATTGTAATTTATCATTACATATATTAAATATAATTGATACACAACCTTCTCAAAACACAATACAGTTTATCTCAACATTTCATTCATATCGTAATTTATCATCATACATATTAAATATATCTCTTCACACATATATACATATAAGATGTACACATAAAAAATTATTATTAAATCTCTTAAATTTCGTGTAATATCTTTATCACTTTCTTTTATTTTTCTATGACCTTTCTTGATTGTAAAATTATTATTTAATGTTATACTTAACCAATTAATTTGGTTCTTATTTTTTTAAAAGCTAACATAATTATCAAAAAAAAAATTTTATTTTGATATTAAGATCTTGTTTAATAGTTTATTATGCCTAAAGTAAGGAAAAATTCAAACTTTTATTCTCATCCTGATAACATAACTTTTAATCACTACAAAAATCATATCTTAAGTTATAAAAAAAATAAAATTATGTGAACCATTGTTATTAGTTAACTAACATTTAGGACTACAATTTTGATGAAGATAACTTTTTCAAATTCATAATGAAAATAGACTAAAATAGGATCGTAATCTCAAAACAAAATAATCTCCTACTCAAACTAATATAATTCTCAAATATATTGCAAAAATAAATTCAAACCCAAATCCTAATGAACACAATTTTCATATATAAAATCCAAATATTATAAAAATAGTATAAATACATAATAAATCAATAATTAAATCATAATCCATCAAATTATTTATTCATCAAATACTTATAATACAAGAAAAAATTTAATTAGTTTTTCTTATCTTTAAATCAAGTTTTTCTCAAATTGAGATGGATCAAAGATGCTCTATCTTATTTTAAAAGATACTAAGCACAAAATCATCTATATTACTATGAATATAAACCAATATATTCTTAAATTTAATACAAATATTAGATCCTAAATATTTTTATCAAAGTACTCTCAAAATTAAGAGAACTTCAAACTTACTTAAAACAAAATTTTGTTCGGATAAGATTAATTTACTCTTTACTTCCCCCAATATTTTCAGATCTTCAAACATATAAGAATTGAATGAAAATTCTTGAAGACAATTGAAAGAGTTTGAGAGAGATTTCAAAATTTAAGAAAATGAAAAATAAAATAAAAATTTTCCTATTTATAATCTTCTATTTTTTCTAAAAATTTATCCTAAAACTCACTCAATACGATCTTTACAATTAATTTTAACACTAATTTTAATTTTTCTTCTTATTTTTTTCTAGAAGAAATTTATAGAGAAATTTGTTAAAAATAACAATATTACTTTTAAACCATCCTTCATTCACTTAAGTATAAATAAAATAGTGTCAATTTAAAAATAATAGTTAAAAATTTCTTATTTTATTGTATTTTTACTTTTTTTTTTAAATAATCATCTCTTAATATTATATATATATATAATATATATATATATATAAATAAAAGGTTATATTAACGATATTTAATTTATTATTATTTCCAATTATAAGATAATTAGTTTATAAATATTTTTTATTAATTTTTAATTTATTCAAAACTAATTTTTATTTATTATTATAAAGAAAATTTATGTGAAGATTGTCCAACACACGGTTTAGGTTTAAACTCTTATCGTGCAAATTAATTTGAGAATTTAAAATACATGAAATCTAAAATGCATGAATTTAAAATGCATAAAATGTAAAATATATGAAGTTCTAAATGCAATCGAATTTCATAATTGAGATTAAACTAAATCTTAAAATAAAAGAATTGAAACATCAATCAATAAATTTAGATATATATTAAAAATAGAATATTATTATAATTAAAGAAATACCGGTCTAAATTTGAACAATTATGATTACAAATCAAAATAATTGATCATTAAAATTATTTCCCAATTAGATATCAAATTAAACTTTATCAAAATCCAATTTAAATTTCAAAATGGAACAAAGCAAATTATAATCACAATATGTAATTTTTGCAAGTTAGAGAAAGAAAAAATAATCTCGTAGAATATATAAATTGATTAGTATAAAACTCAATTTCATAATTCATATCATCTTTAAATTATAAACGGAAAGAAAATTGAAAGAAAATATTAGTCTTTCATGAAAAAGGTCTTCTAAGTACAATAAAAATGAAAAGACAATATAAAAATGTAAAAAATAAAATAAAAAAAATAAAGAAAAGAGAGAATTCTAAAAAACAAAACTTTAATTCGTAAAAAATAAAATTATAAACTTTAAATTATAATTTAATATAAAAGTATCTTTTTAGAAATTTAAACATATATTTATAAATTATAAAAAATAAAAAATAAATAGTTCAAATAATAGATTCAAATTCGCCTTACAAATTTAAATATAAAATATAATCTTGTATTTTAACAAATCTTAGAAAATAATTTCAAACTCCAAATCTAACTATGCAAGTATGAAATTGAAGTTTTCAAATAAAAATCTAATGAAACAAAAAACAAATAAATAAATATTTATAAAGAAAATTATAAAAGAAAAATAGATATCATAAAAAATATATAAAATTAAAATATTTATTCAAAATAAAGTCCAATTATTATAAATAGTAAAAAGAAAAAAAAATAATAAAATATATAAAATTATTGTAAAAAATATAATAAAAGTCTTAATATAAATACAAATTTTATATTATTAGTTACTTCCTTTCTCAACCTAAAATTCATTTTTCTTTCATTTCTCACTATCTCCTATGTATGATTCAATTTTCTTTATAACTGTGTTATAAAACTCTAAATATTATTATTTATATAAAAAATTAGTAAAATTAATAATACTGTAGTCAAATAAAAAAAAATATTTTAAAACATTTATAGTTTTTATTCTTTAAATGAAAATTTCAGATTTAAAAAAAATTATAAATAATTTTATATTCAATTCCAAATAAACCCAAATGAACCTAATTTAAGGGTTTAACAAATTCAATTAAAATCAAGTTATGGTAGCATTGAACTACCAAGATATAAATTTGATTTTAAATTAACTTTTAGACTTAATCATTTAAATATGATTTTGATTTTAATCCTTCAAATTTAAAATGTTTATTTTAATATCTTAAAATTAAGAAAATATCAAATAAAAAAAATTAAAATAAATTTTTTAAAATTGTTTTTGTCTTTAAAATTTAGATTTTACGAAATAAAATTCTATTTGATTAAATTTAGTGTATTAAAATAAAAATAATAATTTAAAAAAACTAAAAAAGATATTTATCTTAAATTATAAAAACTAAAAATATAATTAAATTTTAATTTTAATACTATATCTATTTGGGCTAACCCATTTTTCATCATGAGAAAAGATTGAATGAGTGGTGAGTTCAATGAGGAAGAGATTGGACAAGAAGATAAGAGTGGATCAAAGGGTCGAATGGGAGAATACAACTTCTGAAACCTTTGAAGCAGGAACTGAAAAGAAAAATTTCAAAAAAAAAAAAAAAAAAAGGAGTTAAAATGATTTCAAATTTAAACTTTAAAACAAAATAACCATAAAATCACCCCCAAAACGACATATTACTATTGTTCATTCCACAAAATGAAAACTAGTCATATCAGATAAATACTTTTAGTCTATTTATATATAATTTTATTATTTTAACTCCTGTTATGATGATTAAAAATACTATATGCAGAGATTAAGATATATTTTTAATGAAAGATTAAAAGAGAAAATTTTTATAAATATAGAAATAAAATGAGTAATTAATAAGTCAAAAACACATTGAGCCTTGAGTTTGCCGCTTTTTCACTATCTTCAAATTACAGTGTTCAATTCATTTGTCTAGAGAGAAAGAGAAGCAGAGAAACCTTGCACTTGGAGATCATCAATGGCTGTCAAAATTTACATTGTGTATGCACTTTTTCAACCTTTCTTGTCCATGCGATGTGTTGATCTATCTCTGGCTTACATTGTCTTTTGTCTATAGTGCTCTTTCTTGGCATTTTTCTATTCATTTTGAGTACCTTGTTCTTTCTGTCTTGCATGGATTGACGCATGTTCAGCATGTTTCTTGAATAGTCTAATTTGAAAGCTTTCAAATTTCCATATTTCTTTGAGGTTCTTGGACTCTGACCCTCTAGGATATGATGCATCTTTCTTGAGGATTGTTTCATTTTTAACATATTGGAATTTTCTTTCACATAAACAACAATTACACGCATATTGTTCCAGCAATGAACAACCGTGTAAACGGTGGAAAAATTAGAATGATCGAGAAAGAAAATATAAGAAAAAAATACGGATGGTTGTGACTTGTGATAAAGTCTGAGACTATGCGAGGGACATCTTCTTCATTAAAAGATCATCTACTGATAACTTGTACTTTTGCAGTTCGCGTCATCTTTTGTATTGTCTGCAACAAATATTTGGTCATTACCCTTTTCATTTCATATAAAAAAGGACAATTTTTTCTTTCTTACTTTGACAGGTACTATTCAATGTATGGGCATATAGAAAGTCTAGCAAAGGAAGTGGAGGAAGGGGTTAACTCTGTTGAAGGTGTTGAGGCCAAACTATGGCAGGTATGTGTTTATGTTTCCTTTATTGCAGTTCCTAACCCTATGCATTCCATTTTTCCATGGCATAAAGTCTATCTAGTCTTCTAGCTACAGTTAATAATTGGTTTTAAAATTTTGATTCATCATCATTGATTGTTCCTTCACTGTGAGCATACTTTCTAAGGAGATGTCTCCTTGGCTTTTATTGAACATACAAGCAGGTACCTGAAACACTACCAGCTGAGGATCTTCTTAGACTGGCAGCACCACCCAAGAGCAATATACCAATCATTCACCCCAATGACCTCTCTGAGGCTGATGGTTTTATCTTTGGCTTCCCAACAAGATTTGGAATGATGCCTGCTCAGTTTCAGGCTTTTCTAGAAACTACTGAAAATCTACGTAAAAGACAACTGCTTGCAGGCAAACCTGCTGGAATCATCACCAGCACCAGCTCCCAAGGTGGTGGACAAGAGACTACAGTGTAAGACCCACTTCCTTATTATAATTTCTTATGATTCCCAGTTTCCTGATTTGAATGAAACATAGATGATAAAAAAATTGTATAAGAGTTCAACATTCACATCAGAAATCATAGTAAATATGACTGGTTGTGATAAAATAGAAGTGTAAAGAAAGATTAAATTTTCAGCACATATGTTATTTATTCGTTGTGAAATTTATGACAGACTTACTGGTATCGTCCCGCTGGTTCATCACGGAATGATATTTGTTCCATTTGGAATACGATTTACATACAGTCCTGTGTTCTGCAATCTTCAGCAAGTGAAATGTGGAACTCCATATGGTGCAACAACTTATGATGCTCCAAGAAGGGGGCCAGCATTCTTCAAGACCGTGCATGCGAAAGAGCAGGGCTATTACTTCGCCCATGTCACAAAGCAGCTCAAGGAAGCTACTGCATAATGTTGAAAGATATTGAAAACACTGATAATGATTGTTTCTGTTCACATAAATCCCTTCCAATCACACTGCTAATGTTGAAAGATATTGAAAACTCTATACACTGCTAATAAATCCAATCACAAAACACACTCTATTGGCTATTCACATTTGCCCCTTTCTTTTTATATCACAACTTTTTATGAATTTTGAAACAATGATCCAATTCAAGCAATTGCACAAAGAAAAATGATAGAAGTAAAAATCTGTGTGGTGTGTGGTGAGTGCATGAGCGCAAATACGATGCACTCAATATATAATGGATGTTATGCGAGTGTTTTGAAAAAATGACTAACTCAATATTTTGGTCATTCCTGAGTAACACTGGGATTCTGCTTCTGATTTATGTATTTAGCAATTGTAGATTACAATAGTTTTCAACATATGGAATTTGGCAATTGAATGACAAAATGAATAAATGAATTATATTAGCCTAAATTTTAAACATATGAAGAATGAATTAGCATAACAACTTTTGAAAGACTAAAATAATTCATAACACAAATTAGAAAATAAAAAATATAATTATACTTTCTAATTAACAAAATAGTTTTATTCTTACATATTGATTCTTGTAAATAAGATTTTTTCAGAATCGACAAAAACCATACTGAGCCACCGCTATGGACCTTGGGCCAATGATGTGGTCTAAATATCAACAAGAGGTTTAAATTTTGTACCTCCATAATTTCTTTCAGCACCTTCATTATAGTTTTGAGTGATAAAAGCAACTTTTAAAATTCTTACACTTTGGAGAAAATGTATATATATTAAAAAGTTTCTGGATTACAAATTACAAATTATGATTGTTATTTTCTTCGTTTTGCATTCCTCTGCAATCAATTTTTCGTGTTTACTTTTATTTTCATCTTCGTCAGATTAAGAACAAGAGTGCTTGAATGCAGCATTGCCATCTATCTCGTGTAAAGCTTCAATATTCCAGAATAATTCAAATAAAATTTTAATTATTTATTTTAAGATATATTTTTTAAATATATCATAAAATATAACTGATATGATAAATTAGATTATTCAAATGACAACTATATGAATAAATTTATTGGAAAAACTACTGAAAAGGAAGAAATAATTTCGAAAATGTGTACCAGTACTAGCAACATATTTTTTAACGGATACTGCACAATTAATTAAAATATAAAATTATGAGAAAGAATAATTCACTAAAGACAGGATTACCAAAATTTATAATTTTAATAAATTTTAGCCAATAACAGATAAGTGTTAGAGAATTTTTTATTTTTTTACTTGCATTTCATATACAAATAATTCCTAAACGAAACAATACACTTTGTTCCGTTCCTTCTTTACCTTCAAGTCTAGATTCAATTTTGAAATTAATTTGGGCTTACATGTAGCCCAATGGTTCCTAATAGTACTAGGCACACCCAATTCTTGTACCTCTTAGTGGGCCTAAGATAAGAAAACCGTATACTTGTCCCCAAAAGTGCTCACATCATCATTACTTGAATCATAGGATAATTCAATTATAACATAAAATATTATATATTTGAATCCTACCCAATTGTTTTATTGGTTTTGGTGATAAATCTTAAACAAATTTCAATGTATAATATTATTGGACAATATTTAATAAAACCTTGTAGTAAAATCTAAAAGAAATCAAAATACCAATCATTTAGGTTGAGCATTTATTTAAAATTTACAAAATAAAGGGGAAGGAGGATTATTTTTTTAAGAGGGGGAAGAGGTACAAATTAACTAAACCCTATTTTTTTTTTTTTTTTCATTCTAAAGGAGTGAAAGCAATTGAAGAGGTTGTGTTAAATAGGTATGAGATTAGAGCCCACTTTTTCAATAATGACAAGTGAGGAAATGAAAAGAATGCAAGAGGCAGGTCCATGTGTTTTTCTTCATAGTTTCATCATGACTTACAATTGTATGGTCCTACTGTCATTGCCTTTATTTGTTTTCACAAAATTCAGTGTTCATACCTGCTTCCAAAATAAACTAAGTATTCTTTTTTTGTATATATATACTCTCTTTTCTAAAATAATGATGTATATGTGAGGTCATGCTGTGCACTGTTGCTTAATAACCTAACCATCTACACTCAATCTCATTACATGCTACCTTAATTAGATCAATCTTAATTCATTAATTATAAGATAACAATGCTTAGATAGGTTAAATAAAACCAGGAAATCTGATGCAAAATCATGTTCATGCATCTTACTAATATGATTGAAATAATGATATATCAACATCTTTTTTTTCAAGAAATGTAAAATGTGATTATATTTTTTCAAGAAATGTAAAATGTGATTATAGTGTATAATTCACCCTCAAAATCAGTTCAAGAGATGAGATTTACATCTCACTTATATACTACAATTCGACTTTATTTTTAGTCAATGTGAGATTTTTCCAACACTCTCCCGAACGTGGCCTGTTAATAATAGGTCCAATTTAGGTCTATTAACTTGTCAATCAAGATTTAGTATATTAATAAATGACTTAATTTAGGCCTAACAATTTTGTTAATCAGGTTCTGGTACAATGTAAAAAGTGATTATGGTGTTTAACTCACCCTCAAAACTGATTCAGGAAATAAGGTATAGTTCGACTTCATTTTTAGTTAAAGTAAGATTTCTCAAACAAGAAAATCGCACAATATTTATAATCACGCATCATATTTGTACTTACATATTTTTATAAAAAAATTCGTTGACCACAACCTATTTATACCGAATGTGATTCGTTGAAGATAAATATAATATACTCAACAAATTATGGATGTGGCGTGAACATCTTAAAAAAAATGGATTTTCATACATTATTTTTATTTTCATTAAGAGATAGTACAACTTTTTTACATTTTTTTATTTAATCATAAATGGTATACTTAAAAATTATATAATAATCTACTATTATATAATAAACTGGAATATAGAGTTTAAAGAGTGAGACTCTCACTCTTCTTAATTATATCATTAAACATTTACAATTATAATGTTCATACATTTACACGGTCATTGTAAATCATGGTTAATACGAATTTTATGTTAGTCAATAGATTTACAATACATAATGATTTGTGTACAATACAAGACTAAAATATCAGTTACTTTAAACATTGCATGTAAAAATTTCTAATGGATTGACTATAAAAAATCTTGGAAGTAATAATTTGGCGAAGTGAAATTGGTGTATTGTTTATTATATAAGAAAGAAGTGTTAGAAATTGAATGTGTAGTAGACATGGGAAATTGGTGTCAATTATTGAAGTGTTATTGTAAAGAAATGGAGGAATTGGAGGCAGTGGCGATTCTAGATGTCTGAGAGAGGAAAAAGAAAGGAAAAATGTTGTGTGAAATAGGGTCTGAAAAGGGTGTTGTTTAATTGATTAGTAAAAGGATATTATTTGTTTTTATAAGCATCACACAGCTGTAGAAAAAGCAATGAATCAAAGAATAGAATTAGAAGAAACGTTTTGTGAGAAAAGAGAGGGTGAGAGAAAGAGAAAACAAAAAGAGAGAGAGAGAGAGAAGAATATAAGGATAGAAAACGACAAGGCAAGGAACAGTTTTCAAAGAGAGTCCTCAAATATTGTAGGATTTTATGAGGAAAGTTTGTGAGATGAGTGGGAGCCAAATAATGAGTCGAAGGAATGTTTGAGCAAAGAGGGTCAAGATCCATGTCAACTCCACCCCCACCAAAGGATGGAGGAGGACAAAACTCACACTTACCCTCACACACCACTAACTTACTAGTCAAATTCTTCATTTCTTCATTTCTTCATTTCTTCATTTCTTCATTTCTTCATTTCTTTATTATTATTAATCAAAGTTTATGTCAATTTAGTCTCCTTCTATAAAAATGGTCTCAACATTTTAAAAACCTTTGCATATGTCATTTTAGATAGTCCACTAATAAAGTCTTTACATCAAAAGTGAAATTTGAATTTATAGTCTAGTAAGATATGAGTTTGAACCTTATTTATTACAAAACTTTTCTAGATTAAATTTATATACATTTTGATGATATTTTAAAAAAATATATTATATTTTTAATTTTTAAATAAGAAACAAATTTAATTTTGTCTCTTAAATTTTAAAAAATTATTTTAAGTCTAAGTTATTTTAATAAAATTGATTTATAAGATAAAATTTATAATTATTTAATATATTTTAGATGTATACAAATGATTAATATTTATGGATGTCCGATAAAATATTAATATGAGATAAAATAATAGACTCAACAATATGATAAAATTTTATATCATAAAAAAAAATTAAATTTAATTTATTATCATAAAATTGATTTATAAGATAAGATTTGTATTTATCTAATATATTTTAATTTAATATATTTTAATTTGTACTTATCTCTAAACGATATAAGATTTTTTATAATCATTCGAATGTAAATATTTTTAATTTTTTTTTAAATTTTAAAAATTGAATATATTTTTTTAATTTATAAACTAAAACCGATTCCTTTGTAATTTGAAAAACTAGAAAAGTTATTAAATAAACTTTTATTTTTATTTTATTCTTTCTTTATACATCGTAATCATGCTCATCATCCTAGCTAGCTGAGACTCTATGCTTTCTAATGGTTGAAATCCCACACAGACACACACAATTTTTCAAATGAAAGAATCAACGAAAGTCAATGAAAAGAGAGACGGTCACCTGAGGAGCACATGCGACAAATCCAAATTTGACGCAACAAAATTTTCCACACCCAAAAAGAAAATTTGCATTTGCGCGTGACGGGTTCGTAAACGTGATTAACAATTTTAACCGAAAAATGTGAACGGTACATGCATTTTTTGGTATTTATATTTGTATTTCTATATTTTTTAGATTAAAAGCTTACCATGTTTATTTATATAAAAGGTCCAATAAATATAATCAACGTTGTAATAATGTGTTCAGTGAGAGCATAAAAACATGATAAATATTTTTTAAAAATGAATTAATTATCTGCAAGATACACGAACTTTGAGTATAAAGAATGGGCATTTTGTTTTGGGTGAAATAATGAATAAAATTATTAGAAAGTTTGTTTGTATGAAGGAAAGTAGGAGAAAGATAGGGTTTTATTATTTGTATTTATTAATGGAGGGGATTAATATTTATTATATAGTTTATAAAAAATAATATCCATAGAAGGGAAAGCAGCTTTTTGAAAGTAAAGAAATAGTTTATAGGTGTGCGGCTGTCGAGATGCGGCAAGTGGAATTTTTAGTTGGTTTCTTGTAGGAAAAGTCTGTCATTGGTGGACACACGATTTTATTCCAAATATATTTTAATCCTTCCTCCCTCGATAACCAACATAATCATAAAATATTCAACATCTATTATTAATTAAACAAAATATTACACTCTCGCAACACTCCTTAATAGAAGCTCAAAAATATCATATTTTCAGTATATATCACTTATAAAAAAGTGATTATAAGTCGCAACATTCATTAATAAAAACTAAAAAATATCATATTTGTAAACAATGTTTATTTATGGAATCGCAATACTCATTAATAAAAGTTGAAAAATATTATATCTATATTCAATCTCTATTTTTAAAAACTAAGACTCTTCAAATTATAAATAGGACTTGTAAAAAATGATTATAAGTCTAACTCACTTTCAATCGGTTTAGAAGTTGAGGTTTACATCTCAACATAGCGGCCTGTTAACAACTTTGTTAACTATCAGGGTTCCTCAAACCATGTAAAAAGTGATTATGGACCTAACTCACCCTCAAAACCGGTTCAGAAGATGAGGTTTACACCTCACTTATATACTATAGTTCGACCTCATTTTTAGTTAATGTGGGATTTCCCAACATGACTCCTCATATTATGAAAAAAGAATCATAATCTATTAACAAACTTTAACAATTAGGGTTTCTCAAATTATGTAAAAGGAATTATAATCTATTAACTAATAGGGAAATCAATAACAACCTATTATCCAAGATTCAATATATTAATAAGTGATCCAATCTAGGTCTAACAATCTTTTTAATCTAATTCTGATAGCATATAAAAAGATATTATAGAGTCTAACTCATCTTCAAAACTAATTCAAAAAGTGAGATTTACACATCACTTATATATTATAATTCAGTATATTTTTAGTTAATTAGAGATTTTCCCAATAGCGTTTAACATAAATATAATAGGTCTCACTTCTCTTATTAAACACTAATTCATACACTTAACAATATTTACTAATATCTTAATTAATGAATATCACGTGAATATTTAAAAAATAAAATTATATATATATATATAATTACTCATTAATTAAATAACATTATTATAACTAGTTAAAATCTATTTTTATATAATTAAGAAGATGGAGAATGAAATATAAAATAAAATTAAAATGATAAAATATTAAAAAATGTTAGAAAATAATAATGCGAATAAAATTATTGGAATAACATTATTTTTACTAAAACTTTCAACCTTTTATTAATGGTTTGTCCTAAATGAATGTGGTGACAAATCTCAAATGTTAACCTGTTTGAAGTGGATTGTTTTATGACTTTGCTGAAATCTTTTTAAGTTTGGTTAAATTTTGGTATGACTGTAACACCTTAGTTCATGAATGAAGTTCTTGTAAAAAAATAAAATAAAATTTAAGTTAAATAAACTACTATCTTAACAAAGTTATAAGATATATTAAATATGTATTTGATATGATAGTGTTGGTATCCATATAAGGGATGTTGGGTCTGTTTGTTTAATTTTTGTTTTTAAAAAATGTGTTTTTTAATAAAATAATAATTTATTGTAATTTTAAATATGTTTAAGTAAACTTATTTAAAAAGAAGTAGAAATAAAATTTTTTTTTTTTTTTTATAAAACATAGATGTGGTAGAATAGAAATTTTAAAAGAAAAATTATGAAGATATGTTTATGATTTTTATTCGACAAAATTATTCTTGAATTTTAATAAAGTATTACTCTTTTCAATTTTCATTTTATTTTATCTCTCTCTTTTACTTTGTAAGGGAATAGAGTCTTGTTTTAGTTTTTTTTACTCTCTTCTTTATTGATTTATTGTTGTCATATTTAATTCTATAAGTTTTTTTTTCTTTTTTACTTTATCTTTTAATTATATTTTTTTCTCAATTTGATTTATAATTTTTTTTCAAATTTATTTTTTAATTAGAAAATTAATATTTTTTTTATCATAAATATTCATATATCAATCATTTTATATAAAAATTATTTAAAAATAAATTATCTGTAATTATTATTATTTTTTATATACAAATTGATTATAATAAAGTTTGGATGACTCATGAATAAATTTTAAAAAATATATTCTCATATTTTTTTTTTTAGAATTATTCAAAATTGAATTATAAATTCAACTCAAAATAAATTACATTTTACAAACAAGAAAAGAAAATAATTGATTACATTTGAGAATTATTGGACATATAAATAAGTTTTAATTGAAATCGAATCAAGTCTATATAAATCAAAACACGCATGTATGAAAAAATGAGTAAGTGATGTGTCTAAGGAGTCACATGTTGCATGTGCTTAAAGCTAAATCTTTTTGTTTGAAATTTGAATTCTCCATTTATATTTAATATTGTAATTGAATTTACATATAAGGTGTCTATATAAAGACTCCTTTATCATTTATATTAACACTTTTAAAGTTAGAGTATATTGAGAGAGTTTAAGTTTTGAGAGACTAAATTCTCATCTTAGAGTCTTATCTTGATGTGTTGAATCAAGTGGTGATTCCTCACCATTTATCTTAAAATTCTTTTAAGTAATATATATCTTTCATCAAATTCCATAATCTGGTGCACAAATAAAGCTAAGGAAATTCATTATAAAAATCAATCTCTAAGTTGATCGAACCAAATTCATTCAAATTATTAAAAAATTGTCACAAAAATAGTCATAAACCTAATAGAGTTAGAATCCAAGTTAATCAATCATTTTTCATGATCAATTTTTTGTGACTCCAAATTTGGTGCAATCAACCCTTAACTTTAGAAAATTCTCGTTTAATACTAAAAGTTGTTTTTCAAATTTTTTTTATGATTTACAAATTGTGTTTAACTTATATGAGTCTTATTTCTTTTATCTAACTTAGTTTTTAAATCATATGGTTATTTCTTTATAGTTCTTTTCCTTGTTTTCAATTGCTTGCTTATACGTGATTTAATTTGAGTAAAAAGTAGTTTTTGGTAAGGATTAATTGACTCTAAACAAATAGTTCAAGTATTCATATCTTGTTAGAATTATTACCTCATATTTGTATTAAATTTGGAATTATAATATAGCAAGAAAAAAAGAAACTCAATTAAATAATCTTCAAAATTGTGAAATACATCAAAGTTTGTCAAAAGTGAAAATTAAAAGTTTATGGAATTCCAAGCTTAGTGCATTATGCTTTGATTTTATGGATTTGACAAATTGTGTTCATCATTGAAGATGTTTTGATCTTTTTCTCTTAGAAACTTCTATTAGAATTTTGCTTCACCATTTGTAAGTAATTTTCTTGAGTAGTTAAAAAAAATTGTTTAGATTACTCATTCCTACACTTTCGAACGTGTTTTTATTACTTGTCATACTTTAGTTTTCTTTATTCAATCTCTAACTTGCTTGTCTTTGAAGATTCTATTAAATTTTTGTCGTGCAAGTTTTGTTTCTCTTGGAATTCTTAAGTGTGTTTAGAAGTTGTTTCTCCTTCACTTGATTCTTAGTTTCAAGAACTAGTTTTTTTTGAGAAGTTTATTAACTTTCTTCAAAACTTAGGTGAGCTTTAAATCAATTTATCATACCTTACACTAAAGACAGAGAGATATACTTAATTATGAGACAATTTATTTTTGTTTCTAAATTGAATTTTTGGTGTTAGTTGTTTCTTTTGAGATTTTTAGGTACAAAATATTAAGAGAATCTTCTTCTCCAATTTCTCCAAACAAGGCTTCCATTTTGCTTGAACTTGAAACCACAAAGAGAAGACAAGCCAAGAAGAATGATGATGGAGAGAATATAAAGATTGGAGGAATCTCAACAAAGGAAAGAAAAACAACTCCATGCAAGAGATTTTTCAAGATATAGAAGACATGAATATGAAGATGAAAATAAATGACAGATGTAACAACATGATAAGCCTTCTTTTTCAAGTAGAGTCTTTTTTCTATCTTTTTCATTGTTGCACTCATCTTTTTTATTGTTGTTGTACTTCATTCTAGAAGTTGTATTATTTTTATTTTATTTTTTCTTTCAGTTGTATTTGATTTTTTTTTTACATATGATTTATAATTTCTTTTCTCACATTTCTATATTAATTAAAAATTTACTTTTTTAACATAAACAATATATATATATATATATATATTTCAAATTTATATAAAAATCACTTACAATCACTATTTTTTTTTACATAGATTTGTTATGGGTAGGTTGCATTTCCATGTCAAGACTCGTTTTTAACAAAGAAATTATATTATGCATGTTTAATCGAAATATCATAGGCAATAAATATTTTTACTTTAATCTTCATATATAAGATATTAACTTTAATCATTGTTACTTTAAACTATATGAATTGAATGATGACCTTACTTATAACCACTAACAACACACAAACACTAAAAATACAAAAGTCTATATTCTTACCAAAAAAGTAAGAATAGAAGAACTAACCTCGATTTGAATAAATGAATAAATGAGACCTCTCAATAAGATGAGTTAAACCATATATACTTAAGGAAACATGTATTAACTTTTATAAGTAAATGTATTTTTTCGTTAAAAAAAATAAGAATATATAATTTGAATACAAAAAAATAAATATTTAATTCAGATTTATAAATTTTCAATTCAACAATTTTTTTAATCATTATTAACATTACAAAAAATATTCATATTAATTAACACATTAGATATATTCATAAAAATATTTATATTAATTAACACATTAAATATATTCATAACATGAAAATAAAATTTCAATAAAATCTCATCACATTGTCGTTAATAAACTTTATAATTAATAATAATTTTAAAAATATTATCCTTTCAAGTTTATAATTGTCATTCTAAACCATCTCATCCCTATCTCTGTAAAAAAAAATGATCTTTTTATTAATCTCATTACAACTATCTATACAAAAATTGTCTTTTTATTATACACCTTATTCTTAAGTTTTTTTTTTAAGAATTAAGGTTATCTAAATTTTAAGTCTTAGTGACAAGGTAAATGATAAAAAAAAAAAAGAAGCATATGACTTTTAAATTAAAAATAGTAAAAATTTAAATATATATTATCTATTCCAAACTCAATTTATATTTTTAGTTTTTAAATCCAATTTAATTAATTAATTTTGGAAGGAATAAATATTTTAGAATTTTAAGAGATGACCATGATGAGAGAAGGTTTTACATCCCCAACCCTAACATAATTGGAAATAGAAATTGGATTCCCATCCCATCCTTGTTATTTAAAAAGTTTAAATAAATATAAAAATTTAAGCATGACTATAATAAATACATAACTTTCAATAGGTGTGAGGGATAAATAAAAAATTAGGGACAGTTTTCTTATTTGATAAAAATTGAATATGCAAATGAGGATAGGAAACAAGGGCGGGTGGGGAATTGGATATTCATCCTTTATCCCGTTGACAAGTATTAGTAAAATACGCTCCATATTAATTATTTAATTATTATTATTTTTAATTAAAGTATTAATAATATTCTGAAAGAGAGTTTTTTTTTTAGGAGTAATTATAAAAAATAAAAAAAATATAAAAAATATTTAATAAAAGAATAAGTTTTCTTTTTCCAAATTTAAAATTCAAAAGAAGATTTAATTTAATATTTATTTAAAAAAAAGTTTAGAAACGAATCAGAACACACAAAAATATTGATAGTGATATTAGAGAGAGAAATAATATCAAGAAAGTGACAGAGAAGATTTAAGATCAATTAGAAAAATAATTTCACAATTTATTTTTCATCATCATCATCTATTTTTGTATGAAGGTTACTCATAATTATGAGTAGCTAATTTTCTCGTTATTGGAATTAAATGTAATTTAAAAAATTCTTTTGTATAATTCTTCTATTATTTTATTTTTTATTCAATTTTAATGTTTTATTTCTATTCATAATGCTTTGGGAATATTTTGAACGATAGCTTAATTGATTTATGATTTAGGATTTTGTTGGAAAATAAATATTAAGTCTAATTTGAACGAAGACATCTTATATATTTAATTGTTAGGAATAGATTTAAATATATCTGTTGAGGTAGTCTTAGGATTAATGTGGGATAATTATTAAAATAATTAGAGAAATCAATTATTATAATAATTATTCTTAAAAACTTTATGACAATAAATTGCTTAGGGGATAATAGTGAACTTCAATGATATTGATTAATGGGTAAAAATAAGTGAAAAAGTGTAGAAGAAGGAGATAGATGAAATTTAATTCCAATATATTTATATTCATTGATTAAATTCTTTTTAATTGTTGTTTATTTTTATTTTCTTTATTGAAAATCCTAAAAAAAAATTATTTTTAATTTTATTTATTTTCTTTACTCAAAAACCCTAAAAAGGTTTTATTTTTAAAGTGATTATAATTTATTAAATATTACGTAAATTTTTGTAGATATGATATATTACAATGATTCAATCTACTTGCTGAATTCACACGTTAATAAAAGTTTTATTAAGTTTTTGGTGTCGTTGTTGGGGATTTATGTGTCAATATTTAGTAATTTTATTAATAACTTGTTTTTATATTTATTTTCTTATAAACCTTACTACACTAACCTTGAATAACAACAAAATTAAGAAATAGAGAACAATACAATAAGTGCAATGAGATTCTTCTTCAACTTTATCTCCTGTGGACACATCAATAAGCAATCAATAATCACCAGTAAACAAATACTCAAAACAAAAGATTGCTAGCTGATTATATACATCAACGAGGGTCGAGGCTTTTCTCTAGTAGTGCTAGGTCCACTAGAGGAATTGATTTAAAGTCTGCCTTACTCACTGCAAATCAATCTCAACAAATGATGTGTTGTAATTTTTGTACAGGAGGATCATCCAAACGGTTATTCTAGTATCACAGATGTTGAACTTACAAGAAAAATTCAGTATATCAATAACCAGGAACAAAATAAACATTATCAATGCTAGAAGCAACTTTAATGGCAACAATTTCAACATCCCTACCAAAATCAGCAGGCTTAATAAAATGACAAGCTGTCCAAACTAGAAGATATTTTCATACAATTCATGCAGATGTCTATAGGCAATAAAAAAATACAAAGGCATCATTAAAAAATTTGGAAGTACAAGTTGAATAACTTGCAAAACAAATAGCTAATCGACAGGTAGACAATTTTTTAGCCAATACATAAGTCAATTCAATAGAAAAATATAATGCAATCACTATATGGAGTGACCTTGTGATTGGTGGAAAAATTAGTGAAAAGTCTAAGAAGAAACCAGAGGTTGTTGAAGAAAAGAATAAGGAAGCTGAGAATGAGAATGAATCTATAGAAGATGTGAGTCAAAAGAAAGAAGGAGATGCGAAAAAGAGGAAATTGTAGGAAGAAGATACTATAGATAATGAAAATCAACTAAAGGTATGTGTGTAGGATGAAGAAGTAAATTTTGATGTCTCACAAACTATAAACATCATCCTAGTGAAAAAAGGGAGTACCTCAAATTAAATATTATTGATGAATCCTTAGAGGCTCAAAAGAAATATTTTATTTCAAAACCTTTAGTGAGAGGCTTGATTAATTCTACTAAGAATAGAAAGGCCAATGAGCATGGGTGGTGAAGTGGAAAAATTCACTACAAACATATATGTTCCAGATACTTAAAAAAGGTATCAAGCTAATGACATTAAATGAGTACTCCTAGGAGACCTCCTAGACATTTTTCAGGTATTTTGTTTTTATTTTTTCATTTATTTATTTTATTTTATTGTCCTAGACATTTTTTGGGTATTTTGTTTTTCTTATTTCTTTTATTTATTTATTTATTAGTTTTTAGTTTTTATTTTTTTTTCATTTTGTATTTGCAATAAATACTTGTCCTAAAGTAATGTCTTGTGTGGAATCTTCAATTACCAAATTTGAGTACAAAAGATGTTTCAATTTTAATTATGAAAACTAAATTAAAGGGAAATATAATTGTACAATAACAAATGAATCTAGGTTGTGGGGGTAGACATAAAAAGAGATGATTTTTTGAATTAAAAAATTAACTCAATTAAAGAGGTAAATTGAGAGATATGGTTAGTAGAAAGTCATAATTGAGAGGCATCACTTCATAATAGTAGCCGATATTGTTTGATTCTTTCCTTACATTACTGATTAAGAAATGTACCAAACATGCTTGGCGTGCAAAGAAATGTATGTTTCTTACTTTGGTCTATTTTGAGGTCAATTTAACTTCAGTACCAAGAAGCACTTGGTGGTTAGATTTTGGTGTCATACTAACATTAGTGTTTCATTACAAGGTTGCCTAAGCTACTAAAAGCCGATTGATGGATCTATGTTGGAGATGAAAAATCGGTAGAGGTGGAACTTATATGACATTTTAGATTATTGTTATGTATTGAGTTTTATTTGGATTTAAAAGACACTTTCGTTGTACCGTGATTTAGACGAAATTTGGTTTTAGTTTCTTATTTGAACAATCAGGTTATTTATGTTCATTTGGGAACAATGTATTTAGTTTGTCTTTTAATTCAAATATTGTTGGAATTGGTTGACTTTTGAGTTATGATAATCTATATTTGCTTGATGATATAACTACCTATAATGAATCTTTAAATGCAAAATCATGTGGTACTAAACGTAAAATTGACAATACTAATTCAGGAGCATTATGCCACAAACGCTTAGGTCACATCTCTAAAAATAAAGTTGAACGACTTGTGTCAAATGGGATCTTGGATTCTATTGACTTCAAAAACTTTGATGTTTGTGTTGAATTCATTAAAGGCAAGCAGACCAAAGCAAAGAAATTAGGTGCATATAGAGTTACAGACATTTTAGAATTGATACATATGGACATTTGTGAGTCATTTCCTACACCTTCTTGGAATGCTCAACAATATTTTATATCATTCATAGATAATTACTCGAGATATGCATACTTAATTCTTATACATGAAAAGTCACAATCTTTGGATGTATTCAAATCATTTAAAGCTGAAGTTGAAAATCAACTCAATAAATGAATTAAGAGTGTCAGATCTGACTGCGGTGGTGAGTACTAGGGTAGATATGACGGTTTAGGTGAACAACGTTTGGGACCTTTTACCTAAAGGAATGTCGAATCGTCCCATAGTACACCATGTTGGGATCACCTAGCATGAATGGTGTGGCTAAAAGACAAAACCAAACTTTTATGCTTTGTTTGGATCAGCGGACAGAAACTCAAGGGGCATGGATTTGTGAAGAAAGCATGCAAATCAAGAGAATGAAATACGGATTTTAAAAAATTTGTACCCAATTGATTTTCCACGCTGATAAGCAAAGAAAAGCAAAGAAATACTACAACAAACATTATAATAATATTATAATAATATAATTGATTATAATATTAAAACTATTAATATATTTCTTATATTATAATAATAATAATAAATAATTAATATAATATTATAATAATAAATATTAAATAAAATTAATAATAGTTATTTATTTTTATTTTAGTATAATAACAATAAATTAAGAACTATTATTATAAATAATTAAAATAATATTAATAATATTAAAATAATATTTTTTTGTTTTTCATTATAATAATAATAAATTAAAAATAATTAAAAACATATATTAACAATAATATTTAATTTTTATTATTATTATTTTTATTATAATAATAAATTATAAATAATTAAAAAAATTATTAATAATAACATTAAATTGTATTTCTTTTTTATTTTTTATTATAATAACAATAATAATTTTTAAAAAATATTTAAAATAATTATAAAAATTATTAATAATAAATAATATTATTCTACTTTATATTCATTTCCACTCTCTTTCCCTTAATCCAAACCAACTTACTTTGCTCTTACTTTCTCTTCATTTCTTTCCTTTTCCACTCCCTCCAATTCACTCCTCAATCTAAACATACCCTTAAAGATATGGTAAGGAGTATGATTTGTAATTCAACCTTACTAGAGTCACTATGGGGAAAGACTCTAAATAATGCAACTTATATCTAAATAGAATGCCAACTAAGACAACTATCAAAATACTTTATGAGTTTGAAACATTTTTATGTATGGGATGTCCAGCTAAAGCAAGGCCATACTTTATTGATTATTCTAAAAATCTAGGGGTTATAAATTTTAGGATCTCACACTAAAGACATTTTTTTTTTCAGGATATTGAGTTTGGGGAAGAATAAGGAGACTTTGTCTTAGAGGAAGAATCAATATCAATTCCGAAACTGATTCATATAGTTGGTTTTAATAAAGTAAGTTCAAAAGAGACATTGTAAATGATTCTCCTACTCAAGATAATTTGGTTGTTCATGAAGAACAAGATCCTAAAAAATATGTACTTCAAGAGCCAATACATTTTCCTTTTTTTAGAAATTCAGATACACCAAGATCGATCTTGGAGTATTCTTGGATTATCATAGAGGTGTTATATAAAAAAGGTACTAAAAAAGGTTTGCCATGAAGGAATGTAAACTTGAGATACTTCAGTTGCTAAGGGAGACAAGTTTAGTCTCAATCAGTACCCAAAAGAAAGTTAGAAATTTAGGAAATGCAAAATATTCCCTATGTGTTAGTTGTAGGTGTCAAAACATCAAGACAAAAGTAAACATATTATAATATGGCATGATGTTTGTAGAAAAGCTTGATGCTATTCTTCAGCAACCTCCCTTTCCTAAATAGGTGGCAGAGCATATCTTTTACATTAATATGACAGATTCTTGAGAATATATAATTAAGAGAGGGATTATAGGAGATTTGCTTTTACAATAATAATTATCGAAGATTCCTAACAGCTAATCTATAAAAGATAATAAAATATATTTATACCTATTAACATTCCCCCTCAAATTGATGCTGGTAAGTTAACCAGCAACAATTTGCCAACAAGAAACTGATGGCACTGCCTAGTCATAGCTTTTGTAAATATATTAGTAACTTGAAGATCTGTGGAGATGTAAGGGACAAAAATAACATTACTAGTCAAGGCTTCCCTAATATAGTGACAATCCACTTCAATATACTTGGTACAGTCATGGAATACAGGATTTGCAGCAATCTGAATAGCACTTGTATTATCAGCATGAAGACGTGTAGGGTTAGGTTGTAAAAAACCAAGTTGGTCCAAAAGACTACATAACCACACAACTTCCGCACAAGTAGACGACATTGAACGATATTCAGTCTCAGTAGAAGATTTAGAAACACGATCTTGTTTCTTACATTTCTAAGATATTAAGGCACCACCAAGAAACATACACCAACTTGTAGTAGACCTACGAGTGTCTGGACAACCTGCCCAATCCGCATCACTATATGCCATAAGCTTTAAGGATGAGTCTTTCGGAAAGAATAACCCACGTGTAGGTGATCCTATAAGATAGCGGATAATGCGACGAACAACAACAAAATGAAGATGTCGAGGAGAAGACATAAACTGACTGACTTGGTGAACAACATATGAAATGTTAGGCCTAGTTGTTGTTAGGTATATAAGACTACCTACCAAACACCGATAGAGAGTTGGATCTGACAAAAGATCTCCTTCATCTTTCCTGTATTTAACATTTACTTCCATAGGAGTATCAACTGGAGTAGTTCCATCTAAACCTGCCAAATTGGTCAAATCCATAATGTACTTTTGTTGGTTTAAAAAAATACCATTGGATCAATGATCTACTTCAAATCCTAAAAAGTATGTAAGTTGTCCAAGATCTTTCATGCGAAATGTTGCATGTAGTTCAGCTTGCAACTTAGTAATTAGTCCATTATTAGTTCCCGTAATGATGAGATCATCCACATAAACCAAAATGAGAACTATACCCGTGGAAGACTTGTGAAAGAAGAGAGAATAATCATATTGACTCTGTGTGAATGAGAACTTAAGGAGCATAGTACGAAACTTCTCAAACTATGCTCAAGGAGCCTATTTAAGCTCATACAAAGAATGTCATAGTTTACAAACATCAGTAGAAGAAGAAGAAGTCATACCAGAGGGAAGTTTCATGTAAATTTCTTCTTTGAGATCACCGTGAAGAAAAACATTTTTTACATCCATTTGATGCAATGGCTAAGATTGAGAAGCAGCAATAGCAAGGATAGTCTGAACTGTAGTCATCTTGACAACAAGAGCAAATGTCTCCTCATAATCAATGTCATATTTCTGTCTATTACCAAGAGCCACTAATTGAGCTTTATAGCGATCCAAAGAACAATCAGAGCGAAGCTTGATGGAGAAAATCCATTTACTTCCAATAGGTTTAATTGTGGGAGGACAACACACAATGTCCCAAGTGTGATTTTCTTATAGTGCCTGCAGTTCTTCCTTCATTGCCTTTTTCCAACATTCATGTTTCATAGCCTATGTATAACTAGAAGGAATAAAAATGGAAGACAAGGTAGTTGATAAAGATACAGGTGTAAAAAAACCATACCAATCAAGGGGTTTAGATAATCGAGTAGACCGACGAAGGGGTAAAACATGATCTGGTGCAGGAGTAGTGACAGGATCTAGTATAGGAGCAGTAATAGGATCTAGTACAGGAGTAATGACAGGATCTAGTGCAGGAACAGAGACAAGGTCAAGAGTTGGGGCAGAATCATGAAGGGTACCAGAAGGATGGTGACGACGTCTTTCCACAACTTGTGAAGAATCTGAAAAATGTGGCATAAAAGATAAAGAGGAAGATGATGGTGCAACATATGAAGAAAAGAAATACTGATTTTCAAAGAAAACCACATTCCTGTAAACTCTAATGCGACGAGCATGAGGATCATAACAAACATACCCTTTTTGAGTAAGAACATATCCTAGAAAAGCACACTTAACAGATTGGGCAGTTAGTTTATTACGTTCATGAATAGGAAGATGCACAAAACAAACACAACCAAAAATACGAAGATCAGAGTATGAAGGTGAATGCCCAAACATCTTAAAAAAATGAGAAACATTATGTAGGGTAGGAGAAGGTAACTTATTTATTAAGTGAACAGTAGTAGAAAGTGCTTCACACCAAAAACGAGGAGGAACATAAGATTCAAATAGAAGAGTGCGTACAACATCAAGAAGATGACGGTTCTTTCTTTCAACAACACCATTTTGTTGTGGTATGGAAGGACAAGAACGTTAAGATATGATTCCCTCATTTTGAAGAAAATTCTGAAATTCATTAGACATATATTCTCTTCCAGAATCTTAAGACTTTTATATGAGTAAAAAATTGAGTCTTAATAAAGGATACAAAAGATTTAAAAATAGAGAAAACTTCTGCCTTAGACCGAAGAAAATATACCCAGGTAAATATACTATAGTTATCTATGAAAGTAACAAAATACTTATAAACCGCATGAGAAACAACATGTGAAATCTCCCAAACATCACTATGAATAATATCAAAACAATGATTTGCACGGGATGCATTATGTGGAAAGGGTACAGTTTTACTTTTACCAAGTTTACATGTAGAACAATCAAAAGAAACAGAAGAATTTTTATTGCTTAAGGAACTAGATTTGAACAAGGTACTAAGTACTTGAAAATTTGGATGACCTAAACGATTATGCCACATTTTATTCATTTGTCTATCATCAATACAAACTTGAAAAATTAAAGAAAAAATATGACAATTTGTGGAAGGAGATAATCATAATGGAAAGAGTCGTCCCACTTTAGGTTCCTTCAGGATGATCTTCCCAAACACTTGATCCTGCACAACACAACCAGAACGAGAAAATTGGACATTACAATCATGATCAACTAATTGGCCAACAGATATAAGATTTGTGGAGACTGGGAGACATAATAACATTAGTCAAAGAAGAAGAAATATCACCAATAGCACTAATAGGCAAAGAGCATCAGTAGTGTGAATTTGCTGATTACCATCATAATTTTTCACATTGGATAAGACATAGAAGAATTTGGAATATGGTTAGATGCTCCAGAATCAAGATACCAAGGTTGATAAGAAAAGTGAGGATTACTTGAGAGACCAAAGGCAGAAAAAGCAAACAATCATTTGTTGTACCATTTCAGGGGTAAGTGTGTTTGCAAGAGGTGTAGGAACAGAAGTTGAAGTAGGCAATGTAGCAAGACTAGAAGTATCAACAAAAGCGTGATAAGTAGTTTTGTGCTTCTTTTCAGGACGAATTGGACAAGTTGTGATAAGATGCCCTTGACGTTTGCAGTAATTACAGAACTTTTGTGGGCAATCCTTTACAACATGACCAAATCCTTTGCAACTATAGCATTGGACAGAACGCATATCTCTAGTCTTATTCTTTCTTTGTGTTGCATAGGCCACATGAACAAGAGCATTCAAGTCGGTATTATGCTCCATGACTGCGTGTGTTGCTATGTGTTGTTCCTCTCGAAGAAGTTCACTCAAGCAAGCATCCAAAGTTGGCACTAGGTCTCGGTTCATCATATTAGAACGAGTGACTTCAAATTCAGATTGCAACTTCATCAAAAATTGATCTCTCTTACTGGTCTCATGCACTGTTTGGATAGCCGAGAGGGCTGCACCAGAAATACCATTATAAATAATATTTGAATATTCAGCCCAAAGATTCTGAAAACCAGAAAAATATTCCTCAATTGATAGACTTTCTTGTGTGAAATTAGTCATCTCATACTCTAATTGAAATCTTCGAGCTGCGTTGACTTGATGATAAACCTTTTTCAAATAATCCCACATATCCTTAGCAGTATTATAAGGCCTAAGATTAAGAATAAATTGAGATTCAATAAAGCTAAGTATTCAAGTCATGATTTGGACATCTTTGGTTTCTCATTTTGCCAAATCTGCTGGATCTGTAGGTGTTGGAAGTGTGCCATCAATATGACCCTATAATTCTTTTCCTTTGACAAATAGTTTAAATTTAAATTCTCAAGCAGAACAATTTTTGCCATTAAATTGAACAAGAAAAGAATCAGACTTATCATAAGACATGATGAAAAATAAATAAAAAATTCTCAGAAACAAAACCTGATTGCAAACCCTGTATTTACTCCAGATCACCCAGAAAAATTCCAAGGTACAAGACCAAAATACAACTGAACCACCAAAAGGAACCACCAAAGGGAACCACCAAAAGGAACCACCAAAGGGAACCACCAAAGGAAACCACCAAAGGAAACCACCAAAGGAAACCACCAAAAGGAACCACCAAAAGGAACCACCAAAGGGAACCACCAAATGAACCACACCAAATTGCACAGCGGATCAAAACTTTTAGGTTGAATGACAAATAGTGTCAAGACAAATTTTATTGCCTTACACAACTCTAATCACGAACCTAACTCTAGATACCATGTCAAAATATCAAGACAAAAGTAAACATATTATAATATGGCATGATGTTTGTAGAAAAGCTTGATGCTATTCTTCAGCAACCTCCCTTTCCTAAATAGGTGGCAGAGCATATCTTTTACATTAATATAACAGATTCTTGAGAATATATAATTAAGAGAGGGATTATAGGAGATTTGCTTTTACAATAATAATTATCGAAGATTCCTAATAGCTAATCTATAAAAGATAATAAAATATATTTATACCTACTAACAGTAGGGAGTTTGATGTATGCTCAAGTATGTACGCGTTTGATCATAGCATACATAGTTGGGTAGATATTTAAGCAATTCAAGAATGGATCATTAGAAAACAACAAAAAGGTTATGAGGTATATAAAGAGAACACAAGATTATATGCTCATAGACAAGAGTTCAAAATAGTGGGAGATCAATGGGTATTCTGACTCAGACTTTTCTAGATGCCAAGATCATTTGAGATCTACTTCAAACTTCATTTATTTGCTAGCTGGTGGTGCAGTTTCTTGGCGCAATGCCAAGTAAAGTCATACAGCTTCATCCACCATGGTAGTAGAATTTGTAGCATGTTATGAGGCATCTAATCATGTGATTTAGTTGAGGAATTTTGTCGCTAGGCTACAAATTGTGGAAGAAATTGAAAGACCACTTAAGATATCTTGCGAAAATAAATTAGCTATCTTATATTCCAACAATAATAGGAGTACAATCAAGTCAAAGTACATTGACATCAAGTTCCTTGTTGTTAAGGAAATGGTACAAAGTGGAAAGATTTTCATAAAACATTTTGAGACAAACCCCTTGATAGTGGATCCTCTTACTAAGTGTTTTTCGTCCAAGATCTTTCATGAGTCCACCGCTCATATGGGTGTTTTAAAGTTTGAGGAATCTTTGGTTTAGTGGAGTTTGTCATTTATGTTCTATATTTGGAATTATGTATGTATATATATGGATACTCTTTTTTTATCAGGTATAAAGTTTGAAGTTTTATCATTACACCTTCTATAAAAAATATATAAAGGTTGTTGGATGATCTCACTAAGGTAAAGTTGGACCAGTTGAAAATTGGCATGTAAAGACCACCTCCATGTAATTTTCATGCTACACGTTTCATGATGAATCTGTGTCATTTAGTTGTGTTGATATTAGTAATCATTGATGGGCTAAGTTATGATTGATATAACGAAAACTGTTTTTGTTCTATGTATTAACATGACTAATGTACGAGATTATGTGGATATGTTAGAGGTATATAATGATAATTTTAAGCTCATAAAGTCTGACACATTTGTAAGAATACATGTGACTAGTAAGAGATTGTTAGCATATTTTTGGCACATATTTATTATTTAAATGTGTTAAGGTCATTATTTAATTTGTCAAAATTATAAAGTGGTCTATTTAATATTAAGTTTATGACTAAGGTTATAATTGTCATTAAAAATTATTGTATGAATAGCTAGGTAATATTTTGTTTTTAATCAAGCCCAAATTTAAAATAATTAAAAATTTGGTACGTAACTCACATAACTTATGGGGTTATGGTCCCTAAGTGAAGAGAGAGAAAAGATATCCAATTTTCTAATTTTTTTATCATTTCCGTCAGACCAAAAAAACTCAAGAAAAACATACGACTCTTCATCTAGAAGACCATATACTCACCTTTAATTTCATTCTTTCAATGACAAATTAATCCAGATATGCTTCCACTTTCGTTTCATCATGAATAAGGTATGGATTTATAATAAATTGTTTACCATTATACTTTAACATTCATCCTATATGAATAACAACATATATTTGGTTAGACACAATTATTGATGGTTAGAAAAATCCAACATATACATCAACATGAATTAAGTGTGTACAAGATCATTACAATAATACATAACCATAATAAATCTATCTTCTTCTCTTCATTTTTATGTCAATTTTTAAATGTAACACTCAAACAACATATCTACCAATTGTTTTACTGTAAAAAAACATGTCTTATCAAGATTCATCGACTCAAAGTCAAACTCACATGTCTAGTATAATTATACTTAAGGCTTTTGTACGAAGAAAGGGTATTTTTATTCAAAAATTACTTAAAAGGATTAAGTTGACCCATTTTTATTTTTTTGGGTCAAGTCGTGCTTTCAAAGTACGACTTCATTCTGTAGAAGTCGTGCTTCATAACACGAATTTATAGTTTTAATTTTTTTTCTTCTGAAAATACACTAAAGTCGTCCTATCAAGCACGACTTCACTTTTTTTTAATAATTAAAGAAGTCGTGTTATCAAGCACGACTTCACATTTTCTTTTTCGAAAAAAAAAATTGAAGAAAACGTGCTATCAAGCACGATTTCACTTTTTTTTAATAAAGAAGTGGTGTTATCAAGCACGACTTCACTTTGTAATTTTTTTTAATTTACCTCTATTTTTGTATTTATTTAGTTAGGATTTGAATTTTGTTAATTCATCATTTTTAGTTATGATTAATCTATTTAATTCATCATTGAAAAAAATTGAAAAGGATGAGATTAAAGATAAATAAATTAATTGAAAATGAAATAATACAAAATGAATTCAAAATTGATATTTTATATAATCATAATAATTTTTACAAACAACAATTAAATACTTTAATCATTATTTTTTTCTTCTCACAAATTCTAAAACCTATCTTCAATAATTTAAAATAAAATTTAAAAAAAAATAACCACAACTTCAATTTTAATGAATTTTTTTTAAAAAGGTGAAGTCGTACTTAATAGTACGATTTTCTTATTTAAAAAAAAGTGAAATCGTACTTGATAGTACGACTTTTTCAATTTTTTTTAAAAAGGGTGAAGTCGTGTTTGATAGCACGACTTATTTAATTATTAAATAAAAAAAAATCGTGCTTAATAATACGACTTCTTTAATTATTTAAAAAAAAAAAGTCATGCAGGACGACTTTAGTATATTTTCAGAAAAAAATAAATTAAAAACTGCAAAGTCGTGTTATGAAGCACGACTTTTACAGAATGAAGTCGTACTTTGAAAACACGACTTGACCAAAAAATAAAAATGGGTCAACTTAATCCTTTTTAAGTAATTTTTGAATAAAAATATTTCTTTTCCGTACAAAAAGTCTATACTTAATTTACTAAATTAGTTCTGAATTTATTAAAAAAGACAAATTCATATAAAAATCAACTTGTAATTAAATAATAGGTATGTAAAAAATCATTTTAATATACGAGTTAACCTAAAATTTGATAATCATAATTTGATAATCATTTTTTAATTAATTATTAGTAATTTCATGTACTTTATTCCACATAAAATAGTATTTTCGAGTAATAAAGTTTTTGGATTTTACTTTAAAAGAAAAAGAGGCTTTGATTTTGCAAAATCAGATATAGTTAATTAATTGAAGGCAAAGGGTTTGATTCTTCGCCACCCATTTTGCTCGCGAAGCTTCGGCTCAACGTTAGTCAAAGTCTGAAATTATGTGACCTGAATTATGCAAAATCGTTAGTACAATATTTCTGTTGACTTATGAAACGTTTATCAAACAATGAAAGATGATGACCCATTGTCACAGCACTACTGCAAAGATTCTATCACATCAACCTACACTTAATTGCTTCCATTTCCACTGAAAATATCTCGCACACAACACCAAAACTTCAAACAACTTAACCCCCAATTAGTCAACACTTAAAAAAATATTAACTAAAGCACATGAATCCAAATTACTAGTTTCCTTAACCAATCTTTTAATCTAGTTAACAGAGACTGTTTCATGATGATGATGTTTAATTAGAGAGTAAACCAAATTATGAAAAGTCTTTGGCGTGCAAGAAACTGTGCTTAACTTTACTTCTTTTTCAGCGTATATTACTCACCCCATGTTAATTTTGTGGCTGACTTTGCAAAATTCAAAGGGAAAAAACTTAAAATATGAATGTTGGACATGACATGGCAACAAACAAGTCAAACACGTTGCCGGATTAACAAAAACACATGGACCATTCGACATTTGGACCTCAACCAATCAAACTTAACATGTTGTCTTAATCTTCTTCCACTCTCATTTTTTTTTTATTCTTTTAATTTGTCTTTGATTTCACTGAAGAAAGAATCCAAAATCGTTTGGGTTTGTACTTCATTTTTCTTTTGTATTCTTTCTTTCTTATTCTTCACTCACTCGTGTGGCTTTGTCCCCCTCCTTCCTTCCTCTCTTTTTTATGATCACACTCATGTGGGGGAGGTCATCACTCACTAACTTGTGTCTTCCTTCACACATGTCTTACCCTCCTTTCTCATTTCTTGCTTTGTCACTTTGCACACCTCAAGCTTACTCCATTCTTACCTCATATTTCTTCATTCTTTTTCACAATTAATCTAACAATACTCATATATGTCTCCTCAACTAAATATTTGTCTCATTTTTAAACTAGTTCATGTATAAATTAAACTAATTCTAAAGAAATAATATTTTTTTATCATTTTTTATAATATTTAAAAAAAAATACTATAGTCATCATCCTTATATACTAGACCATTTTAACTAGTTCATAGAAATTAAGAACATTTGTTAATTTAGTTAATAAAATTAAAAAAACTTATTATTCTCAACATTATTGACACTCATCATCTTATTAATTTTTCCCTAAATTAGTTAATATAGAAAGAATAATGATCATACAATTTATGTGTTATTAATTTATAACTAGTTATCTTTTCTAATTCTTACTTGAAAAGGGGTTTAGCTTGATCATTTACAATTATTTATTGACTAAAAGTGGTAAGATAATTAAACATATATTAGTAAAAAAATTAAAAAATATACAAAAGACAACTTAAAAAGTACCTTAGAAGATGAACACAAAACGGTCCTAATTATAAAGAAACAAAGGTAGTAAATGATTATTTCTTGAAAGTAATCTCTTACCAAACACGCACGAATAAGGGAAAAGTGTTAAATAATGTTTAGTTAGGGCATAAATTCCAGTAAAACTGTGATATGTATATGCATTAAAGATTTTGAAGAATGTTGAGTTATTTCTGAGAATGAATAATGTATGAGTTTGGAAGAGAAAGTTGAAGTGAATATGATCTGTAATATATATGATGAGGTTAGGTTTTGATTGATGAGGTGTTGGTGAAAGAGAAAAGATAGAAGTTGTTAATGATTGGTATTGAGATGGAAAGAGGAATAGGATTAGGGTAAGAAGAAGCATGCATGCAGTGAGGGAATGGAATTGGGTGGTTAATGAGTCGATTCGTCCGAGATTGTTTTGTTGTGTTGTTTTAGCATAATATGAGTGATTAAGTGGAGCCATTATTATGATTGTGTTAATCATAGGTAAGCCCTATTTAGCATCATCGTGACTTCCACGTTACAGCATAACCAATGTGTTGGCTCCCAATAAGTTACACACACTGCATCCAGTTAGTACTCAAATTAAACTCATTACAAATCCACAACCATCTCTTTCATCATTCAAACTTAATATATGCTTTTAAATCCACTCTTAGTTTAAATAAATTATAATTATTTTTTTTCAAAAAAGTTTTCATCTTTTATTTTTTTACATGCATATCTCATTTCAAATATATATTTATTTATATATTATTTATTATTATTTTCTTTTTTTTTTATTGAAAAAAAAATTGAATTCATGATCATAAACTAATTTTATTCTAATATCATAAAGTATATTCTACAAACTAAAGGATGTTAAAATTTCTTCATTAATATATTTTTTGTCCATATTTTTAATTATACAATAAAATAATAATAATAAAAACAAAATAATATAAAAAAAGATTATAAATTATTATATTAAATTATATAAAGAAAAATTATAAATAATATAAATACAAATTATATTATCTTATAATAACTTTAATATGAATTAGAATATAATATTTTTTTTCTTATATTTGAAAATTATATAATTTTTAAAAATATTATATTTTTATTACTTGATTAAACGTTAACCATATTTATATATATATATATATATATATTTTCTAAAAATAATAAAAATAAGAGAATATTATGTTACTTTTATTTAAATCTTTAATTCATTATTATAATATAATATTTTTTCCGGTCAAACTTTTACTTTAAATCGGGAATGCTAGATTCTCATATACCTCCACAGGAATGTTTTAGTGAAAAAACTGAAAAAAAAAAAAATCATTTTCGACAAACATTTTGTTTTTTTGAATGTTAATTTTAAAAGCAAAAGAGCACATTACCCCTTAAATTTTATCTTCTTGTAAATAGGTACTATACCTTAAACTTTAATTTTATATTAATTGATCCTTAAATTTTATCCTATTTATAAATAGATATATCGACCAGTTGATCTCAAACTTTATTTTTTAAAATAGATTATAGAATTTTAATTTTATTCTAATTAATCCTTAAAACTTATTCGATCTTTTATAAATATTTTTTTCTAACAAGCTTGAGTTAAATCATTTACATTAAGTATCAATAACTTTTTTTTTCTTCTTCCTACAATTGATTTCATATATTAAAATATAATAAAAATTTGAAATAAAGAACAGAAATAAAAGATCTATTTTATTTTTAAAATAATTTTTAATTTATATAATTTTATTTTTTTATGTAAAAATCTACATTATGTTATATATGTTTGAAAAATTCTATATTGACTAAAAATGAAACTGAATTATAGTATATAAGTGAAGTGTAAATCTTACATTAAAAATCAATTTTAAGAGTGAGTTAGATACTGATAATCATATTTTACATGGTATCAGAGTTAGGTTAATAAGATTATTAAGTCTAGATTCGGTCACTTCCTAATATCTAAACCTTAATTGAGAAATTATTAAGTTTAAATTGAGTCACGTATTAATAGATATAATATTATAAAAATCTTGTGATTTAATTTTTTGTTTAAATAAGTAAAGTTAGAAAAAAATTGTTATTAAATTGTGAAAGTGGGATGTTATATGTGAGATAGGTGTATAGGGAGAGATGTGATGTGTTAGTTTGACCCTTGAGCACTTGTCAACGATGTATATGCACTGATTGAAGAATGATGCAATTAATTAATTGAAGAGGGTATGTTAGTGAGATTGAAAGAGAGTTTGAAGGAGAGATGAATTGAAAGATGTAATAGACATGGAAAAAGTAAAAAAAAGAAAGATATTAAGAAGAAGAAGAAGAAGTGTGAAGGTAGGTAGGGTTGGGGGAAATGATTAAGAGGGAGGAATATTAAAAATGTGTCACTTTCAGGGCTCTGACTCTCATGAAAACAAACGATACGAACTGGGATCCACCTCTTCTCGCACGCGTGCACGCCGCGTCTACCCCACTCGTTGACTCCCCTTACTTTCAAATTCCCCATTATTATTCTTATTTTTCTAATCTCATCAACGCTTTAATTTAATTCACCTTTTCTAACCACACTTCCATCAAATTTACAATCTCACTGTTTCAAATTAAGTTTAAAAAAAAAATATTCTCAAAAATTCTATTTAATTTAAATTATTTATGTTAAATGTGAAGTATTTATTATCTTCTAAAGATATTTTAATATTTAAAGATATATATGATGAGTATTTGAATATTCTGACTTTTTTTTAATGTACATCTACGTTAGTATGAATTTAGTTTGGAGTGAAAATTGTGTTACTCGTGTATTTATGTTTAGGGTATCAATTTATGGATATTATGTTTTTTTTACAATATTTATATAATATTCACAATCTATATAATTAGGAAACTGCAAGTATTATTTAAATGTTTATTAAATATTTTCTTCATATTTTGTATTTGTTATACGAGAAAAAAAAAAGAGAAGAAAAAACCAAAACTGCATATTTCTAATTAAATGTATAATATGAGTGTTTCTAAAAATATATGTATTTATGAAATATTTTCTTTTATTATATTATATGGAAAAAAAAAAAAGACCAAGACCGCATATCTCTCCCGTTGCTTCAGATGATGATGCGTGCGGAAAAGTATTATGTCAAATATGTTTTTTCGATTTTGTCTTTCTTCAACATTTAAACAGCTCTATAATTAATTATTATATTATATAATGATTAATAATAAATATTAAATAAAATTATCATAAATAATATTTAATTTAATTTCTATTATTATAATAATTAAAAATTAATAAAATTTATTAATAATAAATTAATTATTCTTTTTTATTTATTTTTAATTCAAATAATTTCAATTTTTATTATTTTTAATTCATTTTCTTTTCTTGTCATTCCTTTTTTTTTTTTTATAAGGTGTTGACACAAGTACTAAAGTAATTATTAGTTCGAATTTTATAAAGTATATTATGTAATTTTGTTATATAGTTTATTTATCCAATTAACTAATTTTTTGATTGTACGGAGTGTTGATTAAGGATACTATTGAAAATAAATATTGAATGCATAATTAACTTTGTAAAATGAGAATCAAGATTTAAGAAAGAAAAGAGATTCATAGGAAAAAAAAATCCAATCAAGAATTGAGAAAACACTTCAAAACCTCAGACCCTAAAAGAAACCTTGGACTAGTGAATTGATGTAAAGATGTTAATTTACTCCATCACACATTAATTTCCTAAAATTAACCAAACTCAAAAGTTAGAAATTCATACACTACTTTTCATGATTTATGTGATCCATTCATTATATAGTGGTATTTAGTTTTGGTATCTTCTTGTTGTAGATGAAATTGTCTTTAAATTTAAGCAATGTTAATGGGTTGATTCATTCATGTAACATCCCAATTCTTATAATAAGATAAAAATTTACATAAAATATTATTAATTTTATTTTAATCCTTTAATATTTAAAATAAAATCCTTTTGGCTCTTTAAATTTTATATTTAAGTTGTTTTCACTCTTTTAATAGTATGAAGTTTAAATTGTTAGAGATATAATTTGATATTTTATAATATTTAATTATATTAAATAGAAAAATATATATAATTTAATATGAAAATATTTTATTATTATTTTTCATTATGAGATATTGATTTTCTTCTTTATTATTATATATTTTGTTGTTTATAAGTAAGAGTATAGTATAAAAATTACATAATTAAAAGTTATCATTTATGTAAGTATAAATCAATGAAAAAACTTAAAAAAAACTGCATTAGATATTTTTTTTTTAAGAATTTTCTAGGTCGAGATATAAAAAATGAATTTTATTATATATAGGTCGAATTCTTTATAATAAAGATCTTGAATTTTCGTTAAGGGACATATAATTTAATAATATCTTATAATATAAGACTTAAATTTATGATAATGGAAAATTTATATACAATAAAAAAATATACAATTACAATAAATCTTATGTTTAAAATTTACAAAAAATAATCATATATTATTTATATTATAAATAGACTTATTTGATTAAGGTAAAACATTAAATCTAATATTAAATTATGTCAATAATATATACGGACTTAAATATTAAAGTGTTATTATAAATACTCTAATACAATTTATTGGAACAAAATAAAAATCGACCATAGAGTAAGATACAGATTTAGAGATACTCAGCCTTAAAGTATTAAAGTAAAACAGAGATAAAATTATTTATATCGGTAATAGTATTTATAAAAATCGAAGAAAGTAAATGGATAAGTTTAAAAAGCTAATAGTACAAGTAAATCAAAAGTAAAAAATTACTAATAAAAGATGATATAATTGATATTGATTAGAGATTAATTTCGAAATCTGTGAATGCAAATAACTTTCTTGGAAAAGATTATGTCATTATGGCTGTCTTTATACTTTAAAAATTATTCTTCAACTATGCATAAAAAAATTATGAATAATGTTTAAAAAATGAAGAAAAAAAAATGAAGAAGCTATGCATGCAAGGAGTACATGAAGTTTAATATCTCTCAGACTATATATAGTGCGGTTGACATTATCATGTCCAATTCATTGTAGTGAAAATTACTCTATAGATTGATTTTGAGTAAGATTAATCATTAGATAAATATATACTCATCCTTTCAATACTTATGAGGTATATTTTTATTCAATGTAATAAATATATTTTATTTTGATTCCAGGTATTACGGATTTAAAAATATTGAAATTACTTATTAATAATCTTAAAAATTAAAAGGAATTATTAATTATTTAGTATAAATATTTTCCAGATTGGATTAGTTTTTTTGCTGAAAAGTCACTTGTCTTATTATTTGGATCCTAAGGAAATGTAATCATTAATTAAAAAATTATATCGCTTGAGATAAAATTAAATTTTAATGATTACTAACATTGTGAAATTATTACTCTGCAAAAAACGGTGTAAAATTCTTTCAATTTAAACATTATGTTGGTTTAAGTGAAACTAAGTTTAGATTCTCTAAATAAGATTTATATTTGAGTCTCATCATGAATGAAAACGTGATTTAGAGAAAAAAAATCCATGTAAGTTAAAATTAGTTATCAATAAAATAAATATTTTATATGTATAGTATAAGAAAAAGATACAATTTATTTCAAAAGTAAATTTAAAGATTTATTTTTTATCCGACCATTTATTTATTTAATTTAATGGTTAAGATAAATTAATATTATAGATTATTAGATTAAAAAAAAAATCTAAAATAAGTTTCTAGCTTTTATTTTAAAGTAAATGGATCTCTCTTAACATAAAAAATAAAACATAAATATTAATAATAATTTTTTCAATTAATGATTATAAATTAACAATTTTGTACATATGTATATTTATAGAATTTATTATATGTTTTAATGTTTGATGAGAGATATTATGAAAATACAGTTCTTGTATATCAAAATCATTAAATTCTTGGATTTTGAATATAAGTAAAAAGATGAAGGAAAAATTAGGAACAACATAAAACGTATATATTATAAATTATAAATTATAAGTAATATAACTTGTTTTTTATTGATCGATTAAAAGTACTGATCTAACAAATGTTAAAGGTGGAAGAGAAGTTGGTAAACTAGTTTTCAATGAAGATAAAAGTACTCATTTAATATGTGTTAAGGATAGATGATAGGTTGGTCCATAGGTTTTAAAAAAGAACAATACTAATTCAAATTTTCTTAACACTTCTTCTATTAACTAGGTAAATTTTGTAATTGACCTATATTCAACATATTTGATAAAAACTTCTTGATCGACATATATTTGAAATACTTGGTAGACTTTTTGATAGACATATACTTGGTGAATATTTCTTGGTCGACATATACTCAATATATTAGGTAGAGACTCTTTGACCGATATATACTCTACATACCTGATACAAATAATTATGAGTAAAATATTAGAATTTTAGTTTGATATATTGCCTATAAAAGTAAAAGAGTTATAAGGAAAAGGGAGGAGAGAAGAAGAGAAATAGAAAATATTCAATTAAAGATTATAAATTTTGTGAAACACTACGAGATAAGAGAAATTTATGTTTCAAATAATAATATTCAGAAAGATAACTAATCTGTTTAGTTGCAGAAATCGTGTGAACATGAATATATCTTGTTTTGCTTATTATAGATTCACCTTTTAAATTAATGAAACTAAGTTTTCTTAATAGCTTGGCTAGTTATGCTGCGAACAATAACATAGGAAATGTTAGATTTTGACTAAGTTAACTAATTTGGCCGAATTGAAAAATTTGGGTTAAAATGTTTTCTTTGTTGATTTGTTAGTCATGAATTCATGACTGATAGTGAGCATAGTAGTGAAAATAAGTTTGATAGTAAGAAGGTCGACTTGTACCCATAAATATCTGGTTGATAGTAAGTATGAAGGTAAAAAGAGGTGTGACGATAGGAGAAAAATAATTGATGATGAAAAAGAAACTCTGATGGTAAAAGTAATAATTACCTTTTAATTAAAAATGTTAAGTAAAGATATATTTGTTAGAGTTTAAGCTTTAGCGATGAAAGAAGAAATGAGTAGCGTTGGAAGAGGTAGCTAATGATCGAAAAGCTAATTTGGCGGTGAAAAAAAAGAATAGAAGTTTAGCTAACTTGCCGAGTTGTTAGGCATATGGACGACTTGTCGGATTAGTTGATATCTGAAGACATTAGCTCTTGATCGAGCTATTGAAGGACGATATCTATAATTGAGTTATAAAAAAGGTTGCTACCTATTGAAATAATGTATACTTGGCTAACCTACAATTGTGTTGGTCAAGTTATTGAATTATCTGATGTTGGTTGTATGCAAATAATATGAATTGAGTTATGGAAGTGGTTAGTGTCTAACCACCACGTGAAGATGATGTTTGGTTGACTTGTTAAATGGTTGGCTAAGTTATTGAACTATATGAAGTTTACACTAATTGAAGTATGATTAGACAGGTTGAGTCGTAAGAACTTATAATCAACATTGTGTAACTGAGTTGAGTTGTAAACGTTGATACCCAGAATCAGTGTTGCGATGTTGGCCAAGTTGAATCATAAGAGTTGATGCTTAAAATTAGTTGTGATTGTATAATGCATTGTACTCAAAATGGTACGAGTATGTAATTAGTGTAGTGAGCTATGCTAGAACGAATTTAGTGAGATCCTAAACTTTATTAATTGGTCAAGTTATGTAAACTACAAAATTAGATGGTGAGAAGTAGATGGGGGTGATATTGGTGGAACATCTAGTGTATAGAGAGGTATACTAGGATGAGTGAGAGAGAGTGACAATAGTCTTACCCTATGTGTAGAGTGGTCAAGATTTCACTCCAAGAAAGTTTGATGTTGTTTTGATCACAATGTAACATACAAGTGTTAGTCTTTGAGTCTAAACATAACAACCAATGGTTTCCGGAAACATCTATGTCATGCACATGAATTGTGTGATTTTATTATACATGATAATTGTTTAATTATATTATGATACAAATACATAACTTACTTTGTTCTCGTTGGTGGATGGGTTGCTATGATCGTATTTATTACATGAGAGCATACAATGTTATAGGTAGTAAAAAAAAATTGGAGCAGAAAGAGTAAGCCGACGACTGAGTTTGCTGAGCTTCAAGGTAGAAATAACTATATGTGTATATATCATCTTGTAACATGAATAAATCATTTAGTGTTCCGTTCAGGGAGTTTATGGACGGAACACTCTCCTTTCTAGGCTGAGGCCTCACATACAGCTTCCTCTACTCAGCTCTAGTTCTCTCACTAGATGACACACTGTTGGAACTCATGATCACTCTCTCAGAATCCCTCTCCAATCTTTACACAATTTTAGCTTTTTCCACCAGGGCGAGGAATTCCCTGATGGATAGTGGGACCACCATCCTCTTCATCTCATGCCTCAAGTCTTCTTCAAACTTCTTGCACTTCCAGACTTCAGAAGTTTCGGTATAAAACTTCGTCAGGTGCTCAAATCTGGTAGCATACTCTTGAACAGTCATGTCACCCTGCTCCAATCTTAGGAATTCCACCTCCTTCGTGTACCGGGCACTATTTGGTAAGTATTTCTCCAGGAATCTGTATCTGAAACTCTCCTAGTCCACAACTTCACCCTTCTCTTCCATCATCAGTTTCATCCCTTGCCACCAAAACTCATATTCTCTTGTCAACAGGTAGGTAGCAAGGGTTATCTTCTTGCCTTCGGGACAGGAGGTTGCCTCAAAGATCTTTTCAAATTCTCTGACCGACTGGTCAGCCTTATTAGGGCTAGAGTTGCCATTGAACTTGGGAGCTCGTGCCTCATGAAATCAGCCAATTCCGACTGCTCTTGGGATTGCGAGGAAGATGTAATGTCCTTAGCAACCTATAGCTCTTGAATGTTTGCTTAATGCTACTGAGCCATTGCAACATTTTATTGTTAGATAGTGGAGGCTATAATCTCTATAGTCCTCACTATGTGGCCAAGGTCGATTGGCAGGGTTGGGGAAGGAGGATGAAGGGTAGGTGGTTTAGGCGTCATCTTAAACAATTCGCAAAAGAAAATATCATAACAAGGTAATACCCACCAAGAGGGGTACATAGATAAACACATCATATAACCTAACAAAACACACTCACTACCTAAGGTTATTATGTAGGAACTTATGCTTTGATACTAATAAATGTAACATACCCAAAATACTATATTATACTAACAAAGTCCATAATGTCTCAATATCTAAAAGGTTAGTTCTATTACATTGACCGAGAAATTCCAAATAAGGCCCAAAATATAGGTTACAAGTTCCACCACATGATAAGACTAAATCCTATTACATAAATTCTACATATACTTCCTTCCAACTGAGGAATCCTCTCCAAACCTGGCACCTGCTCCCATGCAAAATACACAATCATAGCTAAACATACACAACACAACACAACAAAATAGGGTAAGTTAGAGATATAAAAGAAACATGTATAAATAAAAAAACTATACAAAATATTCAATACAAACATATTCAGTGTAAGGGCTTACCAAAGACTTTACAAATGTTAATTTCACACTCAAACAAGATTGACGCCTTTTGAAAAACTATATAGATCTCAGATATCTAAGGTTAGCACCTGATGTATCAAAATAGGACCATGGATCTTTATTATGACTGACTAATTGAGTCGATTTCGCCTCAATGCCATCCTCACGCTACTCAACCAACACCACATCACGGTAGTCCTATCTAGTTGTCTTTTCAGAGCAACTGATGAAACCTCTATTGACCTCTCACCACATGTAGTCTCAATCAATCTATATGACTTTGATCCACGTTGAAGTCTGGATACCTTATGTCATATCCCTAGATCCATACACACTAAGTTATCACGTGCCACATTTTCTTTGCATCATAACTTCTCCTCAAATATAAATTTACACCGTTCATGCCTATTCTCATGCTCATCATTCTCAAATCACATCATATTTATCATCAGTCAATACATTGTACACCAACTTTAGTTCAATTGCTTCATTCTAAAATAAGATAATTTGCTCAATGAATCTTAATTCCGCTCAACGGATGATCCACTTAACGAAACTCAATTTCGCTCAACGGATTGGGTCTAGAGAGCAGATCCAAAATGGGATTGATCCACTCAGCACGAAGAAATTCGTTGAATGGATTTGTCCAATCCACTTAGTGAAGGACAACCCGAGAGCACTTCAAACTCCTAAAACCAAATCTGCTCAGCAGATTCAGTGGTGCTCAACAAATTTTATCCAACAACCAATTATGCAGAAAGTCCTAACTCACTTTTAGACCCAAATTCAAACTTTAAATGCACTCTAAATACTATTTCGGATTGAAAATCATCATTTATAATAGTAAAATGATAAAACGTTGAGTCTAAGAATGTGACTTAACCTTTCTACATAATAAGTTTCATCAATCCATGCCAACATCAATGCACCATTATCCTAAATCAGAATCACATCCCAATTCACATTTAAGCACCAATAGCATAACAAGTAGTATCATACCAAAACTCAATTCAATAGCCAAAACATTCCACTCATCACTAATATCATAATTTCAAACAACACAGTTTCCATCCAACAAAGAAAACACATTTTAGAGAGAAATTACAGTCTATAAAAACCCCAAATAGGACATTTATGCAGCAAATTCCAGTGCCCTAACTGATTTGAAATTAGATTACACATTTTACTTATCTACTTAAACCTAACCCCCAGTCTAGAATCCAAATAGTTTCTACAAAGTTAACTAACTTCCCTTACCTTAAAGAGTTTCCCAAAATCAGCTTGCAACCTCTACCAAGGGTAAGATTCCAATTGCTTCAAGAGTGTCTAAAGATCAAATCAAACACATTACTAGGAGCCCACGCTAGCATACAACCATCTAGACCCAAGAACAGACACATGCACAAATTCAAGAAACCCCAAAACAAAAACCCCATTTTAACCTTAGAAGGAAAATAAAGTACTGGAAACTCACCCACATGGAGATTCCAATCGGTGCAAAATGTTCTACTCTTCAATAGTTTCTTAGTGGTATGCTTGGATCTTGGAAGAGATGAGAGATGAGTCAGAAATTTTAGAGAAAAGGTAAAGATTTTAGGAAAGGAAAGTTTTTAGAGAAATAGTGAAATTATTTTTATAAAAAATAAAATATTTAATTTTCTATTTATATACTTAAAAACTCAACTAAATAAGTAAGTTTTCTCGTCTCATTAAATACTCTTTATTAAATCACTATATCCAGTGAGTGTTAAAAAAAGTATATATATATATATATATATATATATATATATATATATATACACGCAAAACATCTTCATTATTATAATATCAACACTGAATTTTACTAAAATACATCTCCAGTAAAAAAATAATAATAATAATATAGAGTACTTATAATCTATTTTCTACAAATCCTTTAAATCCAAATTATAAAATCTTAATCTCTTAGGAAAATCTTAAAAAATGTCATTACATTTTTAGAAAATCTTTTAAAATCTAGAGATTTTTTTTTTTAATGTAAAAATGTCTTTTGAAACCCAATTTAATACACCTCTTAAACACCTACACAAAATTCACTCTAATATTAATATTGGTAACGTGAATGTTTAATTTAATTTTATGTTTTACAATAAACTTACGTATTAATATACTTTAATATAAACTTACATATTAATAATTAAAATATATTTATTATTAATGTTTTCCCTTTACAACTAAAAACTTTTTAAACGCTTATATCAACGATTCTTCATAATATGCTTCAATAATAACATTTATTAAGTTGTTTTTTCTCTATAAGTTGGAAATATTAATCTCACAAGTTTACTCGTTATATGGCAATCCAAACATACTGTGATCCAAAAGCACAAAAGCGATGAAATGGAAGCACGTATTATCTCCTTCGCACACACAGCAAAACTGAAACAAACCAGAAAAAATGGGGATGAAAAAGTTCCAAAATAAGAGAAATTTTTTGTTTCAAAATCAACCCACTATGCTCCAAACAAGGAAGATGATAAAAATGGAGAAAGTGGTGAAGACTAATATTTTTTTCCTTTTAGAAACATTCTTAAGATTTTAGAAAAGAAAGATGGAACAACGTAAGATCAATATTCAAAGAAAAGAAAAGAAAACCTCTACACATATATGATATAAACTATAAAGTGAATACGATGATGTTACTTATAGGACTATTTGAATCATTTCGTGTTTGAGAAAAAGTATTAAAAGGGTGTTCAGATGAAAAACAAAATTATGTTTCAGGCTTTCAATTAACTTAACAATTATTTTTTAAATTTTAACTTTAATTTCAAAACTTTTTATTTTTTTTTATTTTTTTATTATAAAAATATTAGTAGTGAATTTTAAATCTAATTTATTTTTATAAAACCGGTTCCTTTATGTGAACAATTTTCAAACTCAAAGGTAACATTAAAAATTTATAAATAATTAGATAGCGATTCGAGAATCTGACTAAAATAAGAAAATTTATGAGTAGTCCGATAACAATTTAAGAATTTAACTAGAATAAGTTTTGATATCATATTAATAATAAACTTTAAATATAACTCATTCTTATAAAATCAATTCAATAAAATAAATTTTACATTTATATATATATATATATATATATATTAATTTAGTCCTATCTATAAAATTTAGAAAAAAAGTGATAGAAAATAATAACACTATCCATAATTATTTTTTATGACATTTCCTAACACTAATCTTAGTTTTTGAAACACTCTTATCTGTTTCAATATGGGTAGAAAATAATAAAAGGAGTAAAGTTATTAAAATGTAAAACCAATCCCTTTATTATTTGTGAAGCTCTTTATTTGTATAAAATTTCTATTTTGGGGGAGATTATTGTGAACTTGAGTCACATTTGAAGATTGTGTGGCACATTGAAGAACAGTGAGTGGGACATTCTATTTGAAATGACTATTCAACTATTCATGAACAGAAAGAACAGAATGAACCCTTCTCACTTCTCAGCCTACTTATGAAACAAAAGGAAATTCTATCAACGCAAATCGTGACATAAAATAGTTTATTACTTTATACTTCTTCAATCTCAAATAGACACTGCTATAAGTTTTATAATATTTATATATAATACTTTATAATTGAATCACCATCTAAAACTATTTTTCATTAACTAATATGCATGGATATATTCTCTTATTTTTAGTGGTTTGATAAGAATATGTTTTTTTTTTTTGCAAAAGATTCGGTTCAAAATGAAAAGTAGGTTTGGATAAGTTTTCCAAAATAAAAAAAAATTAAAAACAAAAAATTAAATGAATTTTTGTACACATTCATTTTTTAATAAGTTCAAAGTATAAATTCTAAATCATAAATTAAAGTTAGAGTATGCATAAATTAATTTATAAAATGTATTTCATATAATTGTTTTTATTTAATTTATATATAAACAAATTTTAAGTTAAATTTCTAATTGAGACAAAATAACTATGTTTTAAGCAAATGACACAAATTCACATAAGTGCGTAAATAATTTAATTTGTGATTAACTTAATAATTTAATTAACTATTTTTATTACATTAAACTTATTTTATAAGTGTGATCATTAGTTGATTAAAAAAAATATTTAAAACGTTATTTTAATAATTTTTTTAAAAAAATATATTAAAAATAAAATAAATTAAGAGCTATTTATAAAAGTTATGAAAATTTTTAGAAGTTTTTATTTTTTAAAAAAAAAGCTCTATAAACTCTTTAACTCTCCTTCAAATATAAAATTGTAGATCAAAATATACAGGAAAAGAAATCAAGATCTGAGTATTTTATCAATATTCTGAATTTGGAAGTCCTTATTATATAATTAACCCGCAAATTGTGGATCATGAAAATTGAAAAAGAAAAAAGGACGATTTTTGAACTTTTCAGTTTTCCTTTCTCCTCAAAATGATGACACAACACGTTTTCAAATTTTTATAATTTTTTTTTTAAGTTTTGTATTTTTGTTTTCTTTTGGTTATTGTTATATAACATATATTTTTATGGGAGACATAACTTTAAATTTGAATATTTAAAATTTTCGTAATTAAAATTGAAGTAAACCTAATAGTTTAGTCTTGCAATGTATAGAATCATTTTATGTAAATAAAAATTTATAATATATTATATTATAATTAAATTTGTGGTAAATAAATGTTTTTTAATATATAAATGATATTATATATTTATTTGAATAGTTTATACCATGAAATAATTTTCTTTTTAATTATTGATATTTTATTTTAAAATGTTAAAACTCTAACTTAGAGATAAAATGAAACTGATATATTAAAAGAGATAATTAAGAGGTCGACAAAATATCTTAAAAATATTCAAATTAAAACTATTAAAAATGCTCTCTTTGAAAATAATTCCTAAAATTAATTTTATTCAATATAAAATTCTTATATAATAATTATTATTATTTAAAATAAAAATATGAATCACATATTATATAAAAGTGTACAATAAATGATACTTTTTTATTAATAATATAGATATATTTTTTCTGGACAGAAATTCATTAAAAATATAAAAAATTTAATTTAAAATTGACTAATAAAATTTTGTAAATAAAATATTGAATTTAAAATACTATATTCAAATTTATTAATTTTATATTATGTATACAATTTAAATTTACTTTTGAATTGACTAATTAAAAAAATAATATCTGTAGAATAAAAAAGATAAAAATTTAAAAATAAATTGCTTGATGCAGAAGAAGTTGCTTTATTGAAAAGGATAGTAGAATATATCATTTCTCTTACTATAAAATATGTAAGGTAGGTGAGATTGTAAAATAATATGTTTTATTTTCCAAGTTTTATTTAGAAAACAATGAAAAGAATAAAACATTTGAACAAATTTGTATGTTAATTTTCAAAAACATTATGTTGAAATGAAAAAAAATATATTTGAAAAGTAGGAATGAAATTAAATTAATGTAGTGTTTTTATAATTAATAATGAAAATATTATGAAATGAAATAAATTCTATTTAGATAAAAAAATATTTATAATAAACTCTGAAGTGCAAATCATGAACAAAAATCTTCAGTTTTCTTAAAAAAAAAATCATATTGATAAATGAACCATATAAAACCCTAACAAGATAAACAAAAATGGAAACAAATAAAAATTTGCTTATACTTTATTTTTATTTTTAAAGTTGATAAAATTGAAACTCATTTTCTCATTTCATAAAGTCAAATCAGTTTTATAATCATGAAGAGTGAAGATAAATTTATATTCTATTACTGCCATTGATGGGTGAAATAGAAAGTTGACTATTTGACTTCTAAATTTCTTTGACTATGATGGCTTGAATCTTATCTTTATCTTTTGCCATGTCTTACACGCAGCCATGCAATCCTTTGAAATTCAATTCAATTGAGGACTTGAGAATTCAATAATTCTCATGTATTTATGACTTTGTTTACCAAAATTTAACAAATATAAATTGTCAAGTAATTTAAGACTTTGCTAAACCTAAATCTTGTCTTTTAGAGGTCAAATTTGATAATTATTTCAAGCTGACCAATTAATATTTCTTGTTGTTGTCTTATGATAATTTTTTATGGATAAATTTTTGGTGTAAATTTGGTTACTCATCCACTGTGTTGGTGGTTTAATTTAGTTATTTTTTTTTTTATTGAAATTTCATTTGAATTTAGATGTAGTTTATTTTGATTTTAAACATCTCTTATAATACAAATTGTCAAATAAAGAAACTAATTAAAAAAAATTTATATATTTATTGTGATATTCATATTTTCAACTTGGTTTTATATTCATAACTAAATTCATACTTTTTATAAATGTAATTTCATTGTAAGCACAATTCAATCAAATTGCAGAATGCAAGGGTATGTAACAATTAAGTAAACGATACAACATAATATTTAATAGAATTAGTTCAATTTTTTAATTTCAAACTCAAACCTGCTCAAATGAGAAAAATTAAATATAAAAGAAAATCAATTTTGATAAATTATCTTTGTGTTGTTATATTCTTTTATTGGTTAGATTCTAAACATTCCTATTAAAAAATATTAATTACAATGTTTTTTTTTTCTTAATCATGTTTTTAGTTTATTCAAAGAACTTCAAATGTCCATATTGAGTTAAAGTTTTTAATGATACATTCACTCACTTTAATTCACTCAGTTTAAGAATAAGTTTATTTATTTATAAAATATTTTTATAAAAAAAATTAATTATTTATTAAATATTTTTTAAAGATTGATTTTTATAAATTTTTTTGATAAATTTGTTTATAAATTTTTTTTTATGTTTGTAATAAATTTTTCATAATTTTTTTTTAAAAAATAATTTTTTATTATAAATTTATGATGTGAGAAATTTGTGAAAAAAATATATTTCTGACTGATTTTAAATATAATTTTTTAGAGTTATTTTTATTATGAAATTGTGATAAGAAAAATTATAAATTGAGAAATAAGTAAAAGATAAATGTTTAAGATTGTTATCTTAAATGTAAATAGCAGTCATGATAGGAATATTAATAAAAAAATTTGTAAGATAGAAACTTATTGTTGGGAATATTATTTTAATGTACTCATGTTAACTATCAATAAGTTTTTATTGGGAATGTCATTTATTTTAAAGTCGAATATTAGTCTTATATTTTATTTTATAATATTATAATATTTTTAATTTTTAATTTTATATAATTTATTTGAATTTATGCATAAAATTGGATTTAAATAATTTAGTAAAATTTTCCTTTTATTATTGTTAGATTTAAATTTGAATAAATCTGAATCATATATTTTATATTTTGATTATGCAAACAAGTTTTAAAAATAATCTTAAGAAAAAATAAAATCTATTGATATTTTTATTATATAGATATATATATTTATACTTATATAAATTTATTGTATCTCTTACTACTTTTGTACTTTTATATGTATGTATAAAATATTTCATCAATTGTGTTTGACGTGTTTGATCTTTTCTTTTTTATGTTGCATCTCATAAATATTGAAACTGATCAACATTATATTCTATCATACTTGTACCTTTACACTATAAGAATAATTTTATTTATCTATGAAATATTTTTTATAAATATTTTTATGAAAAAAAAAATTAATTATCCATTAAATATTTTTTACAGATTTATTTTTATGGAAAATTTTCATAAATTTTTTGTGGGAAATTTTTCATAAATTTATTTGTAAAAAAATTTCTCATTGGTTTGTTTGTGAGAAATTTTCCATAGATTTTTTGTGGAAAATAATTTCCTACTAGTTTTTTACCTACAAATTTATGGTGGTGAGAAGTTTGTGGTAGGTTTTTGGGAAAAATTATATTTCTCACTAATTTTAAGTATTACCTACAAACTTGTTCCATGGAAAATATGATTTCTTTTGTAGTGCTATTTCTATAAAAATATAAAATATATTTGGTTTGCTTATTCTTTTATAGAGAGAATGTTATTGACATTTTAAAACAAATAGCATATCTTAAGTTAAGACTTTTGAAGGTATGTTGAGAAGAGAGAAGCAAATCAAGAAGTCTAAAAAGCTTATTTTATCAACGCCAATGATTCTTTATATGTGCATAATAAAGTGATGTTTTAGAAAAATAAGAAAAAATAAAAGTCTTTGTCTAAGACCGATAAGAAACACAAGTTATCAAAGAAAGGGATTAAATATTTACAAGTAATGCATTTCTGTGTGTTTGTAAAAAATTTCTACAACTCACTCAAGAACTTGTGTTATACAAAGTTATGAGTGATTTGTTGTTAAAAAGAATACTCACACGGTTGTATAAATTTAGATGTGACTATTGTCATAAAAAGAATACTTATGTGATTGTAAAAGTCAGATAATTTTATCAAAGATTACTTGTTTTGTTTATAATTAAAGTATGGTAGTGAAATTTGGCGTGTTGTTAAGAATTAGATGTAATATTGAATTAAGATGAACCAATATAAAAATACTTATATACTTATTTGTATATCTTATTTTTATCTTGTCGAGTAACCTTAATTTTTTCTAAGTATTTTGAAAACTATTATTTGCCCTTTTATCATTTGATTTTATAATCAAATTTCAAGACTACCTATTTTTTATAATTTGTTGAGAACAAATAATCTATGTAATGTGAATTTTTGAAAAATTCTTAAAAATCCATTAAAATACAATTCAATATGTCTTCTTGTATTTTTTTTCCTATTTGATAGTTTTGTATTAGAGTTCAATCTCAAGGGGTTGAACACTTAGCCATGTTTATAGAAAAAGATCTAATTATTAAAATGAAAGGAAAACTCATTATTGAAGGAGCATCTCATAAGAGACCATAGGAGAAAATTATCCTTACTAAAGAGACATAAGGAAGATGTACATAAAATCTATCCCACATCAATTATGGTCTATCATAACTCGTGGAGATATGATGATGACATGGATCTAGAGAAGAATAAGTATTCCAAAGAAGATGAAGTCACCATAAGAGGGAAAGTGAAAATGAAAGAGAGATTAATCGAGAAGCACAAGAACTACGAAGGAAGAATAATGTGAAGGATGACAAAGAATTTCAAAGAAGAAATTAAAAATATTTATTTTAGACACTCCAAAGCTCCTCTTGTAAATAATAGTACAAATATATTTTTATTTTTTTAATATTAAATTCAAATACCTCCTAAAGAGTTAGAAGAGTGTTTGTGACAGGGGATAATAGAATAGATCAAAAAGAGTTAAAAACTTGTTGGTGTAAGGCTTGTCATAAACCAAACAAACCTTAATCTCTTCATATCCAAGGCTTAGACCCATAGGTTATTATAAATAGGTGCCTTTGCACTTTAATAAAATCATTCTTAGAAATTAATAAAACATGAATTATCACCTTGCTCATTGTGTCAAGAATATTTTAAGAGGTATGATCATCTCTTCTTTTAATCTTATCTTGAGTTTTCTAAATTCAACTAGTGATTGGTCTTTTAACTTATCTTCTTGTCAAGTTGCATGTTCTCTACCTCATATCCATTCCATCTTTTGTTCATAATTTTTCTTTTGCTAACCTAAGTTTGGTCTTGATGTTCTTGAATCATTTCTATGATTTTTTTCAATTCCAATTGATTAAATCTTATTTTCTTCGTTTCTTATATTTGATACATCATAAATCATTGATTGCATGATTTTTTTTTTTTGCAAAAATTATTTGGATCTAAAATAGGTATCAAATTGTTAGGATTTTCAAATAAAACCTCTCGGCAAGTGTATCGAATAGAGAGTATTGAACTTAGGGATTTTGAAAAATTATACAATCAATGGTTTAATGTGTTGACAAAATTCCTCAAGATTTGATTTTGGTAATGTAAATAAGAATAACATATAATAACACCTACGAAATTGCACAAATATATAAAAGCGTATGGGGATCAAATTCTATTGTAATTTCTTCAAAACTTGAAACATCTAATGCAAGCCTTTATTTTAATTATCAAAATATAATTATAGTTTCCGTCAATTCCTTGATCGGAAACCCTAAAAATTCTCAAAACCTTTTCAATTCCTTTAGAGATTAATGGAAATTCCAGCAGTAATGATTGGATTTTGTAAAACCCAATTACCCTAATTTTTGTTCCCAAAATTAGGAAAATTGGGGGTTAGGGTTGAAGTCATAAAAAATATTAAGTTTCCATAAAAATACCAATTCAAAGATAGAACTAGATGAACACAACCAAAACCTTAATTAAGAATAATGAATTGCATAGATGAATCAGAAAATCAGAAATTATAATAAGAATTCACCCCCCATACAAAAGTACCTTAGTCACTCATGATGTTCTGCTTCCCAAACATGATTGAAAAGAAGGAAACCTTAGCCAAAGATGCCGTCACCGGAGTGCGGGACCTCTTCTCTAAGGAAAAATCCTAACCTTAGTAGTTGCCTCCTTTTGTCGTGTGTGAAAAGTTGTGTCTAAAGGTTGCGTTTTTTCGTTCTTTAAATAGAGATCTTTACTTAGATTAGAGCAGCACAAATCCGCTGAGCGGATTTAGGCCGGGAACAATCTTCAGTATCTTCAACTTAAATTAGGATTTTCCAACTTTCTTCTATACATGTACTGGCCTGCACTGATTTGCACAAAACTAGGACTTTTGTAGTCTTTTAACTCTAACTTCCTCCCAAAAATGCTTTGAACTAAACTAATTTCTTTAACATAAAAATACTTATCACAAATCTATTTCCTTATTTTGATTCAACATAACTAAATTTTCTTGAATCCCCTATAACTAAATTTTCTTGAATCCCCTTTGAAGAACTAATTATTTACTAATTGTAGTTAATGTGTGTTCTTCAACATCTATAATTTAATTTATTGAAAAACATTGTGAATAAAAAATGGCTATTTACCCATTTTTTTTATTACATGGTCTCGATAAGTTCTTTGGTTCATTTTACTACTTATCATCTCCTAATCAAATTATATTATAGGTGAATCTTGAATTTCAAATGGTTTAATTATAAATTTAGAGGATATTTTGCATCAATAGATGATTAGATAGCCATGATGTCAAGGAAGTTAAACAAAATGATGAAAAAGAGAGACAAGTTTAAAAGATCCTCTATATGAAAAATACTAAGTATAAAATAAAATGAAAAGGAAAAGATTAAGAAATTACCTTCTATGAATGTGAAAAACTAGACATGAGATTGTCCCAAACTCAAAATAAAGAAGACATTTTAAACCGTTGAGAAGAAAAGTCTATGGAAAAACTCATACTCTAATAAAAAATCCAAAAAAATTTATGGAGAATAACCTAATTTATGCATATTGAGAATTTCACAATTTGCATTGTTTAATGCTTTAAGAGAAGATGAGTCACATGAAAAATTCTCATATATAAAGGTGTGACAATTTTTTTTCAAATATCTTTCTAGATTATTTTTGTTAGTATATAAATACATGTGTTTTAGAAAAGAAATATGTTTATGAAGAGAGAAAATAAAACAATACACGTAATAAAATTGTTTATATTGATCAATACATATAATAGTCATTACACTATTGAATTTATTACCTTTCAACCAAAAAATCTCCTAAGAAAAATAAATCCATAAACATAGAATAAAATTCATTTTGTAATTCATAACATACAATTTTTTGGTGGAATTAAAACAAAGTTCTAAATTGTTTTTTCTTCATTGTTTTGCAAGTAAGTTAGTCATTATTTTCTTGTTTAAGATTATTATCAGATGTAACATGTAAAAATGTAAAAAATATACAATGAAAATCATGTTTAATTAATCTATAATAACTAAAAAATATAATCATAAATGATTTCATAAACTTAAAGGCTAAAATTACTTTATCATAATCAGGAACATGAGTTGAAGCAAAGGAATATGGATGAACTGCACTACTTTATTTGCCTAAAATATGTGTCATCATTTGTTTGATATCCTTCTCATCTATATCAGGATTTTGTTGTCGAAGTATGAATTTCATCATTTCCTCTAAACCTTTAATCTTCATTGTCATACCATGCATTTCAATAACATGTTCTTTTTGAATAACATCAATTTCTTGATTTTTCTAATAGTGTTTGTGTCATAGTCCTTCCATAGCAACAAACCCGTCTATGTTTGTTTTTTCCAAAAAATAGTTCAAATGTTTGTTTGATTGATTCAGTTGAGTTTTAAATTGAACTTTGCAATTTAAACTAAAAAAAATCAATATTAATGAGTAAAAGATGACAATTTTAGACATTTTATAAATATAAATAAACTTATAATAGCATCTAATCTTTCTTCATCTACTACTTTTCCTTTTCGACCTTGACGACATTGACAAATTTTAATAAACATTTCAGCTCTACTAACCCTCTTCTCCAGGCATTTTCTCAACACTCTATTAATTAAAAATTGAAAAAGAATAGTAAAACATATTAATCACAAGTATTAGATGTAGAAAATGAGACATAAGTAAATAATACAATATCAATTAAGCTCGGGCTATAGTAAAGTTGATTGGCCCCTTGTGATGCATATATTTTTGCTTAGTCCTATTAATTACATTGTTTTTACTAATTCTATGTATTTTGGAGAGAAAACAAGTAAAGTAAAATGATAATACAAACAACTTTGAATACAATAGAGATATTAAGACATATAAATTATTTGTATATTTTAAGGATAATCAATAATCTAACTAATTTTTAGTCTATCCTCATAAACTTCCATACACAGTATTCACAACTATCAAGACATATAAATTAAATCCTAAGCAAAATAATTAGAAAACAAGAATAAAGAGTTACTGAATTTAATACTTGGATAATATAATTCTTCCAATATGTTATCATTGCTCGAAATGATCTTCACGAATAGACAATGGACGGTGTTTCACTTGTTCTTTCAAAGTAGAATATTTTAAAAAAATATAGTCTCCTAATATAACACTTGTAACGTATCCATGAATAATTTATTCAGCTAAATACTGTTTTTTCTCCTTTAACATGAATAATGATTTTATCCTTAAAAAAAGAGACAATATGATTATTGACATCTCATAAATATTTAATAATTCAATGAAAGATAAAAGTTTGTTCAAATATCATAACATATTTCCATATACGCTCCTTGTGATCCTTGATCAAAGCCTTGAAATTTGTGTAAATAAGAGGATAAAAGTATGAATTGCTTGCTATGGTCCTAAGGAAATAATTAAGGTCAGACACAACTTTGTCATTGGGTCGAATAGGCTCTCCATCTCTATCCAATATAATTCCAGGTCTTTCTTGAATATTTCTTGCATGTATTTGTAAACATTGAGTTGGTCCTTATGTTCTTTTCTTGCTTGTGCTTATATTCACATTAAAATTGAGTGAGGTAAAAAATAATTGATGAAATACATAAATAAAATTGATGAAACTGTAATATTACCTTCATCTACATTAATTTGAATGTTTTCATCTACATTCTCATCCTCTTCAACATGTCCTTCAACATCTTTTTCATTTTGAAATTGTTCCCCCTTCATGTAAATTTTCTTCTTCCTCATCTTTTTCAACCTTTTCTCCATTTTGTTTAAGAAACTCATTAATTAGCATTGATCTACAAAATTTAGTTGTTTGTGCCTTAGTAGCATTCTTTTTTCCTATTATTGACTCACCATCTTCAATCACTACTTTTTTCATTTTCTCCTTTCCACTTCTCTTATCTTCTTCTACTCTTGTCTTTTTTACAAATTATGTTTTTGTATTTTCTTTCTCTTTTCCCCCATTTTGAACACTTTTAGAACTCCTCTCTTCTACTATTCCCTTTTTTTTTGGTTGTTGTTTGGGATTTGAGTTTCCAACTTCACATAGGGTTGTTTCTTCTTTTGCTACATTTTTTTCTCTAATTTGTTGTTTGACATGAACATCAAGCACAAATCTTTTAATGCCTTGTATCTTCACTCTAGACTCTATAATGACATGTTGTGTTGTCTTATTTTGAGGTTGCTATTTGATTTTACCTATAAATGTATCCATTATTATTTTGTTTTGACTGGCCTTTTCTAGTTGTCTCACACCAAGACTAAAAGTGTTCTTTTAATTGTTGTCTCCTACTTCAAAATTAGACAAATTGAATTGTCCCTTAGAAGTAATCATAAGTCCCTCGTACTCTTAATTCTCCTGAAACAAAACCTAACTATGATCCATTTAATCTTGAATCAAACGGCTCAAACAATTTTTTTTTATTATTCTATTTAATTACAAGTGGATCCAACACTCTAATTGATAAAAGAAATGTAAAAATATAAGCAATAACTATCCATACTTGCAATTTAGGAATAAGAGTAAAAAGTAACATGTAATCAACCTGACTTGATGAATATAAACTATAAAACGCAATAAACAACAATGCAAACACAACACAATAGACACAAACACCAGCAAAGTAGATGCAAACACTGAAAAACGCCGAAGTAGATGCGAGCACGACATAATGTCAAAGTAGACACAAACATGGTGAAATGATGAAATAGACACGAGAACGAGAAAGATGACTCAAGCACAACAAGGTAAAGAAGAAGACACAAAAGAACAAACTACAAAAAATGTTATAGAGAAATAGAGAAGTAAAAAAGAAATTGAGGACTAAACCATTTTAATGAAATCGTAGAAATAAAAGATATATATAAGAAACATTAAGGGATTTTAAGGTTTTAAAAAAAGAAAATTTAATAAAAAAAATTAATTAATTTATAATATATCAAGGTAAATATTATTATAACTTAAAACAACAATTCATATTAACATATGATACAAGGAAACATAAAAAAACTATTATTTATTCATAATTTTCATCATACATTTTTACATGTTACAGACATATATGAATGTTATATGAACATTAATATTAAGTATTCTATAAAAGCAATAATAAAATAAGTATATAATGTAGCGATATTAATTTTAATCTTTAATTTTTTCCCTTTAAATTACATTTCATAAAATATTCCATTTGGTTTTATTAAAGAACTACTCCTCAAAATCACTATCCTTTTGTTAATTTCTATATATGTATTTTATTTTTTAAACGGCTTATTTCTTTCAATTTACATTTCCATCTTTATTTCTTACTTGAATTTCAATAATATTCAAAATAAATTATGAATAATTAAAAATAAATTTGTATCAGAGCATAAATGATTTATCATAAATCTAAAACATAATTTATATGTTTATTTATTATAATATTTAATTAAAGAGTACAAATACAACAATTAATGTATTATGGTATGACACTTCAGTAGTAATATTAAATGATAATAATTTTTAAAAATTAATAAAAATGTAATTATTATTTTAAAATAATTAGTTGTGATACAAAAATTACAGTGATTGTTATTATAAACTCTAAACAATAACAATTAAATTATAACTATTATTTAATATCTTTTTTAATATGATTTCTTTCACTATTATTTATATATAACCATATATGTCTTTTGCGACTTGTAATATAGTATCATTAATTTAATAATGATGATTCATATTAATGATCTTTAATGAATAATCAAATTTTCGTCATATATATATATATATAATATTTATTGAATATTTTTAAACTTTTAACAATGAATGGTGTCATCACAAAAAATATATTTTCTTACAGTAAAGGTTATAATGGAATCATGTAAGAAGTAAGTAGAATGAGCAATCGAAAAATTGGTTTAATTCCGTAATATATACTCGGTGAATCCAAAGTAATAAAAAAAAAAAGAATAATAATAATAAAAAAAGAATAAGCCAAATTCTGATTTTAAAATGAACTTTAATTTAATTCCACTGTCTAATCACCCTGAATTGTCAAAGCGTCAACCATATTTCTCTAAGTTCGTCACTGTTCCCATTCCCTCACCAAACCCATTTCTCTCCCTACACTTCCCAATATAAATACTTCAAACTTTCGAACCCTTTTCCATTCATTCATTTCTATTACTCTCACTTCTTCAAACTTCACACAGCTCCTCATAGATTACACAACACACATCCTAATAACACAAACTGACATACATAGCATCCTTAGTTTCATCAAATACTTTCATGTTTATGTGAAGGCTGAACCAAAAGAGGTTTCAGCCATGTCAGATGATCAGTTTCAAGCAAGTGGAAATTGGTGGGAATCAGCAAGAAACGTGAGGTTTGAGAGTGGGGAAACACAGTCTTCCTCTTCTGGTCTCACCAACATGGGAAACTATGCTTGGCAGCATGACATGACAAGGTCTTCTTCCATGGATAACTCTGTCTCAGGTGGTTCCTCTGTGGTTTTCCATGACCAGAAACAGCTTCAAGTTCAGCCACATCATGACTCATCAGCCACAAATTCCACCAATGACCACCCCAACTTGCACATGATGGGCTTGGGCCTCTCATCCCAAGCCATGGACTGGAATCAAGCATCTTTGCAGCTGTAAGTGTAGTCTGTGTCAAGACAAAGACTTCTACAACAATATTACTCAAAAGTAGTACCCACAAAAATGAAAAAGAGAAAAAAAATAAAGTTTTGGATCTTTCGTTTTCAGTTTTTCTTTCTCTTCTTTCATTCTACCTTACCAGAATGGAATAATATTGAAGAAAAAAAAGTAGTTTTAAAGGTTTTAAAGGTTTTAAAGGTTTAAGTTGCAGTTTCTTTTCAATCTTGAATATTGTGTGAAATTGTAGAAAAATGCGACGGATACAGCCATGATTGTGATCATATTGCAGTCATGGTAACCAGAAAAACCTTGATGTTGTGACTGAAATCGTGGTTGCAAACCCTTATTTTAAAACCTTACTAAGTTTTTCTTATGTTTGATTGATGTAGGCGAGGTGAGAAGGGTTCGGAGAACAGTTTCAGGTCGATGTTGCAAGAGAATTTGAGCTCATCAGGCACCACTTTTCAGCAAGAAAGTGGGAATAACAATATTGCGTTGCATCAACAAGTTCATTGGAGGCCAGAAAAGTTGTTCTCTGCGGAGTCATCAAGCAATGAATTCAAGAGGGGTTTCTCCTTGGATCAAACACAGTTCAGTCCTCAATATAGCTCTGGGGACAGCACCGTCACAAGCCAAGGTTTGCCTTGTACTTTTCAGATGGATTACGTTGGCAACCCTTCTTCAATATTGCAAGGACTTTTGGGACAAGAGAGCAATAACCAACAACCCCACCAAGGTGGTAGTGGTTCGTTTGAGAATCGTCCCATGAATTTTCCTTACTCAGCAACAAGCTATGGATTAAACTCAAATATTGAGTTGGTGCCTTCTTGGTCAAAAGTTCCTCAGTTCTTGAGAGCTTCACCACCAAAACAACCACCCAATAACCAGTTGCATTTTACCAACAACGCTCCCTTTTGGAACGCTAATTCTGAGCCTGCTCTAAAGGATGCTCGATCCAGCTTCATCCCCTCCTTGCAAGCCCCCTTCTCCCCATCCAATTTCGATGTTCAATCAAAGGTATTGCATTTCATATTTGCATACACAGATATAAAGAACACCATGCTTTTCTTTTATGTGTTCTATCACGGTAACAAAGTTTAAACTTAAAACTTCGTACTAACTGTTTAAATTCCTCCTCAGTATGCGGATCCTGTTAGATCATAACACCATGATATATGATGATTCGTTAATATACTTTAAATCTCTAAAAATCTATCTACCTTTTTGTCTTATTATTCTCTTATTTACAATTTTCTTGTCTTTTACATTTAACTAGAATAATGTATACATAAAAAGTATGACATGTTTGATTTGATCAAGGATTAGAAATGTTTTTAGTAGAGATATATTTGGAAAAGAATGTCGTATTTTCTGGGTTGAATATAAACACATAAAGAATGAAGTTTGTATTTTATTATTAGGGTTGAAGTAAACACTGCTGCAATTTGAGGTATAATATTTTGTTGACCATGGTTTTGCAGAATATATCTGAAGTTAGGGACTCGGGTGTGGTGAAGAAAAGTGGGAGTGAAACAGCACCAAAAAGGCCCAGGAACGAAACCCCATCTCCTTTGCCAGCTTTTAAGGTACAATAAGTGCAACTAACCTTTTAACATGACGGGAAGCTAGCTTTAACCTTTTTATCTTTAATTTTTCTCTCTTTATTTATTCTTTATCACATACTTTTTCCTCATATTTTTCGGTTTTTGAGTCCTTAAACATTGGATATGAACCCGTAGTGTACCTCTTCTGTTGTTCTTAGGTGAGAAAAGAGAAGATGGGGGACAGAATCACTGCACTCCAACAATTGGTTTCACCTTTCGGAAAGGTTAGCTTCTGATAAAATCATCTATTCTTTTCTAATATCTTTTGTGGATGGCCATTATTTCTTGTGAGTATTTATGATATATAAGAAAGCAGAAAAAGATGATGGCAAGTTTGATTGTACCAATGTTGTTTATTGATTTGAAGTTTTAAAATCTGTTTGCAATGTTGTGTGTGTGTCAGACTGATACAGCGTCAGTGCTCTCTGAAGCCATTGAATATATCAAATTCCTCCATGAACAAGTCACCGTAAGTCCCATCAAAACTCCCATTAATTTAAACCATTATTCAGAAACTTATAATTTTAATTACCAAACTTTTAATCTTATTTATTTTCCTTTTTCTAGGTTTTAAGCACACCCTATATGAAAAGTGGTGCTCCCATCCAGCATCAGCAGGTACTGTACGTATATTTATACATTTATACATTCCTTAAAAAATAGCTGCAAAATGAAACTCAATCTTTTTACGTCAATTTTCTTCCGTCATATTGTTATGCAGAAATTTTATTTCGTTTATGAGTTAAATTTTAATATACTATTCCTCTAATGATTCTTATACTGACCACTAAAATTCTCCACAAATATATCCTTTAGTTTAACTGAGAAATTTTTTTACACAAATTAAGTGTATAAATTTATGTTAATTTATGAAAATCATTTTTTGCTTGAGTGTTTACATAAAATTTATCAGCTAAGACTTAATAAGAAATATGATAGCAGATAGCAATATTTTTAACTTAGGCTTTATTAATTTCTCTAAATGTTTATGAAAATAAAGGTAGACACAAAATGTCAATATAACGAAGATTAATATGTGTTGTTAATGGTGATAACTTGTTTCAAATTGAAGGGTTTATGTTTATAATGTTGTTTTGTATGTCCTTTTTTATTTCAGAGTTCTGGTAAATCGAAGGAATCTGAGGGTCCAAAGCAAGATCTTAGAAGCCGAGGGCTATGTTTGGTGCCAGTTTCTAGTACATTTCCAGTGACTCATGAACCCACTGTTGAATATTGGACACCAACATTTGGAGGAAGTTTCAGATAGCTAATTAATTAATGGGTGGCAAAAGTGGCACGGAAGCAGTACCCTCAACAAGTAGGACAACATGTCTTATCAAGAAACCTGGCCAAGTTGGGAATGATAAGATGAAAGAAAAGAGAAACAGGAAAGAAGGCCACATAAGTATGCAAAGTTATAGTTAATTAGTTCTTCTGAGATGATGGGAATTAAAGATATTCAATAAAAGTATATAGAGGGAGGAGGGAAAATGGGTTGAAAAGAGAGGAAAGAAAGGGGAATGACCCTTCAGAAGAAGGGTCATTGTGGACCAACTACATGAAGAATGATGCAAGAGGGGTATGGTAATTTGGCCAATTTTTGGGACCATTGGAGCACAATATATATCTATATATATATATATACTTATCAGTTGTATTAATAACTATGTAAGCACAGAAGGGGTGGGGGATTAGGAGTGACAAAGAATTGTGTTGCGGAATATAGGAAAGTTCTTGGTCTAAGCTTAGATAGAAAATTGTTGTTAGAGGAAGATAAAGGAGCTTGTTAATTTTTCTTCTTGTTATTTTGTGCATAGAGCTGGAACTACTACTTTAGTTCAAGGAAAAGAAAAAACTAATTTGAAGGAATCATTGAAATATAGAAGAGTGAGTGAGTGTGGGATATGTCATTTGATTGGAAATCTCACTTTTTATTTGTTTATTTCTTTAGAATATGTAAGTGGAAGTCAGAGGCTGGCCCACTCTACCCCTTTCAGTTTTTCTTTCAAATTTGAGTTCAAATTCCATGTTTACATTTTTCAGATATATATAATTTATATGTATATCTTGGAGATGCTTGCACACATGCTTTTGTGCTTTGTAATGAATGGTCACATAGAGGGGCTTCTATTGGAAGCACATGTAAAAAGAAGAGAAAACCCACAAATGTTTTTATCTTCAACAAAGTTCTGGAGATGGTCCAGATTAAGAATGACGTCTGCATACGTCATTATTCCAACTTTTTATTTTTAAAAGAATAAAAACTGTGCAAGAAATTCACTATATAAGTAATCAGAAATAAAAAAGTTATTTCTTAAAAGTTATTTTAAGGTTATTTGGTCAATTTAAAAACACGATTTTTTTTAACTCTGAAATAAACCCATTTAATTAAGTTAACTTATGTTTAAGTTTAATTTTAAAGGGTATTGTTATTTTTTTTAAATTTTCATAAAAAAATATTTCTTAAAATAAACCAACCATAGAATATTTCTTGGTTGATAAATAACTAGGTTATCTATATATATATATATATATATATATATATATATATATATATATACTATTGAGGGGTGGTTGGGAGAGGATTTTTCTTTTTCTTAAACATACATTTTATGAGATTTAATAGAATGTATAGAAAAGGTTGTTGGGGGAATAAGGTCTGATGCTATATTCTTCTTCTTTTCACCATATTATATTAAAAATTGAGACATTATAGCAACAAAATTCACAAGGGCATGATAGAATAACATAATATTTAGGATTATAAACTTACTAATTGGCATAACTTGAAACCTTTGCCACTTGTTATGACTTGGACCCAAATGGCCAAATAGTATTATCATAAACTATTTTGTCTTGGGCCAGTGAGAATTGCCTCTTCTTCTCAAAAAGCACTTTACCAAATCTCACTTTCAAACTTCTCTAGCAAGATCAGAACATAAACTAATTCAAACATAAAGCACTTAAGCATTAGCCATTATTGTGTTAACAAATCTAGTTGTCATGGGGCTCCACACTCTATATTCAAGTCTAATTACTCTCTTCAAAAATTTGTCTTCACTAGAGTAACTGTCCTACATGATTTTATCTATGTTTTTAGGGTTTATCTCATCATGATCAACCAAAGTTTATTCAATTAATTTAAACAAAAATGAGAGGAATCTACTATTCCCTTATTTTTTGGGGAAAGTATTTGGCACAAAGGTATATAGTTTGGAAGAAGTTAGAAGTGAATAAGACATGGGAGGGGACCATCAATAACTGTTTTGTTATTAAGTTACCATCTTTATACTTCTCCAATAGCATTAGAGTGGAGTAATAATTATATATAATAAGGTACATGATGAACCGTATATTGATCACATTTATTTTCAAAAGAATTGGTGAATTAAATACAGTTTTTGGAAGTTTGAAGGGCATCTTCTTTATTATGTAACACCTTTTCTCATGAATATGCCACTCATGAGCAATAGTAATAAGTATACATTTTTTTTATTATTATTTTGGAGATGTTTTGTTCTTTGGCTGATATAAGAAATATTGTTTCATTGTTTTTAATAATTTCTGTCGCATAATGCTAAAACATGATTGCTAATCAATGAATTCCGCAGATACCAGAGTACATGGACCAAAAGAGAAGAGGAATAGAATCTTCAAATTATTTGGGCCTATATCAATTTTCTATAGATTCCATAATTCCTATCCCTTTACTCAACTTTTTATGGCATCCATTGCAACACTTGACACATACATTTGCTTAACTTTCACTTCTCTACTCTAATCATGTTTACCATTTTTATAAGCACTTGAGCAGAGGAAAGAGCAATGAGTTCATCTAATCACTACGGTGAGAAAAACTTATTTCAATAATTGACAATAGATATAAAATTATTGCTTTAATTGATTGTATGAATAAACTTTATATTTTTGTATATGTTAGATGAAAAGTTGTTTTAAGGTATATTTTGTTTGAACTTTCTCAAAAATATTGATTTTTCATAGAAAATTTACAAAAAATGGTATGAAGTTACTTGTAATAGGTGGTTTTTTTATCAGAAACTACCATGCATACATGTTAATTTTGTTCAGTTTGATAATAACTTCTTTAAAAGTCATACTAATCACAATTTCTATTTGGTTGATAATATAAAGAAATTCACACTTGTAGAGCCTAAAATTAAACTATTTTAAAATTATAATCTAGATTACAAAACATGCTTGAACAGTGACTCTATCAGTTCGTTTTCCATCAATCAAACTAAAGTGTTAGAAAAAAAAAATCTAATCCAAACATGCTCTAGTTATACTACAAGGCCATAAGTAACTTTTTCCTTAGATTCCATTCCAAGTTTTCTTAGCTAGTCATGTGTATGTCTGGTCTACTTCATCATGTTTGAAAAAGACTGCGTCATTGGAATCTAGAAAAAGAGAAAACAAAAAAAATGAGAGAAAAATTTGCTGCTGGAATTCAAGAGAGTGGCTAGTTTAGCTAGTTGAGAAAAGATACGAGGGTAGGCAACTTTTGCTATGAAACGGTGGAATTGGATGCCGCAAAGCTAGAAGTAGAAAATTGGACATAAACCAATGATAGGAAGGGAAAAAATGGACAAGAATACGAAAAAGCTTTGAGAATCACGTAACACTGGATTTTTTTTCATATCAAAGGTAAAGAAAAAGCAATGTGTATCAGAATATTGCTCTTCTTTGTGACAGCTGCCTACTTATGTCGCATGGACTGTCTAATCAGAGTATTGTTTCAATTATATATTGATGTGTCAGTGTGCTTAGTTTTTCCAAAGATTTTTCTTTTTTAAATATTAAGTGTATAAAAATTAAACAATAGCTATATTTGTAGGTTTAAGAAGGACTTGCAGTACAGGATCCACGTGATGAGAACCTATATGCAGAAGGGAATTGATGAGAAAATTAACCAAAATGAATCTGCAAGATTTTGAGGAAGAAGGTGCCATTTTTCTTAGGTAGATAATGAAAGAGACATACTATCACTTAGAATCAATATCAAGTTCAAAAATTATGTGACATCACTAATATGTGTAAATGAATGTCATGAAGGATTATGCTGCATGGTATACATATAAATCTAGTTTTGCTTCTTCCATTTGATACACTTACTTCGTTTGCTTTAGGGAAACGTTCGAATAGAATATATGTAAACAATAACTTATATCAGTAGAGATGAAATGGTACATATCCCAATTAGCATAGGGGCTATAACTTTCATTTTAGGTTTTCTTTGTTAAGTAGGTATCTTTTCAATTGCTAGGACAAATAAAGTGTCTTTGTGTACACAATATAAGATATTGTTCAAACAATGAAATTTTTGTTATGTCTCAATCTATGTTATGTGCTTATTCGTTGGCACTAACATTCATGAAAGGGGCATTACAAAATAAGGAAACAAGTGTTTTCTAAGCCTAAAATTGAATGAAAACTAACAAACTTCACATTAGAAATATCACTAAACTGTAGTGTCTAACGCAAAAATAAAACTCAATACAGAGAATTTGCTCCTGAAAATATAATTGCAGGCACAGAGAATATAACTCAATATCCTCTCCTATCTTGAACTTGGTTGAATATCATCCTTGAGCTGCTTTGCAATGTTGGCAATATATTTCCCTTGGTGAAATGCTTGCTCCAACTCAAGTGAACTTGGCTTTCTATAGCCTTCAACAATGTAAGTTCCTGCACCAAAAGGACTTCCACCTTTCAGCTCGTTCATCTCAAACACGCCAGGACCAAATGTATATCCTATTGGAACAAATATCATTCCAAGATGAGCCAGCTGAGTTATAGCAGTAAACCTGTTATAGATTCCACAATTTTCTTATCTCATTAGTTCAATATGTGAGTCTACATATAACATGGATAACAAATATTACAACTTATCCAAAGAATTAACCCTTTTGAAGTGTTGTAAGAAGGGTGAATTTCTTTGAATTGTTTGCATTTCGTAAGTTATGTGCTTCACAATATACAGATACATAAAGTCTTGTTTCTGTTTTCATGTCAGGTCAAAATAGAAATAGGAAAAAAGGTTCAAAATTCATTCTCTTCAGGAAGGGATGTTTACTTATCACGAAATGTTTTATTCCTCTACTCATATATGACATCACATTATTAGAAAAGAAAAGGCTTTCTATACTGAAGATAAATTCCCTTAAATTTGCAACTATAATATTTCTGTCATCATAGGAATTAGGAACTGATCAGGAAACTACATTGAGATAGAGGGTTCTTACGGTGCCGTCTCTTGTCCACCCTCTTGCGAACTGGTGCTGTAGAATATTCCAGCAGGCTTTTGTGCAAGAAGTTGCGCTTTCCATAGAAATTGAGTAGAATCTAGGAAAGCCTTAAACTGAGAAGCCATCATTCCAAACCTTGTTGGGAAGCCAAAGATAATCGCATCTGCCTCAGGCAGTTTTAATGGGTTAATGATTGGTACATCACTCTTGGGTGGTGCTCCCAGCCTTAAAAGCTCCTCTGCTGACAGCGTCTCAGGTACCTGCTCATAGGTTAAATAAAATCACCACTGCACCTTTTTTTCTATAGAAAACTAAAACCAAATGTTTACTTCCCCCTCATGAAAAAAAAAATGTAAAACAGGGTTCCATGACTTTGGAGGTCTTATTCATACTATGATTTAAGAGATTCCATGACTTTGTTTCAATTTTTGATAGAATATACTTTGAATCATTGGACATGATTATAATGGGTGTCCAAATTAATCAGTCACAATTTTTTGGTTTCATTAGAGCATTCAAAATTTGATTTTTGAATCTTTGAACATTATTGAAATGAGCGACTAAAATAAAAGTCAGTCACAAAATTTTGGTTTTGGCCCAAAACCAAATGTTCACTAAAATATATAGCAAAACTAAGGACATGAAATTATTGGAAAAGTAAAGACTATGAACTCTCCTCTTGCGAGGGGACCATTGTAAAATATAGTTAAAGAGAAGGAACCAAGCCAACTGAAACTTTGAATCTAACTTTGTGATAGTTAGATCAGTAGGCAGCAACAATGATATTAAGTTTAAAACTATATACAATATAAAGCAGAAACACTGCAATATAAGTTTAACAAATGCAGATTATTTTTATGGAATTTATATGTTCGATAAAGGAATAGAGGAATAAATGAAACTAAGATACATACCTGCCACATTGTGGCCTTAACACCCTTCACACAATTAACCCCGAGAAATATTTCACATGCTAGTCTTTCAACATGACCATACATTGAGTAATACCTACCAGAAGAATAGAAAATTTTTTGTTTTGTAAGTGAAGTTGTTAGAAACAAACTCAATAATTCAGTACAGATTGAAAAGAAAAGGGAAATAGAGCAATACTATTGGGGGCAATACCAAAATGAAAGAGGAAATGAAGATAGGCTTGACGACAAAAAAAAATAGAATTGAGCTCTTCATGGAAATTGAACTTAGAATGGTCAATCAAAGAATAAGGCTCATAGCCAAAACATCATGGCTGAACCAAAAGAAAGTATCACAATTTAAAGTGTCAAAAACCTCAAATAACATAATGGCAATGACATAGACGTACACATGATACGTTGGGGTCAGATAATGAGGATCTGAAAGCATCAGATAGCCCTGTTTTTCATTATTGCTGAAATTAACTAACTCTTATAGCAGCATTTAGAATGTTAACTAGAAGCATAAAAACACATCAACCCAACAATTGTTTGTGCTGTAAATGGAAGACATAGGTTTCAGACCAATATTTCCTCAAATAATTATAGGCATTGCATGTAAGCATCATTTTAGAATTTAGATGAACTGCACAAACCTGCAAAAAGAGTCTTCATATCAATTATACCAATTTCTGTTGCATCTTTTATGGTAATACACTGCCCTCACCCACACATTCGTGTATATATATATATAAATAACAATTTTGAAATGTGCTCGTAAGGAAAATCTCTAAACATTCCCTATGATCAAACAAATCATTGTATGGTTACAGAACAGAGGGGAAAATAGAGCCAGAGCAAGAATGCATAATATCTTTCAAAGTTAAGACTCCAAGATTTTCAAAGAACATAGAAATTTGAAATACTTCAAATTTAATAACCAGTTGAAGAATTTAAAGAAACCCAATAAACAAAATTCTGTATGCAGTAACATTCATCATGCAACATGATTGTTCATGAATGCCTGTATGAACAGATATGAATAAAAATTAACTAGTTATAATTAAAATACAGATACGTAAAGAGAATCATGTAGTGAAGGCAACAGAGGTTAAAAGGCGAGCATACACAATATAAACTTTGACAGTCATTGATGATCGTTCAATGTTTCTTTGCAGCTTCTCTTTCTCCTCTTGCTGTGTTAGTATTCTTTCTTGGCAAAATGAAAAATGAACAGTTAACAGTTGATGACTGAAATGGCGGGAAGGGAAAGCCATATTTATAGGTTGAACACTAAAAAAATAATTATTTTTTTTTCATAAATTAAAATTAAGTCCAGTACTTTAACTTTGATGGAGTTCATTCCATTTAATTACTCTAAAAACTGAGAAAATAAATGTCTATTGATAAGTTTAACAAGACCTTATTAGTTGTTTAATATTTTTATTAATGCTTATAGCTGAATAGTTAAGAAAAATTGTCTTTAACTAATATATTTATTGATGTCTTTTAAAAATAGTTTGGGTAATCAAATAAGTATATGCATGTCATTAACTTTTCAACAATAAAAGAAATTTAAAATTTATTTGACTTAATTGAATAATTTATAATTCAACTTTCATATTTTTGCACATTTTACATTCGTATTTACAATTTGATCACATTTTACATTTTTGTTAAAGGTTTGTCAAATTTTAAAGAGGATGATATGTGACATGGATGGAAACTAACAAACATATCACGTTGGACCAAATATATATATTTTTCCCTTAATTGCATATTTTACAACAAAAGTTTTTATTCTACAATTTTTATCATTCATATTTTTAATTTCAACATATTTTACAAGTTTATTATTCCAAACATAACATTACAAAGAATAACTAATTAGAATCTCATAAAATCTATAGGCAAATATGCAAACTATATCAGAAAACTTTCATTTGAAACTTATAAATAAATATTTAAAATTATACCTTTTTTTTATAATGGTCAAAATTAAGGGTTTGTAACAATCTTTGGTATAATAAGGCTCCCAAATTTCTTCAGCCATTGATGATGGCTTCTATCCAAAAGTTTGAAACTTCATTCACTATATATTCAATACTGGGAGGAGAAAGGTGTTGTAATTGATAATCAAAATTAATTAATTATTTATTTGATAAATTATGTGAACTTTTAGTTTTTTATGTTTTTGTAATTTTTCAGTTATATTTCAGTACGTTTTTGTGCGTGTAAAAGGTTATAAAATGTATAATTTTTATTCTCATAAATAGACTAATTATTTTTCAAAAATATTTTATTTTAAATCTCAATATTTGGTATTAGAGTTCCGCAAAGGGTCTGATGGTGAGTAAAAAGTGTGTATGAGTTTATAAACAAAAATGTCAAAAATATTCGTGCAACTAGATATTCCAAAATTTGATGGTCATTATGACCATTGATAAATGATGATGGAAAAATTTCTGAGAAGTAAAGAGTTATGAAGTCTTGTAGACGAAGGGATACTGTTGCTGGCAACTAGAACTTCATCAACTAGTGACACACAGAGAAAACATGGAGGAAACCAAACTCAAGGATTTGAAGGTTAAGAATTTCAAATTTCAGGCTATTGATAGAGAAATTTTGGAGACAATTCTTGACGAAGGGACTTCGAAGGCAATCTAGGTATCAATGCGGTAGAAGTACCAAGGTTCTACAAAGGTAAAGATGACACAACTTCAAGTTCTGAAAAGAAAGTTTGAACTGCTTGCTATGAAAGAAGGAGAGAAGGTGGACACCTTTCTGGGAAGAACCTTCAATATGGTGAACAAGATGAAATCAAATGATGAAAACATGGAGCAAAGTATGGTGATCAGTAAGATACTTAAATCATTGACTTCTAAATTCAATTATGTTGTATGTTCGATAGAGGAGTCAAATGATTTAAGCATCTTAACCCTTGATGAACTTCATGGAAGTCTTCTTATTCATGAATAAAGGATGCAGGAACATCAAGTGGAGGAACAAGTGTTGAAAGTTGCTCATGGTGACAGTTTTGGTAGAGGAAGAGGACGTGGAAGACGGTCCCTAAACAAAGCAATTATTGAATGCTTTAAGTGTCATAAGCTTGGACATTCTCAATATGAATGTCCGGAATGGGAGAAAAAAAAACTATGCAGAGATAGAAGAAGAGGAACTCTTGTTGATGTCACACATGGATTTGCACCAAACCGTGCAAAAGGAGGTCTGGTTTTTGGATTCAAGATGTAGCAACCACATGATAGGTAACAAAACTTAGTTTTCTAATTTAGAAAGTCTTTGCCAAAATGTGAAATTAGGAAATTACATGATCATGGATGTAATAGCAAAAGGAGGTGTAAGAATGCAAGTTAATGGTGTTACAATAGTTATTTTAGATGTCTATTTTGTCTCTAAACTTAAAGATAATCTGCTTAGCTTAGGACAACTTCAAGAAAAAGGATTGACAATCTTGATTTAGAATAGAACATGTAAAGTATTTCATTATAGGAAGGGATTAATCATGCAAACTAATGAGTAGAAATAGAATGTTTTATGTATTAGTCACTACAACACTAAAGGAGACCATGTGTTTACAAACAGAGCTGGAGACAACAAAGGAAGTTTACAAGTGACACTATCGGTTTGGACACCTTAATCACAAGGGACTCAACAAAAGATCAATCCCAAAAAGCACATGGAGAGTCTCAAGCCTTCCTCAAACAACAAGAGTGTTGAAAAAGAAGTTGGTGAACACATTGTTTGCTTGAGAACAGATAGAAGAGATGAATGCACCTCACATGTGTTTGAAGAAGAAAGAAGTTGGGATTGGCTAGAACCAATGAAGAAAGGAACTTTGATGTGTTAGTACGTGAAGATGAAGAAGACAATTTTGAAGAAGAAGAAGAAGTTGAACAAGAAGAAGAAGCTGAGTAAGAAGAAAATGAAGATGGTGGTAGCAACTCAAGTAGAATTAGGTCACCAATAGGTGAGGAAAATGACCATGATAAAGAAAGTCCAGTTCAAGGGAGGGTCGCAAGAGTTAGAAGAAAACCAATATGGATGACACATATAGGGGTTGATTTAGCTGTAGAAGAAGAAAATCTCGTGATGTTGGTGACTGAAAGTGAAAATGATCCATTCTCCTTCAAAGAAGCACATAGAAGCATAAAATGGCAAGAGACAATAAAAGTTGAAACGAAATTTATAAAGAAGAACAACACATGGGAGCTAACAAATCTACCGAAAGGAGTTAAGCCAATTGGAGTTAAGTGGGTTTTCAAAACTAAACTCAACGAAAATGGAGAAGTAGATGTCACCATGTTTAAATAAGCAGTTTGATGTCTTATGTACCACACAACCACTCGACTAGATATGATGTATAGAGTAAGCCTAAGCCTAATTAGTAGGTTCATGGTAAGCCTGATCAGTAGGTTCATGGCAAATCGAAAGTGATCTTATTGGCTTGTAACAAGAAATGATTTTTTTTTTAATTTGGCATACTCTACAAAAGAGGTAGCAGAAATGCAGGTTTTGTATCTTATACAGATAGCAACTATGCTAAGAATAATTAATATAGTTGAAATTTAAGTTTAATACTAAAAACATTAGCTTAAGGGAGGGAATGATAGTCAAAATAAATTAATTAATTATTTATTTGATAAATTGTGTGACTTTTAGTTTTGTACGTTTCTATAACTCTTTTCAGTTTATTTTACTTCAATTCTTGTTTCAATACATTTCTGTGCGTGTAAAAGATTATAAAATATCCGATGTTTATTCTCAGAAATAAATTAATTATATCTAAAATAATATTTCATTCTCATTAATAATGGGATTGGTGTTTCATTGCCACACCATTATCAAAGGAAGTTAAAAAAATGAATAATTTAATTATTCAACATGTAATTATAACCATTTAATTATTAAACTACACACATTTTAATTTATTTCCTCAATCTGTCAAAAATATGAATAGGTAACCAAACTCGATAACCAAACAAGTTCATATCTACCAATTTTCAATTGATTTTTAATCATTATAATTTCATTGAATCCACCAAATTTAATATCATTAGATAATTATTACATTTTTTAAAAATAATTAATGATAGATTTATGAATTTTAGTAAAAATAATTTTTATTTTTTAATTTAATTTTAATATTTTTTATAAAAAGAAGCAAAAGTGATTTAGGTTTTCAAAACACTCATTTTGTTGAATCTGGTGCTTGCCTGAACTTTGTTGAGAAAATAAAAAAGTGTTTGGTTGGATTTTGCATTTAAAATAGAAGTAAAGAGCTCAATTAAAGGAAACCTCATGATATTAAATCCTTACAATTAATCTATTTAGTTTTTTATTACACACCCATATGCATGGACGTACATACTCTTAATATTGTATTAAATGTTAGATTAATATAATTTTGGAGTGATAATTGATTATTTTGGAGCAGTATGATTTTTGTATTTAATAAATTACTTTCATAAATGAATAAAAAAATTTAAAAACCAATTTTTTAAAAATCAATTTTCACATAAAAAAATTATTATTTAAAGATTTAATCGATTGTTTTCCTTTTTTTTATTTAACATAATGAATTAGATAATATTTAAATAATTCATTAGGTAATTAATTATTTTAAATAATAAAAAAAATTTAGTAATTTCTTAATTAATTTTCCAAAAAGATTATTAAGTGATAAAAATATATTCTTATTATATTTCTAAAAGTTTTTTAGATGAATTGAACAATAAACTCATTTGAAAGAGTTAAAGTGTCTTCTAATGATAAGATATTATTCAAAATCATATTCAATGATAATTTAGTTAAAAAAAGAGACGATAAAAACAGAAAAAAGGATAAAGATTGATTAGTAAAAGATAATGAAAAGAATTATATGTAAAATTTCAATGCATATATTTATGATTAATGAAGTAAGTTAAGATAAAGTTTGTTTCACGGGAGGTGTGTTCCTAGAATAAAATTTGTATAATAGGAAGTATGTTTCTAAGATAAAACTCATGTAAGGGTCACTACAAGAAAAAACAATAAATAGATTTAATTATTAATCAAAGTAATAATTGATTTAATTAACTCGCATTAACAACTCTTTGTTTGATCATAGATTTATAAATAATTGAATTTATAATCAAAATTAGTGAGATTGAAATAAGTGATTGAATGAATGACCAATTTTATATAAAAATCAATGATGAATTTTATAATCACTATTTTTTTAGATTTTTGTAGTTATCTAAATTCTAAAATGATGGTTATATACAAGCATTATAATTATTTCAAGAAATATTGGTGAGAAATTAATCTATATTTCCTATTTACTACACTAATACTTGTTGGGTTGGTGTGTTTTTATGTTGGTATAAGAGTTAGTTAATTTCAACAATTATGAAAAAACATCTTCAAGTTAACATGCTCCTTTTAATCCTAACAAAATATGATAAAATATGTATACTAATATTTTATAGAAATCATAAAAGGAAACTGTTCCATTTGAAGTTACAACATTGCAATTTTAATGATGATTAGTATCTTAATAGTAATTTTATTTGTACCGTCATTTATCACAATTGAATGTTTACTTGAAATTCTTACGAAACCACCTACAGATTACAAGGCAAATACATAATGAACATAACAACACCTTTAATACAATAAATTTATCTATCTTTTTTACTTATATATTACTCTAACTTTTTCATTTTTACATAACCTAATAACCTAAACCGATAATATAATTTTTTTATTATTAAGAAGATATCTATGTGTTATTAGAAGTAAGAGGATACACTTTCAACAACCTAGTAGATATAAAATGAAAAACATTTTTGTAAGTTAAATAAAAAAATGTAAAATCAAATGTAAATAATTAATTTAGTTATCAATTCAATCCTTGAAAACGAAAGTATTTCTTTTAATCTCTAAATGTGTAAAAATTCTAGTAATTATATCTTATTATTATTATTAAGTTTTGTTGGATTATTTTATCGTTAAATTATAATTTTAAGTACCAACTTATAGTAAATCAGATACTTTTTTTGTTATTAATTTATAACATTAGCTATCAATATAAATTTTTTTACACATTTATAAATTAACTGTGATATTTTTTATGGATTAAATTGATAGCTATTTAAATATTTAAGAATCAAAATTGATCATTTATCCTAAAATCAATAATGTAAAGGATTGATAAAAATTTTATGAAATTGAAAATATAAAAATGAAATATTTTATCGTTAATATTAGAGGAAAATATGTTAATGATAATGATGGATTCATTCAAAGAAGAAAAAGGGACAAAAGATGGAGATACTTATGGTGTAGTAGGAAGTTGATTTGTATATTTTTGGATCTTTGATGTTACTTACTACACTTCTTTCTTTTTTTTATTTCAAATTTTCAAATCTTTTTTTAATTAGTTTTGCATTACCAACTGATACACAATCTGAAAAAAAAACAAAAAATTAGTTACTAACTCATCGGTTTCAACTACTCTAACTTTAACTGTTTTTCGTTTTTTTCAATCTATCCCCATGTATATATACTCATGCATATCTACTTCAAAAATATATATATATATATATATATATATATATATATATATATATGAGATAATATTTTACTTCTCTATTTCTATGCGTCTCTCTTTTTTCTTTTTTTTTATATCTTAGTCTAGGGCCATTTTCTTTTCTCTTTTGTTTTTAACATAGTTTGTAATATAGTATCAAAGCTCTTCTGGTAGAAGAGCTCTACTACACTCTTTTACGCTTCTCTTCTTTTATTATACCATCCTTCTTGCAATTTTTATCGATTGGAGAAGAACAATCTTTCAATAATACCTATATCTCCACCCCAACAAGAATCCCAAAAGTGCACTAGTCTCTCCTACCCTTGATGCAACGAACTACCATCCATGGAGTCGCTTCATGATCACTGCACTTAGTGCCAAGAGCAAAATAGAATTCATTACGAGAAACGTTAAACATCAACCTAAAATTGGCCATCCAACAAAGCATAATTTGGATGGATATGGCTATCAACATATGGAACGATCTCAAAGTAAGATATTCTCAAGAGGATCTGCATTGAATTTCTAACCTATAGTTAGAGGCTGCTTCGTTGAATCAAGGTGACCTATCAATTTTAAAATATTTCACCAAGCTTTGCATTATTTGGGATGAACTCGAGAATTTCAGGCTCGATCCCATGTGCACCTGCCAAATCAAATGTTATTGCTAGATGACTAACATAATTGATAAAAGAAAACGTGAAGACCAAGCAATATAGTTTCTCGGCAGATTGAATGAACAATACAACAACATTAAATCACACGTTCTCTTGATGGATCTCATCCCTCCAATAACCAAAATATTTTCCTTTGTCACTCAACAGGAAAGACAATTAACAAATGAACTTTTCATTGCCAGCACCAAGACTGTGAACTTTAATTCAAATTAGACAGATCCTTCATCATCCATATGCTCTTACTATGGGAAGAATGGTCATACAGAAAATGTTTGCTATAAAAAACAAGGATTCCCATCCAACTAAGAAGTAAAGAATTTCAAGAATCGAAAAATTTGTACACATTGCAATAAGTTTGATCACACCATTGAAGTCTGTTTTCAAAAACACGGATATCCTCTTGGACATAGATACTACAATGCCAAAAAATTCTCAGATCAACAACATTAACACACGAGAAGAACTTGTTCCTTGCCTCAAGAACACAGAAAACTCAGATGTCAAAATTTATTCTCAACAATATAAAGCTCTTATGGATCTACTTCAACAAATTCAAACACATATTCTTTAACCACAAGTAACACTACATCTCACAATTCCTCCTAGATAATAGATTATGGTTTCATTGATCATATATGTGCTTCTTTATTAGATTTCATATTTTACAAACCCATAAAATCCACCTTGTTAAATTGGCCATTGGACAAATTATTTTCACTACACACACTAGAACAGTCAAATTAAACCAGATATTTTCTTCTGCACAATGTTTTACATATACCTGAATTTACTTTAAACTTAATCTCCATTTCCAAATTAACATTTTCTTTACAGTTTGAACTCATTTTCTCTTCAACAGATTGCCTTATACAGGAAGTGAAAACAAAAGAAAAGATTGATATAATTGAGATGGTTGCTGGATTATATGTTCTTAATATGCATGTTGATGAAATTCCTATATTCATTCTTCAATTATTGACCCAATTATAACAATAGCTATATAGATCTATGGCACTTATGATGGGACATCCTTCTCCTGAAAGATTTAAAGTTATGAAAGCTTATTACCCATATTTTCTACAATAAAGATTATATCTGTAATACTTGTCCTTTAGCCAAACAAAGGAAATTGTCTTTTTCATTAAGTCAATCACATGCTTCAAAATCTTTTGATATGTTACATATGGATATCTGGGGACCTTACTCCAATGTTTCCATGAATGGTTATTATAAGTATTTTCTTACAATTATTGATGATTTCTCACATTTTACTTAGATCATGTTAATGAATAATAAATCTGAAACCAGAAATCACATTATAAACTTCATCACTCAAAACGAATAATAATTCAATTTTAACGTTAAGACAATTAGGACTAACAGTGGTGCTAAATTTTGCATGAAAAACTTTTATAACTATAAAAAAATCATTCACCAAACAATTTGCCTTGAAACCCTTGAACATAAAGGAATTGTTCAACATAAGCATCAACATTTATTAACTGTAACCCATGCCTTGTTATTTCAATCGAATCTCCCCACAAAATTTTGGTATTTTGTTGCATCTCATGCCACATATTTGATCAATTGCATTCTCACTCCTTGATTGCATCATGTTTGACCTTATGAAAAATTATATGGCACACCTTGTGACATATCTAATCTTCGAGTATTTCGTAGCCTATGTTTTGAACATACTATTACTGATCATAGGAAGAAGCTAGAACAACACGTCACTCTTGGTATATTTCTTGGTTTTAAACAATACACAAAAGGTTATAATTTTCTTTATCTTAAAAACAAAAATTTGAGGCTTTTAGAAATTTCATCTTTCACTCAAATCTTTTCCACCTATCAATCATATGTTAAAGAACCTAATTGTAATCATATGCCAATGTCAATTGTTTACGACAATCCACAATACTTTGATGAAACAATAAACAACACTAATGAAAATCAACAGAAATAACACCAACATCGGCAGTATCCCATGCTGATCAACTCGTCAAAGAAAACCCCCTATATACCTCACTAATTTTGACACCATTACAAGTGCTTCTACAAGTATCACTTCTCATAACAAATATCCTATAGAATCCTTCATCTCATACAAATCCTTATCATAGAGTTTTAGAAAAACTATACTATCCATTTCTTCTAGAACTGAACCTAAAACATACAAAGAAGCTTCAAAAGACCATAATTGGATACAAGCCATGAAAAATGAAATTGATGCCTTAGAATCAAATAATACATGAACAATTACTAATCTTCCACTTAGCAAACATGCCATCAAGTGTCGTTGGATATACAAAACGAAATATAATTCAGATGGAACTATAGAAAGATAAAAAGTGTGCCTTGTTGCCAAAGGTTTAAACTTCATAGGCACCTTCTTTCCTATAGCCAAAATCACTACACTATGTCTCCTCTTAGCCATTGTAGCAATATAAAACTGACAACTCAAATAGCTAGACATAAACAACGCCTATCTACATGGTGATCTACATGAAGAATTTTACATGGACATCCCTCCTGGTCTACATATCCAAGACAAAAACAAAGTATATATGCAAGCTACAAAGGTCCCTATACGGATTAAAACAATCTAGAAGGCAATGGTACGCAAAGCTTTCACACTTTCTTGATTCCCACGGTTATAATTATTCTTCTTCTGATCATTCACCATTTTTTAAAACTTCTAACAATTTCATTATTGTACTTTCGATATATGTCGATGATATTATTATCATCGAGGACGATCCTAAGGAGATTACATCAATCACAACCAAACTTGATGACAAATTCTACATTAAAAACCTTGCCAAACTTACATATTTTCTCGGCATCGAAATCACTCTTAACAATATTGGTATTCATCTTTACCAACACGAATATATACTTGATCTTCTTCAAGAAAGTGGTATGCTCGCTTGCGCACCTACACCAACACCCATGCCTCACTCATCCACTACATCAATCACCAACAACACTCCATTCAATGATAATGAAGCATTTTCATTTAGAAGACTCGTTGGTAGGCTCATCTACCTAACAAACACTCGCTCGGACATCACTTATATTGTCCACTATCTCAGCCAATTTATATCAGCACCAACACATCATCATCAACAAACTGCCCACATAATTCTACGTTATCTCAAGAAGTGCCTCAGTTCTAGAATCCTCCTATCTAACAACAACCCCATGCAACTTAAATGCTTCAATGATTTTGATTGGGCAAGTTGTCCAAACCCTAGAAAATCAATCACAGGGTATTCCATATACCTAGAAAACTGCATCATATCATGAAAATCTAAGAAACAACCTACCATCTCAAGAAGCTCTTCAGATGCTTAATATCGTATCCTAGTTGCCACAACCTATGAAATCCAATGGTTGACATATCTCCTTCATGATCTTCGCATTCAAACAAAAACACCAACTCACCTCTTCGCATTCACATTGCTTCAAATCAAGTTTTTCACAAACTTACTAAACATATAGAGATTGATTGTCACATCGTTTGGAAGAAAGTTAATGAAGGACTGATATATTCACCAAACCATTATCACTTTCTTGTTTCAAAGATATCCTTTCTAAGCTAGAAATGATCGGCATTTATTCCTAGCTTGAGAGGGATTGATACACAATCTGAAAACAAGAAAAACCAGTTTCCAACTCACTGATTTCAGTTACTCTAATCATCCCTATTTTTTAAACCTGTGAATTGTACTGTAAAAAGCAGATAACAATTTTCCATTTTTTCCAATCTATCCCAATGTATCTATACCTATGCATACATGCTGAATATTCCGTAGGTAAAGTATCTACTGAAAATTCTATAGGCAAAGTACACTTTCAAAAAAAATTATTTTAAAATAAAAAAAGAGAGATTTTCGTTAGGCATAATACATACCATTCCTCACCGAAGGGACTATACCAAGTAATGAGCGATAGCCAAATTTACCTGTACCGCACAAGGAAAGATCTTAATCGGCATAGGGCGAGGGTCAAGCTCCACTACTCGGCCGCGGGTGCAACAAAATTAATTGAATAGACATAGAAGTCCGATAAGCGTATCGATTCAAGCAAGTCCAACTAATTTAGGCATCACCTTCCAAACTTCTGATGAACCGCTGGGTGGTATGAACTCTAGAGCCCTATTGTGGTTACAGAATGCGGGTAGTAAACAAATATTTAGCGAACAGGTGAATCATTAGGCTTTGCTCCTGCCTTCTAGGAGAGAAAGAGTATTGGCCTAAAAGCTATTTTTACACAAGTAAGATAGGATGACTGAGAGGGAGTTCTTGAATGCCGAATCCCTAAACTCACGGGAGAGAGACGAAATAGAGGCAGAGGAGGGAAATGAAATGGCAGAAGGAGGAGAACAAAAACAAAAGAGAAGCTTAAGGTTTTAAAAGCAAATTCTTTCCCATTTTTAAATATAAATAATAATAATAAATAATAATAATAATAATATTAATAATAATATTATATTATGTTATTATTATCATTAATATTAAATAATTTATTTTAAAAAAATAAAAATTATGAATATAATAAGAATAAAAATAATTATATTATAATTATCTACTATTTTATTTTGTATGTATATTATAATTACCTACCAATTTATTTTGTATATAAAATCAATAAATAATATTATAATTACCTACCGATTTATATTGTATGTAAAATTAATATATACTATTATAATTACCTACCGATTTATTCTATATGTAAAATCAATAGATAATATTATAATTACCTATCGATTTTTATCTGTATATAAAATTTCGTACATAATTAATTAATTTATCGTACCATCTTAAGTTTTCGGGGCTAAAAATTAAAAAATAAAATAAAATAAAAATAAAGAATAAATTTTTAATTTTTTTATATATAAATATAAATATAAATACTTATATGTATGTATAAATAATGTGAGAGAGAAAAAAAATTCTTAATCTACCTCATGATTTATAATTATTTATGGTAGCTATCATATTGTCTATATAAATGGAAATGGTGATTCCCTTGTTTGTAACATATTTTGCTAACCTACAAGAATAAAATGATTTACCCATGGAATATTTCCCACTGATTTTTTTTTATGGGAAAAAATTAATTACCCATTGAATATTTCCTACTGATTTTTTTTAATGGGAAAAAAATTAATTACCCATTGAATATTTCCCACTGATTTTTTTTTATGGGAAAAAAATTAATTACCTATTGAATATTTCCCACTGATTTTTTTTATGGGAAAAAAATTAATTACCCATTGAATATTTCCCACTGATTTTTTTTATGGGAAAAAAATTAATTATCCATTGAATATTTCCCACTGCTTTTTTTTTATGGGAAAAAAATTAATTACCCATTGAATATTTTCCACTGATTTTTTTTTTATGGGAAAAAAATTATTGGGAAATATTCAATGGGTCAGAATTCAGATTTTCATAATAAAGCTTTGCTTTTTGGTGAGGTGAATTCTCTTTTGGTTCCTAAGTGGAACTTTTGATTCTTATCTTTGAATTTTAGAATTCAGAGTGACGAATCCGCACTATACTATCAATCAGTGATGGTTGTGGCATCTCCTCCATTTCTTACCCCCTTTCCATATTTTTCATTTTCAAATTTTATTTCATTTTTTTTCATGATCCGATCAAGCCTACACCATCTGGTAATCAGAGCTAGTTTCCGTGATTCGGAAATTCCCGTAACATTTGCGTAGTAACCATTTCCGAAAATTTCCGTAACCATTTCTGAACATTTATTATCTTTTCTAGAAATTGTGGAGCTCTTCGGAAAAGTTTCTATCATCATCCAATTCTCTTTCGATTTCCGATTATCATCCTATCCTTTCTTATTGAAATTGATTATCTACGGCGCTGCAAATTCGCAATTGAATATCGGGTAAGCAATGTGTTCTTCCTCATCCGATTCGCTTTGTTTTTTTTGGAGTTGGCTAGGGTTTCTGTGCAACGGCGATTCGTTCCAAGCTTAGCGTTCGCTGTAGTGAATGATTCGTTTCCAACTTTCAATTCGACTTAGTGGCCTACATTATTTCTAGTAGAATCAATCGGCTGAATTGAATCAACTGATTCAATTGACCTTCGGCACTTTCAATTTCAGTACGTGGTGGTTTAATTGAAGCGGCAAATGCGAAATTCAACTACAGATTCAAAGTGGCTTTAATTGGAAACCTGAATCGATGATCTCGCAATATTGAAGCAATTAAATTCGGTGGTCTACAGAGGGTCCGCAATCTGCAGAATTTCCGTGGAGATAAGTTTGAAGCAGCTGGTGATTATCACTGCCTAATCGATTAGCGGAGCTGCAGAATTTTTCCGATGCGATTGTATTAATCAATGTTTGAATTGAATTGACAAAGTGAGAAATTGAAGTTGAATTGAATCATTTGGAGGTTTGAATTGGTGAATTTAATTGAAGCAACAATCGTACAATTGGTTGGCAGCAACAGTAACAATTGGAACGTAGTCCAGGTGTTCGAAAAAATGCTTCAAAGAGGTTTGAATATAAAAAAATGATTGTAGCAGCTATTGTGCGTGCATAATTTGATGAAAATTGTGGATCTAATTGGAAGTACTTAGCGCATTGAAGATTAGATTAATAGGAAGAAATAGTTGGTTGACGTTGCTGGCATAGTTTGTGGCTTACTGTGCAGTTTCAAGTTGCAGCAAAGGTGTTTGATAAAATTCCTCAAAGAAGTTTATATCTGGATAGTGGGTGAAACGGTGCATTTTCAAGTTGCAGCAAAGTTTGGGAGGAGCAACACCTATTAATTTTGACCAGTGTTGATACGCTTCTGGTGCAGCAATTGTAGATCACATTGGTGTTGATTCTGGTGCACTGGTTGCAAATCTGGTGCACATCCCGGTTCTGAATTTAGGGGAAATTTCCCACTGATTTATTTGTGGGAAATTTTCCACTGATTTGTTTGTAGGAAATTTCCCACTGATTTGTTTGTGGGAAATTTCCCACTGATTTGTTTGTGGGAAATAATGAAAAATAATTTCCTACTAGGCTTTTACCTACAAACTTATGGCAGTGGGAAGTCCGTGGGAAAAAATTAATTTCCCACTGATTTTTAAGTGTTACCCATAAATTTGTTCCGTGGGAAATATGAATTTTTTTTGTAGTAACCACGATTGTTTTCACAGTCCACATGTTTTTTTTACACAAACACTAGTCTTGCTTCTACTTTTGTTAATGGCAATGGCTTCTAACGTATACGATGTGTTTGTCAGCTTTCGCGGTGAAGGACGTGATAACTTTACTGGTTTTCTTTCCGATGTTTTGCATAGAAAAGGCATTGACGACTTCAAAGATGATAAAGATATCATGAAAGACGAGTCCATAACACTAGAGCCGCTACAAGCGATTGTAGGGTCTTGCGTTTTCATTGTCGTGTTCTTAATGGATGCTTCCTCAACTTGGTGCTTGTGTAAACTAGTAATAGAGATTTCCATTTGCTTGTTAGATTTCAACTTATCATTTGGTAGTAAATAAAGTGGCTCAAGAGATATATAAATCGTATTTTGCACAAACACTAGTAGGAAAATTTGTATTTAAAATCGCACTTTTAAAATTGGTTATTTAATATACGATTTTAAAAATTAAGCGGTGGCAATTTTGTAAATAATTACAATAATTTTAAAATCAGTTGTTTAATATACGATTTTAAAAATTAAGCGGTGACAATTTCGTAAATAATTACAATAGTTTTAAAATCGGTTGTTTAATATACGATTTTAAAAAATTAAACGGTGGCAATTTCGTAAATAATTACAATAGTTTTAAAATCAGTTATTTAATATATGATTTTAAAAATTATGTAGTGACAATTTTGTAAATATTTATAAAAGTTTTAAAATCGGTTGTTTATTATACGATTTTAAAATTTGTTCTCCCTCTCTTGTATGCTAATGCTTTCACTGTCTCAAACACTTTCATTCTCTGGAACAACACTTTTGTTAATGAATAATATATTTTATTATCTTTTATAGACTTGCGATTAAGAATCTTTTAATTATATATTCCGAAGAATCTATTATATTAATGTAAAAGATATGCTCTGCCACCTATTGGAGGCTGAAGAATAAAATCAAGCTTTCATAGAGAACCATGTCTTATTATAATATGCTTGTTTTTGTCTTAATATTCTAACATGGTATCCAGAGCAAGGTTTGTGATTATAGTTGTGTAAGACAATAAAATTTGTCTTATTCAACCCAGAAGTTTTGTTCCGCTGTGCAATTTGGTGCGTTTTTTTTTTTGTGGTTCCTTTTGATGGTTTCTTTTGGTGGGTTTCTTTTGATGGTTCTCTTTGGTGGGTTTCCTTTGATAGTTCCTTTTGGTAGTTCTCTTTTGATGGTTCCCTTTGGTGGGTTTCTTTTGGTGGTTCTCTTTGGTGAGTTCCTTTTGGTGGTTCTCTTTGGTGGGTTTCCTTTGATGGTACCTTTTGGTAGTTCTCTTTTGATGGTTCCCTTTGGTGGGTTCCTTTTGGTGGGTTCCTTTTGGTGGTTCTCTTTTGATGGTTCCCTTTGGTGGATTCCCTTTGGTGGGTTCCTTTTGGTGGTTCCTTTTGGGGGTTCCTTTTGGTAGTTCTTCTTTTGGTGGTTCCCTTTGGGGGTTCTTTTTTGGTGGTTCCCTTTAGGGGTTCCTCTTTGTGGTTCCCTTTGGGGGTTCCTTTTGGTAGTTCTCCGTTGGTGGTTTTCGTTGGTGGTTCCCTGTTGGTGGTTTCCGGTTGGTGGTTCCCGATTGGTGGTTCCCGATTGGTAGTTCTTCTCTTAGTGGTTCTTCTCTTGGTGGTTCTTCTCTTGGTGGTTCTTCTCTTGGTGGTTCTTTTTTGTGGTTCTCTTGGTGGTTCCCTCTGGTGGTGGTTCTCTTGGTGGTTCTAATGGCGCCAACGCCATTAGTTTCTTGTTGGCAAATTGTTGCTGGTTGACTTACCAGCATCAATTTGAAGGGGGATGTTAATGAATAATATATTTTATTATCTTTTATAGACTAGCGGTTAAGAATCTCTTAATTATATATTCCGAAAAATCTATTATATTAATGTAAAAGATATGCTCTGCCACCTATTTAAGAAAGGGAGGCTGAAGAATAAAATCAAGCTTTCATAGAGAACCATGTCTTATTATAATATGCTTGTTTTTGTCTTAATATTCTAACAACTTTCTCTTAAGCATTCAGTATCGTTCTCTCATCTGGGTTCCATTGTGCTTCCTTCAAACAACCCCAAAAATTTCCTAACCTCCGTCTTTGCTTCACTTCATCAATACGTTACTCTACACTCACTCTTTGCATTTTCAATTTTTCAATTCTCATTTATTCGTTCAAACCCTAAAATATTGCATGTGAATTTTTAATTAGAATGTGCCACATATTTATATTATATTTACGTTAGCGTAAGAGGGGTGCATTTTGTTTGGAGGGGTGGTGGTTGAAGGCAATAGTGAGAAAGAAGCGGTTCTATATTTTTTTTATGAAGAACAGAAGTCATGGATCGAAGTTGGTTATTGAACCGAAGTTGGATACACATGTCACGCTTAAGTTGGCAGTATGAAACAAGTGTGGAATATTTTATTGAATATGTTTTACGGAATGCTAATAATGATATGAATGGAAAGTTTTTTTTGTCCTTGTGTTAACTGTTGCAATGGAAGTCGTCTAGAACTTGATGTTATAAGGAAACATCTTCTATGTGATGGTTTTCTTAAGAATTATACATGTTGGAGATGGCATGGTGAAAATGTTGACATTCCAAGTATGTCAGTCGAAACTCCAATCCAAACTTTTACACAAGAAGTAAATATGGATGATCGACTAGAGGAGATGATTCGTGATGTGGGTCCAGAATCATTCAAGAGAGCACATATGTATGAATCTTTGTGTAATGATTCAGAGAAGCCATTGTATCCAAATTGCACAAAATTCACAACATTGTCAACAATATTGAGATTGTTCAATCTGAAGGTAAGAAATAGGTGGAGTGATAAAAGCTTCACAGAATTGTTAAAGTTGTTGAAAGAAATGCTTTTCGAGGATAATACATTGCCTAGTCGTAACTACGAGGCAAAGAAGGTATTGTGTCTTATAGGTTTGGAGTATAAGAAGATACATGCATGTCCAAATGATTGTATGTTGTATCATGGTGACTTTGAAGGGTTACATCAGTGTCCAAGATGTGGATTGTCACGATATAAAAAAAAGCAAGATGATTCTGAATATGATGTGAGCACTAAGGGTCCCCCCGGCTAAGGTTTTATGGTATTTTCCAATTGTTCCAAGATTAAAGTGTCTATTTGCTAATGCGAATGACGAAAAGCTAATGAGATGGCATGAAGATGAGAGGAAGTGTGATGGACAACTTAGGCATCCGGCAAATTGCTTGCAATGGAAAAAAATAGATTCTATGTTTCCAGATTTTGGCAAAGAGCCAAGAAATGTTAGGCTTGGACTAGCTACAGATGGAATGAATCCATTTGGTAACTTAAGTAGTAAACATAGTTCATGGCCTGTTTTGTAGACAATTTACAAGTTGCCTCCGTGATTGTGCATGAAGCGTAAATATATGATGTTATCTATGATGATTTCTGGTCCAAGGCAACTTGGAAACGACATTGATGTCTATTTAAGTCCATTAGTTGAAGACTTAAAGATGTTGTGGGAGGAGGGAATTGATGTGTTTGATGGGTATTCATGTGAATCATTTAGGTTGCGTGCTATGTTATTCTGCACAATCAATGATTTTCCAGTATACGGAAACTTGTGTGGGTACAGTGTTAAAGGGCACAAAGCTTGTCCTATATGTGAAGATGACACTTGTTATCATCAACTAGTTAATTCGAAGAAGACGGTTTATGTTGGTCATCGGAGATTTCTTAAACCTAATCATCCATATCGAAGGTTAAAGAAAGCTTTTAATGGTTGTCAAGAATATAATATTGCACCTATAGCATTGACTAGTGAACAAATTTATGAACGGGTGAAAAATTTAAATGTGATACATGGGAAGACGAGAAAAAAACCAAAAGAGAAAAACATATGGAAAAAGAGGTCGATATTTTTTTATCTTTCGTATTGGAAAGTTCTTGATGTTAGACATTGCATTGATGTCATGCATGTTGAGAAAAATGTATGTGATAGTCTAATTGGAACACTTCTCAATATTCAGAGTAAGACAAAAGATGAACTTAATTCTCGTCTAGATTTGCAACTCATGGGAATACTATCGCAATTGTATCCACAATCTAAGGGTAAGCGAACATATTTGCTCCCGGCATGTCACACATTGTCAAAAATAGAGAAAACAAGTTTTTGTGAGTGGTTACATGGTGTCAAAGTGCCGTATGGTTTCTCTTCCAATATGAAAAGTTTAGTTTCAATGAAAGATTTAAAATTAGTTGGCTTGAAGTCTCACGACTGTCATGTACTAACGCAACAATTTCTTCCTATTGCTATACGTGATGTTTTACCTAAAAATGTGAGATAAGTCATAACTAGGCTTTGCTTGTTTTTCAATGAGATATGCAGTAAAGTAATTGATCCTCAGAAGTTGGATGATTTGAAAAATGAAGCCATTATAATATTGTGCCAATTAGAGATGTATTTTCCTCCTTCATTTTTTGACATTATGGTTCACTTAATCATCCACTTGGTTAGGGAGGTTAGGTTCTATGGCCCTGTCTTTTTGAGGTGGATGTACCCAGTTAAGAGATACATGAAGATATTGAAAGGGTATGTAAAGAACCAATATCGTCCAAAAGCATCCATTGTAGAAAGGTACATTGCAGAGGAAGCAATTGAATTTTGTACTGAGTATATGTCTCAAGCTGAATCAATAGGCATTCCTAAGACTCGTCATGAGGGACGAATTATTGGGAAGGGTACAATAGGTGCAAAATTGAAAACCATGATGCGAGAAGAAGTGCTTCAAGCATATTTGTATATATTGAACAATAGTGATGAAGTTCTACCTTATTTAAATGCCCACAAGGACTTAGTGAAGATAAACAATCCTCGAATGAGTGAAAAATGGGTGTTGAATGAGCATAACAAGACTTTCATGGAGTGGTTTAAAAAGAATGTTGGGACAGATTTAAATGTTTCTAAAACATTACAACGCTTAGCTCAAGGACATAACTTTGATGTGTTTACTTTCTGTGGGTATGACATCAACAGCTACTCGTTTTATACAAAGGCACAAGATGACAAGAGTACCATGCAAAATAGTGGGGTTATGATAGTTGCTCAATGTATGCATTTCTCAAGAAGAAATTATAAGAATCCCATCACAACTTCCATGTGTTATTTTGGAGTTATTGAAGACATATGGGAGGTTGATTATGGTCCATTCCGAGTACCTGTATTTCAATGCAAGTGGGTTGATAGCAACAATGGTGTCAAAATTGATGAACTTGGATTTACATTGGTGGACCTTAATAAAATTGGTCATAAAGAAGAGCCTTTCATCATGGCTTTCCAAGTAAAACAAGTATTTTATGTTACCAATCCATCTAACAATAGGTGGTCAATTGTTCTACAAGGTAGAAGTAACAATGTAGTAGATGATTTTAGAGATTCAACTAATATTATTGATACTCCTTCCTTGTCAACACGTGTGTCAACTTTTAATGAAGATGAAGTAGATGATGTACATGCCACTCGTGATGATCATTAAGAAGGAATATGGGAAAACATTTCAATTTGATCATATTTTGGAAATAGATTATTATTATTCTATATTAATATTTTTGTTTTCCTTTAAGTACTTAGTGAGTGAATTCCATTTATACTAATAACTTGTAATTTATTTTTGAACTAACAAGTAATTATGGATGAACATCAAGACCCTTTTTCAAGTAGTACACAATCTACAAGTAAAAAAAATATTCGAGGTCCCACTAAAATGAAACATGTTACAACTAAATGCCTAACTAAAGAAAGATTACATGTTGATATAGATGAGATCACTGGGCAACCTACAGGGGATTTAGCTGCCCAATTTATTAGTACCAAAGGGATTTATGCCAGAACAAAGGTTTTAATTTTATTGCCTAATTGGGATCATGTAGAGGAAGCTGTCAAAAACCATATTTGAGCAAATGTTATGGTAAAATTTTATTTATACTCAATATTTTCTTTATTAAACTAGATTAGGATAACAACATTTATTAACTAATTTTTATCATAAATGTAGGAAACTTGGGACATTCCTAATACAGAGAAGATGAGAAGGAAGACCCTCTCTATTATGGCTGAGGTGGAGGGCATATAAGACCACCCTTACGAACCAATACATTTTTGGGAAAAGAAAAGGAGAATTTTCTGGAGATAAAAACCCCACAATTGATCATGACACATGGAACACATTTGTAGAGTCTAGAATGACTGAAGAGTTTCAACTAAGTTTTGATTATATGCACTTTCATTTGTGAATGTTATTTTGATCCTTAATATCATTATATAATACCTTTGTAGGATAAAAGGAAGAAAGCACAACAAACTCAGGCAAACAATGACACACTTTGTCTGATGTCACGTGGGAGTAATCCATGGCTTAAAAAGAAATTGATGAAGGAGAAGACTATGAAGCGTCAAGCAAGCGAAGATGAGACTATAGTTAGTGATCCTCCTTCTCCACCCACACGCCATGAATTATGGAAGTTAGCTCGCATTAAGAAAAAGGGCGAGTTTACAACTGAGGCAGCAAAGGAGATTGCTACCAAGATAGTAAGTATACATTTGTTGTACATATGATTTAATTAACGTATGAATTAATATGTGTTTATTAAACTATTTGTCTTATATTTTAGGATATACTACAACAACAGACCAATGAAGGATCTTTTGTTTCTCATGGACAACAAGATATACTAACTGTTGCCATTGGGAAGCCCGAACATGCAAGTCGGGTACGGGGAGTTGGTAGAGGTCATAGTCTACGAACTTACTTTAGATCACAATCATCTTCACAGTCATCTAGCTCAATGGAACAATTGGTGGATTTGAAGGTCTCTCAAATTGTAAGCCAGATGAGAGAGGATATTCATAACCAAGTGAAAGAGGAGTTTCACAATCAAGTGAAAGAAGAGTTTTATAGGCAACTGAAAGAAGACTTTCAGAGGGAGATGAAAGAAGACATGTAAAGGCAAATACAAGAGCATATACAGTCACTTAGCCAGCAAATTCAGCAACTATTGCACGTGTGAGTACAAAGGGGTCTTGTGCAAATGTTGATCCCTCTACTACTACCGTTGACCCTGATCCCCTTGATCGATGCGAGTTATTTGTCGATGCATTACCCGATTTTGTTGGCATAGGGAGAATTCACAAGTTTGGGTCCATTGTGCACAATCAGGTTATGGGAGATGATATGGTTAGGGTTTCAATAATCAATGTTAGCCACCCAGAGGTTAGAGTTCCTGTGCCTACATAAGAGGTTCAAATGATGGGACAAGCCCTAAACACCTTCCTTCAGTGGCCTAAACGGTTGGTGAAGGTGATACCTTTAATAATATGTTATTTAATTACTTACTATTTAATTTTAACTTAGTGTTGTTTTTGTTTAACATAATATAATCTTATATTTATACTTTGTTCATAGGATGTTGTGGTCCCACCAAAGGATAAGGAGCGGGCTAAAAAGCTAACTCTGATTAAGAGATTATGGAAATTTGTTGCAAATATGGATGATGATCAACCGAAACAAGTCCCATAGCCTCTTGAAGTGTTTGGCAAACCTAGTCAAATACCTTTGTATATAAGTCAAAGTGATATATCAGAGATTACTTACGGGCATTGCATGCTAAACATATCAATTTTGCAACTATGGATGTTGTAAGTATTCAAATTTGTTTTATTTTATTTTTGGTTGAATATGTCTAACTTTGTTTCTAACCTTGTAGATTTATTCATAAATTGAGTGTGAATAAGGGGAATCATCACATATATGGATTTTTGGAACCCGAGTCAATCCAAAAAAGTGGGAACAAGGCAGAAGAATCACAAGCTTACATTTAGAATTGGATGGTTAACTCAAATAAAAAAGTTTACTTAGCTCCTTACTTTTCTAAGTAAGTTTACTTTTGTATAAAATGATTACAATATTTTTTAACAATGTATTTTATCTCACTAATTATTTCTCAATCTAGTGCTCACTGGCAGTTTATGGTCATTTGTCCCATGGAACGTATAGATGTATGTATTTGTTCATTACATGACCTCCTCCTGTAGAATTTAAACAATTGTTAGATAAGTAAGTATTTTAAAAATAACTAACTTTCTTTTGTTGGTTGATTTTCAGTTCATTTGGTTTTAAACGATAATAATATTATCATTTTATCATCAGTGCAATAGATGGATACCACATACTTAAGGGTTCAAAATTGAAGAAAAAGATACATTGGTTATATGTTAAAGTAAGTTATTTTAATTATCATTATTATTGAAATTAATTTCCATATTCATTATTTTTTGTAGTCTCATAAACAAAAGGATAATTTTGAGTGTGAATATTATGTAATGAAAACAATGCATACTATTGTTGATTCAGACATAATATTAGGGTGGATTGAAGTAAGTTTTTAGTTTTGTAATTTCTTGTTTAAAGTTTTTACTTATTTATGTTTCATTACCTATTTTTAATTGTTCTAATTTTTGTTTACAAATATTTATCGATCGATCACCATTACCGCAAGAAGTCTTAAATACCATTACGGAGCAATGAGCAGAATTTTTTTTTAACACATTTACTAGTTAGGACTTATGTTTACAAATTTTGACATGTTTTCTAGTTTTTAAGTTACTTAACTTATTATGTACTACATGTATTCATAACATTATCTAGTGTATGTATGATTAATATGTTATTTATATGCAATTTGAACTATTTGGATCGTCTGGATATTCTGTAATTTGCAGGTTTAAATTTTGGGTTGTGCAAAAAAAACTAAAAATTAAAAAAAAATTATAACCGATTTTAAAAGTAGAGACTTTTAAAATCGGTTTAAAAATAACCGATTTAAAAAGTAAAAACTTTTAAAATTGGTTATTTTTCGATTTTAAAACTCCTACCTGTTAAAATCGGCTGGATCAAAATCATCAAAATAATCAATTTTAAAAATAAAAAACAACCGATTTTAAATCTGATTTTTTTACTCATAAAATTAGACAATTCTAACATAACAAACATTATAAAATTAAAATTAAATATGAAGAAATGTTAAGGAAGTTTTACCGTATTCACCTCAATTCTATAATATTTTAATATTTAATAAAATATGATCATCTGATTTAATAAATATATGCGAAGGAATATTAACAAAGATTTATATAACCTATTTTGTAAAGTACAAGTACAGTTTTTATATATATATATATATATATATTTATTTATTTAGTACTTTATTTAATATTGGTTTTAAAATGAAATATATCCATAGATTTTCTTTAAATATTAGACCCCAAAAAGTATTAAAGAAATTGTTCATATCATATAATAAATATAGGAAGTCGTAAATGATTAAGTATATAACAATTAAAAATAATTTTAAAGTTAAAAATTATTCATATATTTTTATTCTCATTTAATATTTAAATACATCACAAATATAGCTAAAATTTAATATAATTATACCTACTAATTTAAAAATATAAAAAAAATCTATAAATATCTTTAACAACCCATTAACTCTTATATTAATAGAAATTTTAAAAATTATTTATTAAATAAAAATAAATTATAATAATAGATATTAAAATATATTTTTAATATTAATTCTTATAAATTTCTCCTACGTTATAAAATATATTTTGAATTTTTTTCTACTTTAAAAGATTATACCATAACAACATTATATCTTTCATAAATATCATAAAAGTAATTTGGTTTTTCTAAGATGTGGATCATCAACATTTTCATTAATACAAGAAAAATTTTCATTTTTTTTTTTCAAGAAAAATTGGAACCAGCTTCTATTAATTTTTATCCTAGTTCTATCTTAATAAAAAAAGGATATCTTAAATTATTAAAATCTTACCAATTTGTGATTTTAAGACTTTATAAACTTTTGTCTTAACTTTATCTTCTTTTATTGGTACTTGAGTAAAACAAATACAGTAAATATCTTTGAAATTTTTAATAAAGGATTTATAACCATACCGTACTTTATAAAAAGAATTTTCTTACTCTCCTTTTATAGGAAGCATATGTTTGTATAGTTTCTATTAGGGGTGTTCAGAACCGAACCGATGAAAATCGCAAGTTTTTGGATCACTTTAGATTTTTTTTTTTAGAACCGCGCGGTTTGATTTGGTTTGCAGTTTGGTATTTCAAAATCGAACCAAACCGAATCAAACTGCAATTATTAAATAATAGTATATTTATTTTAAATTTTATTTTGCAAAGAAAATTTACTGTTGTCTGTTATAACTTTCATTTTGTTAGACACATCTTAGGGTTCCTTACTTGGAACTTCCTTACTCTAATTTCATTATCTCATCATTAACTCTTATTTAAATTCATCTTCACCACACAACTTCACCCTTTATCTAATCATTCTTTTTATCCCAAACGATAGATTTTTTTTTTTTTATTCACTCATTAATATATTTCCCTACAATGTTATATTTTTATTAGTTTATTATTTAAAAAGATAAAAATAGTCAATTATTAATAAAAAAAATAAAATTAAAAATTAAAAAAAAATCGCAAAAATCGATTCAAACCAAACTATTAAATTTAGTTTGGATTGGTTTGGATTTTTTTATTTCAAACCGAACCAAACTGAATCACAAATAATTTTTATATTTGGTTTGGATATATCTTAGCGAAAAACCGAATCAAACCGTACCGCGAACACTCCTAATTTCTGTGATACTCTCCAACTACTTGTTTGAGTATGTATTATTTTCTATATTTATATGCATTATAACTACTTAAATGATTTTCCAACGAAGGTAACCTTCAATAATATTGAGTTTTTTCACGTTTAATAGTGCAACATGGTTAAAATATTCATTCTCTTGTGTCAAAGTTCAATAACATTAATTGAGCTTAGAACAATAATTTGTATTTCTTCCATTAGATCTAAAATGAAACTTTTTCCTTTTATTTTAATCTTGAACAAGTCTTGCCTTATGTATATGATCAAACATATTTTTGTCTTTAAACAAAATTTGTAACCTTTTTCAAGCAAGTGACGAATACTTAAGAAATTTTGATTAATATTCAGTAGATAAAATGCATCAATTCTTATTTTTATAGCTCAGTAATTTTCAATTTTAACAATACCCTTTTATTTTACAGTACAAATTTTGACTTTTGAAATAGTTATGCTATCCAAATCCTTAAACAACTTTTCATCATGTCATATGATTTATATATTCAGTATCAATCAACTACCATCTATTATTGTGTCCGTGACAAGACAAATAATTGCACTTCCTCCTTTTGTTAAATAACCACTTGAACCTTAATTTGAGGTTACTCTTTATTATTGCAAACTTTTGTAGTAATGACCAAGTGGATTACAATTGTTACAACATATATTGGGTCTATTCCAACATCTAAATTGAGAATGATTCTTCCTTCCTTTTACAATGTTGATAAAAAAGATGGTTGGCTTCTCATATTCTTCTTCACAATTTTTTTTCTTTTATAAATTAAATAATAATTAGGCCAAAATAATATTTAACAAATCTTTGAAAATTTTAAAAAAGAAAATAATAAATTCCAATTTCTCAAGAATACTGACAAGAATTTTAACTTTACTTTTTAACTTTACTTTTTTATTAGAAAATTTTGATTCAAGTAACTTCATTTTGTAAACAATATATAAAAAATATGATAGAATATTCTTTAATTATTTTTTACTCTTTTATTCGATACATCTCCAACTCTTTTATTAAATTTAATCCTTACATCCTTTTGATTCTCATTTTTTTTATACTTTTATTTGAGAAAATCCTATATAATTTTTCTCACTTTAGAGCCATAATTTTGGTGAAATATTTATTTTTTCTACTTTGATTTTATTTAATAAACAATTAAAATTACAAACTCTTTTTACGTGATTTCCATTTTCTCTACTTAATTAAATAATAGATAGTGTTCAGAACTGAACCGATCCAAAAAAAAAATCGAAAATCGATCTAAAAAACCGTAAACCGATTAAAACCGTAAGTTTTTGAATTATTTTGGATTTTTTTTTCAGAACCGCGCGGTTCGGTTCGCAGTTTGGTATTTCAAAATCGAACCGAACCGAACCAAACCGCAATTATTAAATAATATTATATTTATTTTTAATTTTATTTTGCAAAGAAAACCTATTGTTATATATTACAACTTTCATTTTATTAGACGCATCTTAGAGTTCCTTATTTGAAACTCCCTTACTCTGATTTCATTATCTCAACATTAACTCTTATTCAAATCCATCTTTACCAGACCATTTCACCCTTTATCTAACCATTCTTTTTATTCCAAATGGTAAGTTTTTTATTTTTTATTTCATTCACTCATTAATATATTTATTTTCTTATTCTTTCCTCTTTCATTTTTCATATTTTGATTTTAATTCCACATCAATTTGTCTTATGATTCATCTTCGATTTTCATTGAATAAATGTTCTATTATGTCCTGGTTTCATTTTAAGGTTTAGGATTTAGGGTTCCCGGTTTTAGTTTAGGGTTCTTATTTCAATTAATTTCGTTTTTACTAGGGTTATTATTTTTTTTAGTAAATATTCATCTGTTGCAACTTATATTTTGTTAAACGCATCTTAGTGTCCCTTTACTTGAAAAACCCCATTAGTGTGATTTTATTTTGTTCTAACCTAATTGAGCATTTAGTTGTGGGTCAAGTTCAGGGTTTCAAAGGTTAAAAATAGTCATTATTAATAAAAAAATAAAATTAAAATTATAAAAAACTCGCAAAAACCGATTTAAAGTAAACTGCTAAAATTGGTTTGGATTGGTTTGAATTTTTTTTTTATTTCAAACCGAACCAAACCAAACCGCAAATAATTTTTATATTTGGTTCGGATATATTTTAACGAAAAACCGAACCAAACCGCACCGTGAACACCGCAGGAGAATCATTCTTAACTTCGTCCCCAAATATTTTCCCTTCATTGCAGTCTCTACCCAATTTGAGATGTTTGAATCTCAGTTACTCCAGAAATCTAATTATGATGACGGATTTGAGAGAAGTACTAAATCTTGAATCGTAAATCTAGAAGAATGTACACAACTCAGGAAAGATCAATGCATCCAGTGTACTTTTAAGAAAGCTTACATGGTGAATTTGGAGTAAACATAGCAAATAGCTTATTGCGCCTATATTCTCTTAGATATTTGAATCTCTCCCGCTGTTCAAAACTGTATAATATACAAATATCGGATGAACCAAGGGATGGTCACAACATTTCAAGAATATCAGAATCTTCGTATCCCAGAGAACTTAAAATTTCAATTAACTGTTTATTGCTTGCCTCGCCAATTTTCCCATGTATGCTTAAACTTGATCTAAGTTTTTATAATTTAGTTCAAATCCCTCATGCTATTGGAAATTTATGTTGTTTAGGAAGTGATGTAGGCTATTTTAGATTTTAAGATTTTAATGAAAAATTGGATTAATTGATTGATTAAAGAAAACTTGAAACAACATCTAATTGGACATTAAAATAACAAATAGTTATCTAGATGTAAAGGTTCATTTTAAAGAGCTCAAGATAAGAGAGGAAATGAAAATAATATGAAAATTAAAAGTGTTAGAAAATTAAACAAACATATAGAAGGTGTAAAGAAATATTGCATAAAAGTAAAATGAAAGGTGTGTGAATGGAAGAGAAAAGTCACATCACTTGGGTGATGGAGTCTCAAGATGAATGGTGGTACCCACTTGATGATCACTTAAAATGAAGCTAGAGAGACAGTGGAGAACACTCTCAAATACAAGTTGAAAAATTTTATTGATAGTCCAAAAGTTTCCTACAAGGTGAATGAGGCCCTATTTATAGGCTTTAGATGGTTGCAATGACAATCAAATTGAGCAGAAATTCCATGTAAATTAATCCTCTCAATGAGATAAACACGGTTTTATATAAGCAAGATTTAGAACTACCAAACTTAAATATGATGCATGGCAAGATCGCGGAAGCGCAAGCTTTTGTCAATTGAATAAAATGAAGAAAAAAATCGAAGAAGCAGAAGCAAAAGAAGAATTTTAGAAAAAAAAGGAGGCTTCCAACTCCTCTCTGGAAAATAAAATCATTTTGCAAAATCAATTTGCAAATCTGGGCTTATACCATTATCCTTACTTCAAATGAACAAGCAATTTTGAGTTTCCATCATAAAATGAGGAACAATAGCAAGATTGTCATTTTAAGTTGCCATTCACTCATTCAGAATCAGGAAATGGCATGAAGGGAACTACTGCGAATTTTGAATAAACTTGCCACCACAAAATGAGCCTTTTGATTTTCAAAGGATTATCATGTTGATTGGCAAAATGATTTTTTATTTTGGTTGTGATAATGTTTATTATAGGATGATGCAATTTCTGGTCTATTTTGTAACAGATACAAAGCTAATGAATTTTTACTAGTTATGTGCTTTTAGACATATAAAATAATTGTTCTCAGCCTTTATTACTTTTAGTGCGGAGTTGATAATGCACATGTTTTACTCAAGTCATATTACTCATTCCAAGACAAAACGAAGTAAAAAACAAAATCCTCATGTCAGTCAATCTATAAATCAGGAACTCAAACAATATTTTTATGCATGGAGTCATTATATATATCTTTGTTTCTCTACTTTCATGTCTTATGCACTTAACACTAATTTAGGTTTTTGATCCAGGCAGCTATTATCCTGTCCTTTAACATGTCAGGGCTTGAATAGTTTGAATTAAAGGATTTATATTCTATATCAGTGAATTTTGTTTTATTAAACTGTGATTAGAATTTGATCAAATTGAATACATAGTTTGTTCATGGTCCAACCAGTTCCTTTCATATTTTTCCTTGGTTACTATATAGCTGGGTTGGTTGGTCTCTACCCACGTTTTTATACTGCAATTTCACAAACCCTTCTATCAGTCACTACGAAATTGTTTATATCTTTAACAACACCAAGACACAGGTAGGGGCAGAGGAGAAATTGGGCATTCATCTTCCTGAGCAGTTGTTTATTTTTTGGTAGTGGCAATGTTTGTCAGATGGTTATGCAATTTTAAGTCAATTTTGTAACATATATAAAGCTAATGGATTTTTGTGAATGGTATACTTTTAAAGTATCTGAATCCCTATTTACATAAGTAATATTATTGTTTTAATGATTTTTTACTTGGTCAAGTCAAGTCACTCATGACAGCACAAGATTAAATTTCTAATGTCAGTCAATCTAAGAAGAAAGTCTGCGGAGGAAGATGTCTTACCAAACTGAAAAAAGTTGAGAAAAAAATATTTTGATGCATATAGTCACTATATTATGGTGTTTCTTCTTTCATATTTATTCAGATAGCAAAGACAAAAATATCTTGAATATAACTATAGAGACATACCCATAATTATATTATACAAAGGCCAGAAGAACTTCAAGAGAATTTGAAGTTATCTTATTTGTATAACATGCTTGTCAATTGTTACACTATATTGATGGAAAATTAGTCAGTTTGGTTATAGATTACTTGAAAATTGGTTAGTTAGTTGGATTGATAGACTCTTCAATAAGTTCTATAAACAGAGTTAATTCTCTCTTATTTTGTATCTTTTATCATTATAATTAATACCATGAGCAACTTTGTTGGTACTCCTTTATTGTTCTTTGAACTCTATGATGTGTGGTCACATCGAATGGGGTGTAACATGCATATCCAATCATAATTCTGATACAGTGTGAGAGCTCTCTCTAGGAGAGAGTGATGATTCTGCTGTTGAAGAATATGAGAAAGTTGCTTCAAGTACAAGCATTCATTCAGTCAATTCGGCAAACAATGTTGTTTCAAAACGAAGACTATATCCAATAGTTGTATGAATAAAAAGAACAGCACACAAATCCACCAGAAAAACAACTTCTGCAACCGGAGGTGTGAATGGCCCAAACCGGTTCAAGCCATGGACTTTGATTCGCAGAGAAATCAGGAAGCACTACCAGAAGAGCCCGGATCAGATCCGAAATCTCCCATATCTGCTTTTGGTTAGAGAAATTTCACCATATTTCAAGAATGATAGGGTGATTAGTGTAATGAGTACTGATATTTGGATTCACAGGTAGATAGATAGTTGGGTTTATTTATAGAAAAGAAAAAAAAGTCTCTTAAAGTATTTTGTTTTTATTAATCAAGTTAAAAAAAACTATTTCATTAGTTTTTAAATTGTAATTTTTATAATTATAAACAAACATAAATTAGTTTATATCTTTTAAAAAATCTCTAAAAATATAATCAATAAATTATTATACATCATATCATTCTGAGTTAACACTTATTGGCTTCAATACTCACGACACTTGATAAGAAAAGAAGGTAACAAATGTCAAATACCAATGTACAACAACACTATGCAAAACATTGTCTGGTTGAAAAGAAAACAATCAGATCCTGTACCAGTCTACTACAGAAACAAGAACTAAGATTCTAGCACTATAATGTTGGTCATCATCCTCGACCAACTTTATGGAAAGAACATTTAGGATCTCTCTTAAGCTTCTTTGTGATGGTCGCAAAATACTTCCCTTGGTCGAATGCTTGACTCAGCTCAATTTCAGTTGGCTCCCTTAAGTCATCAATACCAGCAAATGTTCCTGCACCAAATGGACTCCCACCTTTCACTTCCTCCATTTTACACTTACCAGTACCCAATACATACCCAATTGGAACAAACATCATTCCACGATTTACTAGCTGAGGGATAGCACAGAGCCTGCATGTGATCATAGTTAGATTCCATAATTTCATTACTATATTCCTAGGAATTCTTATCATCAACAAATACTTAATTATATGTTTGTTTTCCTTTTAAAGTATCATTCTTACGCTGTAGTTTCTTGTCCACAACCTTGGCAGCCTGTGCTGAAGAAGATTCCAGCTGGCTTGCCTTCAAGCGGTTGTTCTTCTTCGTTCCATAGTGATCCTGTTGAATCCAGGAAAGCTTGAAACTGAGCTGCCATCATTCCTAATCTTGTAGGGAAACCAAAGACAAAACCATCAGCTGCAAGTAGATCCTCTCTGCTGATGATTGGTACATTACTCTTCCGTGGTGCACTCAATGCATGAATCTCCTCAATTGACAGTGTCTCAGGTACCTGCTCATGTATGTTAGTTAAGTCATCAAGGAAAACCCCCCATGTTACTCTCAATAATGAAAAACATTAGGACCATTTGGGAAATAGAGTCTCATGGCATGTTACACTAGCTTCTCTATAAGCACTTTTAAACGAGAAAAGTAAGAACTTTTATAAATTTAAATTAGCTTTTGTGTTAGAGAATTCACGTAAGAGAATATATACAATTGGTTTATACATGAGTTAATCTTGGCTTACGCATATGTTAATTTTAACTTAAGGAAAAGCGATTTTATTTTCTTCTACTTTTTCTCTTTTAGAAATGCTTCTCGAGAAATTTGTTCAAAAAGAACACACCAAACATAGCACATGGGTTATTGGAAAAGAAAAGGCTATAGAACCCTCTTCTAGTTAGTGTATAGGTTTATTTAAAAGAACATTAGAACCATAAAAGTAATGTGAAAACGTAACATGCCATTGGCAAATATGGATTAATGCATACATAAAGGATTAGCAACTGTGATACATTAAAAATGAAATTTACATGCCTGCCATAGTTGGGACTCAACCCCTCCCACAGAATCCGCTCCTTCCTTTATTTTTCGAGCTAGTTTTTCCACATGCCCAGTCATTGAATAGTACCTGCCAATGCAATTGAAAATTTTGCACTTGTAAATAAAAAGGAGACATTGTTGTGGACAATACAGATGAAATAGGAAATGCAGATCACGAAACAGTGGTTACAATTTAGTCACAGATGATCTTAATTTGAACATTTAATACTGTTAATGTAAAGAGTAAATAGTAATGACGAGAAAGAATGATAAATTGCATACACAATGCAAACTTTGACAACCACGCTAGATCCTGCAACTTGTTTGTTTTTCTCCATCTCTCTCTCTCTCTCTCTCTCTCTCTCTCTCTCTCTCGTTGGAATTAGAATTCTTGGGTAGGTGAAATGAACGGTTTAATTTGCAGATTGTGAAATGGCGGGAAGCGCAAGCTTTATATATTATGTATGTCATTTTTTCTTTTTAATTAGTTGATAATTTGTTGATAAACTCTATTACGAGTAGAAATAGGCTCAAGGCTTTGTTTATAAGACTTGTTTAGAAATTATAAACCCAAAGATGAAATGTTAATCAGTTGAAGACTTTTAGATTTGACCCCACTTTTAATTTGGATTTAGTTCCGCTTGTGGACTTAAAATTTTCCAATTCTCGTTCCAAACCAAAAGGATTAATATAAAGACTTACAAAATGGTAAAAAAATATTTTAATTTATGGTAGATTTAAAAAAAATTACTAAAATAGATAAATTATGATAGAATAAAATGATTTTAAAAAAATTGAAATTATATTAAATAATATGATTTTTATTTTTTATTTTTTTTTAAAATAAAGTAATATAATTTTTATTTTTTAAAATTAAAATCATGTTACGAAAACATGACTTTAATATTATTATTATTTACATAAAAATAATATGATAATATATTTATATTATATTAATAAATTATGTATTTGTATTATATTTTTTTACTAAGATAAGTTATATTTCATTATTATTAATAATAATCTTTTTCATCTTTAAATTATATTTAAATTTTGTAATACATTTTAAATATTACTATATTTATAAATTCTAATTTAATTATAAAAAATATTATAAAAATAATAAAACCTAAATTATATTCCTTATTAAATATTAAACTTTAAATTTATATAAATTTAATATTATAGTATATCACCTGAATTTTTATATAATATATATATATATATATATATATATTATATTATATCATACTTTTTCATTCTTTTAAAATATATTTAACTTTTTTTTTATATTTTATTAAAATTGAATTTTAAAATTTTAATAATTATAATATATTTTTCTATTTAATTTAGTTAATATAATTAAATTTTAATATATAATATTTAATTTTATATATTATTATTGAAGTTGTGTTATCTTAACTTCATTTAAAAAATTATATTATTTTAATATGACCTGAATTTTAAAAAATAATAAAAAATTAAAATTATCCTATTTTATCATAACTTTAGTTTTAAAAAATAATAAAAAATTGAAGTCATGTCATCTTAATACAACTTCAGTTTTAAAAAATTATAGTTGTGTTATCCTAGTATGATTTTATAAAGTTATTTAAGTATGATTTCTTCTTTAAAGTCATTTTACCTTATCAAGATTTATTTATTTTAGTAATTTTTTTAAAATTTGCTCATTTTGGTAGATTAAGATATTTTTTACACCATTTTGGTAAATCAGCTTTGATTAATCTTTCTTTAAGATATTTATTATTGAAAATTTAGAATTGATTTGAAAATTCTATTTATAATTATTCTCTTGTCTAGATAAATTGCGAAAAATGAAAATTTTTATAATTTAAGATAGTATATTTTATTAAAATTTTTGCTAAATTCATAATGGGACAAGTAAATTTAGAAGTTGTACTTAGTATACAAAAACTTAAAATAGATAAAATAGGAATAGGATATAATTTTGAAAAAAAAAAAGAAAAGAAAGAAATTTTAAGAACTTTTCAAAATTTAGAATATCATCTAATACTTCATTTATTACATGTTTTTATTGTTCGAATGAAAGATATTTTCTAAGAATTGTTATATTAAAAAAGTTAGTGTGTTTAGTGACCAATAAACCGGAGACTAAAAGTTGAAAGGAAAGTTTGTAACAATTCTTGACCAAATTCACTATAAGGATTAAAATACTCCTCTTAAAATGTTTTGCAAGTGTTCTTGAAAATTAAGGAGTTTTTTTTTTTTTTTATAATAGTTATTTGAGGCATAGATTTCTAGATATAAGAGTTTATCAATCTCTATTCATATACTTGTATTGATTTTTGTTTTAAAAGGATTTTCAAATATATATTTTATTGAGTGTTGATTTAATTTTATAAGTGATTTTATTTTAATTGAAAGCTTAATTCATTGATTTGTTGTTTTAAGCCTTGACATTGCATAATTCAATTTGTTTGTAGTGATTTAAGTTTCAATTGATATCTTAATTTTGATTTGGAATTTAAGGATTTTGAATATTGTATAAAACCATTATGTTGATGCTTGTTTAATATGCTACATGTTCTTTATAATGAACAATTTGATGTTTAATTGATTGTTATAGATATTTCTAACTAATTTAAATAAGTGATATGTAACAATAATGAATTTGATTTAGTTTGTGTGTTTTATAATGAGATATTAAATGTTACAATGAGTTATTATGAAGTTTAAAATGTGTTATTTTTTAGTGAATAAACTATGATATATAACTTATATGAAATTCTCTTATGATTTAACATATTATAATTTTCATTTTAACATTTTAATTCTCCCATGAAATTCTTCTATAATTGCTCTCTAGTTTAATTTGTTAATTTTATTTTTAATCTATTAATTCTATCAATTTTTTCAACTATATTTAATATAATAAATTATTTTTAACTCATTAAAAAAGGTTTATAATTATTTTGTACATTAAAAGGAGAAATCTTATTTTCATTATGTCATTATCTTTGACACCTAATAATTCTTTAATAGATTAAATATTTAGATATCTCAAATAATACCAAAATTTTTACATAATCCTTAGAAATCATCAAAGTATAAAAATATATATGTTGCTTTATATCAATACCCTTTTTATACCAATTATTCATTGTTATGATTCATTACTTTTTAATTGTCTACATAGCTTGCATATTCACTTATCGCTACACATTGTTTCTACATAGCTTGCATATTCACTTATCGCTACACATTGTTTATACACTTTGTTTTTGCATGTTAACATGGTCCAAGTGTAAAAACTATTTAAGGTACAAAAATTCAAGTGTAAAAATACTATTTAAGGGACAAAAATTCAAGTGTAAAAAAAGGCTTTCATTTAGGGATGCAAAGATGGAGGATAAAGTTATTCATTTTTGCTTGACAATTCATACTTAGGGGGAGCAATCTTCCTTTTCTAAGTAAATGATATTTGGTGTTGGTGTAAAAGATCAAGAAAGGATTGCAGATTAATTGAATCTAAGACAACATGCTTAAATCTAAAAGGTTGGATGATTATTAACTTCTCTATGTTATTTTTATGTCTGAAGTGCTTGAGAATATCAAATTTAATATTTAGGGGGAGCGACCATGCTCTATTGGGTGAAGGTGATCTTATCCTACTACATGGTCTAAAGTCTAGGATAAAGATTAATTAAACAAATGTGATTAAGGATCACATGCTCAAAGCTAAGAGGCTAATAGACTATAAGTTCTCATATGATATATTCATCTTCAAAGTGTTAGAATACTACAAAGTTGATACTAAAAGAGAGACCTTTGAAACTACAAGACATACCCATAAGGTCACAAATTTAAATGGGATTTTAGAAGGTTGATGGTAGATGGATATATAAGTAAGGAGATAGGCATGATGATATTGTTGCTAGTGCTGTTGAAGTAGAAATGAATGGATATGGACATGAACAATCTTTTAGTCAAATGATAGAGTAAGTACCTCTCTACTATGGCACCCTTATGTCATAATGTGCGCAACTCATGCTCAACCGCATGGAGTATTTGGCAAGGGTTCAACAAGCCCATCACGAAATGTATGTTGGAAGGTTTACACATTTAAAAAATGAGCTAGAATTCATCCAAGCACAACTAATTGAGTTTAATGTTGAAATTGAGTAGGGTGGTGATGATGATGAAAAGGGGGACTCTTAGATTTAAATTTGTGTGTGTGTGTTTTTTTTTTTCCTATAAATGTTTTTGTATTTACTATATTGATTGTTTGATGTCTTTGTTTTTATCTCTTATTATTAAATGCACTCCTTTTTTAGGTTTTACTCTATTTGATAATGTCAAAGGGAAAGAAAAGGGTTGCTAGTTACTTTGTAGGAGTAAGATATGACAAATTTGATACATGTTGCTCAAGAGGTTTTCATCATCAAATATGAGGAGTTTGTTGATGATGATGTAGTTAGGATTTGATGTTCTAATATGTTATACTAAAGTGAAATGAACTCTAGGAAGAAGATTAGATGAGCATTTTAAAATTTAGCATGTGTTTGGATCCATGGATATATTGTAGTTGAGTGAAGATTTGAGATGATTTTGTAACCATCGAAAAAAATAATTCTAATATCAAGATAAATTATCTCACTTTGTCTTTCTACTTTGAATAACGAAAATTTGTGAAGAAGCATCATAATCAATTATAAAACAAATAATAATCATTTTAAAATATAACTAATTATATAAAAAAACAAATATATAATCAATTAAATTATAAAACATAATCAACTATTATTTAATGTCATACTATATAATTAATTATATAATATTACATTATATAATTGATTATATTATAAATAATGTTACACTATATAATCGATTATGTCTTATAATATAATCGAATATAATATTACATTTCTTCATTGATTATATTTTATAATTTGTAAATTAAAAAATATTACATAATTTTATTTTTAATTAAATAATATGTATATATACTATTAAATAGATATTATAATTCATGAATATATTAAAATTTAATAAAAGTGAAAAGTGATTAAATAATACGTTGTTGAAATGGAAAAATATGAAAAACTTATATTTCTTTAACTAAATGTTTTATTTTTTACTTTCTATTATGATTTGTTTTATATTATTTTATTGTGTTTCTTTTATTTTTAATTTTTGCATATGAAATTTTATTTTTATATGTTTGTATATTTTTAATAAAACTTGCAATTATATTTAGATAATTTTACTATATACTTTTTTTTTTCTTTTATGTAAATTTTTTTTTGAAAGACCCAATGAAAGAAATGTAGTGGTGAAGATTTCAAGTAAGAATATGAAATTTCAGTATATTAAGAAAGGAACTATTGAAATAAATTTTATAGTTATCACCTTTTGAATTCTATCTCATAACACACATTGGGTTCTTATTTTCTGTTGATAACAATATGAGTACAAAATAGAGATATCAACAAACATATTGAAAGGATTCTAAATTTTGGACGTAAAATCTTTTTATTAAGTTGTGTAATAAATTTACTCAGATAATGTTCAACCTAGCTAAGAGAAATAGAAAACCTCACAAAAATAACACTTTTGAATCGTTGAACGTACCGAAGCCGTTATTTTGAATGTGAACAAATTAAGGGATCGTCTGCATACACACTAATTTGCATATTAATTTGTTCAAAATTAGCAGGCTGTGTTACGTGTTTTGAAATATTTTCTTGCCAGGTTACAATCATGTGATGGGTAGACTTTTTATAGATGCTCCTTTCAATACGTCTCTGCAATGCATTGTACTTGATTATTGAATTTGGTATATAATTTGCAGGGATAAAGCTTAGAGGCATCTTTGTAGTTTCTGTTTCTTTTATATTTACATTTGAAATTGTTACGTGGATTATCCATGTAAATTCACATGAAAAATAATACTAAAATGTTTAATAAATGATTGCATTTAAGTTTTCTCCATTGAAAAAAAGTGGAATACAGAAGAAGGGAACAAATCAACATAAAAAAAACGAAGCTAGGATAGGTGAAGTGACCGAACCAGTCGAGTTCGGACCAAACTAGAATAATTAAAAAAAAATAATATATATATATTCAAATTAATTATTACATAAAAATAAATATAATCAATAAAATTATTAATAAATTATAAATCATTTATATATATTTAAAATCAATATAAATAATTATATATAAGATCAAATATATACCTAATACATTTAATTTTTTAATTATACTCGACAATGTTTCATAAAAATAATCAATTATCACATATGTATTGAATTTTGCAGCAATTTCATTTTTAAAGTAAACAATCATGCAATCAGTAAGAAAATCATCTTTCATCCTATTCTGAAATCTTGTCTTAATAATCTTCATAGTAGAAATTGCAAGTTATGTTGTTGTTGCCGTAGATAATGAAAAAAAATAATAAAGAAATAATTTTTCTTATCTTATTTTTTCATTATAAAAAAAATATAGTTGACGTCTTATTTACTTTGATTTTGAATTTTGAATTTTTAGTTTTTAATACTCTATAATTTTCTAATATATATATATATATAATATAAAAGATTATTTTGATATCTTTTAATTTTTCTTTAATTAATAATATTTGTTAAAATAATATATATAATACAAATATAAAAACTTATTTTTTTAATAATAGATAAAATATTTTTTCTTATATATAAGATTATATATATGATTATTTTAAATTTAATTTTGAATTTCTTAATTTTTAGTTTTTAATATTCTACCATTTTCTAATATATATATATATATATATATATATAATATAAAAGATTATTTTAATATTTTTTTTATTTTTTTTAATTAATAATATTTGTTAAAATGATATATAATACAAATATAAAAACTTATTTTTTTAATAATTTAAAATATTCTCTTTTATATATAAAATTATATATTTAATTATTTTTAATTAAACATATTTTATTTAAATTTAATTTATATATAATATTTTTATATTATATTATAAAATAATATATTTCATAATTTAATTATAATTTTATATAATAATAAAAAAATCTAAAATATTAAAAAATAAAAAAATAATATATTTTATAATTTAATTATAATTTTATATAATAATAAAAAAATCTAAAATATTCCGTCCATCCTTATTAAAATATGAAGAAGACAAAACATACTTCCTTTATTCAACAATTTTTAAATAACCATTGCATAACATAACAAACAGAACTCAATATAAAGTATTTTCTTTCTGAAAAAAAAAAAAAAAACGACAATATGCAAGCACCTAAAACCAGAACTAAACACTTCTAGCAGTAATATATAATGAATGATTCTTAAACATCCTTTAACGGTAGATGGTGATTGACTGAACATTATGCAGCTTCCTTGAGCTTCTTTGTGATAGTGGCAATATACTTGCCTTGGTGGAATGCTTGGTCCAGTTCAAGCTTGGTTGGGTGTCTTGAACCATCACCTGCATAAGTTCCTGAACCA